>OW052065.1:22881613-23409981 GCA_932526445.1 Phragmatobia fuliginosa
TAAACATTAAAACTATGTAAACATTGGCGATTTGAAAGGAGTGGCCGCGAGTTTTTATTGCCATGTTCTTTTCTCCGGCTCTACCTATTGTTTGCGAACATGGCATAAATGTACATGTAGAATCTTGACCTGTCACAAGAGATGTATTGCATCCTAAGTGAATAAAAAATTTTGAATTTGAATTTAGTTTTATCGCTCTCTTATTTTAGAAGTTAGAGGGGGGGGGGACACACATTTTTCCACTTTGGAAGTGTCTCTCGCGCAAACTATTCAGTTTAGAAAAAAATGATATTAGAAACCTCAACATCATTTTTGAACACCTATCCATAGATACCCCACATGTATAGGTTTGATGAAAAAAAATTTTTTGAGTTTCAGTTCCAAGTATGGGGACCCCCAAAATGTATTGTTTTTTTTCTATTTTTATGTAAAAATCTTAATGCGGTTCACAGAATACATCGACTGACCAAATTTCAAAAGTATAGCTCTTATGGTTTCGGAAATAATTGGCTGTGACATACGGACGGACAGACAGACAGACAGACAGACTTGACGAATCTATAAGGGTTCCGTTTTTTGCCATTTGGCTACGGAACCCTAAAAAACATCGTGGGAAGAAAAGTCACGTGTACTTTTAATCCACTATTAGAAAATAACGAGGAATTTGACTGCACGGTTGGCCTAGTGGCTTAAGCAGTCGCCACGCCGCTTCCTACTACGCCAAGTGTCGTGGGTTCAAATCCCACGTAGGACAACACTTTGTGTGATTCACAATTTGTTGTTCTGAGTCTGGGTGTTCTTTGTGTCCGTTTCATGTATGTTTGTAAAGTCCCCCGCGACACAGGAATTTATATTCCTAATGCGGGAGTTGTCTTTTTAAAAAGAGTTGTCTTTTTTTTAAAAAAAAAAGAATTTATTTTTTCAAGAATATAAACATATATTATTATATACTTTAAAAAAACAGTAGGTAACTATGTAGTCCTGTTAAATAAATACATACATTTGGATAGGCTTATTACTGCTCCTCATTTTCCGTGTTTTTCGTGTGTTGATTGAATGATTTTATAGCCGAGCCCAAATAATATTGGGAACATTTATTGTTTCCAATATTATTTAAGTTTGGGCTACGATGATAATATTGACACTATATGACTCTCAAAAATTCATTCAAATAACTGCTTAAAGTTAAAATTTTACAGATTTCTTGTAGTATAATTCGAAGTATCTAATTCTGAACACTACGGTCCAACCACGTGTTAAGTCGGTGCTGTATAATTACGACGAATAATTCACGGGGTCCACTTAACCGGACCTCTGACCTTTGGGGGTGTCTTAACCTGTCGCCACCACGCCTCCCACGACCGCCTCCCTCCTCTATCCTCCCCTCGACTTCAAGACCTTGCTGCCTAAAACTTCACGAGCTAAGAAATTACTATCCGTTTTAATATGTAAGTATTATTTAAGTACTGTCGTCTAAGGCGTTACAAGCTTTAAATGTCGGTATCTTAGAACTATGAGCAAGGTACTGAAGTATTCTTTGGGGACTTTAGATTTTTTATAATATTGATTCTAGTCACAACTAGTTTTAAAATTTATTACATTATAATTTGTAAACTGAAACTAAATGTGTGTATGTAATTAAGAAATATCTGCTACTGAAATTTGTTACCATCTGAGAATATGAAGAAAATGCGACTTTCTTAACCTTTTGTTGATAAAACGTCTTTCTTTTTCTATCTTTTGCAAAGTTTATATCTGTTACTTCTCTTGTTTTTTTTTCTAACTATTCAGAAGTTTCCAAGTTTCACAAGATTTCAAAAGTATATAAATAACTGGATTTCTCTTATTGTCTTATACCGAAGCATTCGTGATATGTTTAAAATCATTTAGAAGTATTAAAGTAAATAAAAATGTACTATTTTACTTAGATTTGTTTTGCTAGAAATTTGAAACAGTACCTTTTTCATGCGGTATGTATTTTCTTCATAAATATACAACAAACTTGCTTGAAGCGTGAAGAATTGCGTAAAAACTGTGGTGCAAAATAACATAAGTAATTTTAAAAAAGACAAGACGTACGAAATATGTTTATAAGGAAGAGCGTGTTTTGATTTATAACGATCCGTGAAAATACGAGACAAGGGATGGACTTACAGCGGGAGACAACAATTACAATATAAGTGACATTGGTCATATAGACAGTACTAATTTTAATAATATTATCAAATTTGAAAACTTTTATTAAAATACTTCAAATCAACAAGTCGAGATGTAACTGTTTCTGTAATAAGTACTGAACCGATTGAAGTAAAATTTGTTATAAAGCCTGTATATTATTATTATTCCTTACCCCACCGTTATCCGTATGATGACGGATTAAGAATACAGAGTCTCTCCACCTCTATTCATCCTGCAGGTGTCGTAAAAGGCGACTAAGGGATAAACTATGCAAGACAACATCAATGCAAAGAGAAGGAAAACTTGAAATCAACCCTATACCAACCCGTCTGGCCAGTGTGGTATAGTAGGCCAAAACCTCCTTTCTAAGAAGAGACCTATATAGCCTGCAGTGGACTGTTAAAGGATGTTGATGATGATTATTTCGTACCTACTTTTTATTCCGAAAGTTAAAACGACAAACTAGAATAAAAGAATAAATAATTGCAAATATTTTTCCTGCGATGAAGTTACAAGAACACTTTTGCATGTTAATCTTTTTTAAGGAAATGAGTTCGGTCGGTACGGTTCACAATACCAAATATCGCTACCCATATAATTTAAAATAAATGTTATTGTCGCTGTTCCTCTATATTTGGGCCAACGTCCACATGTTCAGAGTCACAAAACTGCAAGATTTATTCTCACGCGCGGCTTCAAACTCATTAGACGGTGACAACTCGCGGGATCAACACAAAAGCCGAACAGTTTTTTCTAAACTTTTAGCGTGATATGTTTTTTATATAAAAACAATGCGTGGATACGAAAATATTTAAGAAGAATCTCGTAATAAACAACTAAAAGATTTAGTGTAGTCGTAGCCCGTGAGGACATGAACGATATACACATACCTACATGATTTTTTCACAATCGTCTTTCGAAGAAAATTTAAATTCACATTGACTCTGCGAAGAAGTATAATTAACTAAAGAGTAATAATGTATAAATGACCAAACCATTCTTATATACTGTTACCTTTTGAAACTTAAAATTTTAAGACAATTTTCAGATCAACCCCGCAAACGACCTCCAATGCTTTGACCAATTAAATTAATTAACGATGCATATTTATGAGTTTTGTGTTGTTACTGACCAAGGTGGTGAACCATTAGCTAAAACGACGTGACTTTCTTAATTTAAGAACTTTGAGCAAAATCGTTCATCAGTGATGATTTTTTATTTATTTTTATTCAACCAACTTCAGTTCCCCCTTAGGGTTGCGGAGGACGGATTCCAGTCACTCCGTGGAAAAACTGATATTCAAGTAAAATCCGTTGAACTAGTAGCCGACCCCAAATTATCTTGGGAATAAAGGCTAGGAAGAAGAAGAAGATCATATTATAATGCAACACTTTTTGTTTCTTACATTTTTTTAAATGTTACAACCTTATATGCACCCCTTACATACTTTGATCATCTCTAAAAACCATATACTCATGGCCCCATAACTTATGGTGTTCACGCTACACCTTGCTTATATTTATGGCTCACTGGTGTTGACAGGAACCGCTTCAATTTCGAATATAACTTCGGGGATAAGTATATTGTAACTGAGCTTAAATGAAAACATGCATCGTCCATCGTAGAAGCATAATAGTACATTTATTCATTTATTATTTTTTCTAGCCTTTTACCCAATATTATTTTGGGTAGGCTACTATACTATGGCATTGGACCTCCACAACCCTAAGGGAGAGCTGAAATTCGGAGGTTGAATTAGTTGTCAGCATATTTTTTTTTTTTTTTTTTTTCTTAAAAAAGACAACTCCCGCATTAGGAATATAAATTCCTGTGTCGCGGGGGACTTTACAAACATACATGAAACGGACACAAAGCACACCCAGACTCAGAACAACAAATTGTGAATCACACAAAGTGTTGTCCTACGTGGGATTTGAACCCACGACACTTGGCGTAGTAGGAAGCGGCGTGGCGACCGCTTAAGCCACTAGGCCAACCGTGCAGTCATTGAGGGCACTGACTTCCAAATAACGATTGCCATAGATGTTCATGACAACCGGAACCGACAACTTAACGTGCTCTCCAATGCATGGGCGTGATTCACAGCCAAACTGCCATACTCTGGGCTGCTATTAAGAATTTCCTGTAAGGAAAACCCAAAACCTATTATTGTATTGATTGGCAATCAACAAGCGAAAAACAGTAGCAAATCTTCTTTATCTGTATATATTGAAAACAGTCAACATTATTATCTCCAACGAGCTTCAATAAGTATAGATCTTGCAATAAAAATTATGTCAACATTGCCATAAAAGTCTAATCTATATCCTAATTAAAATCATAAGTATAAACTCTGCTCATTGTCAAATAGATAATTATCTATGGTTTTATGATTGTTTCAATTTATTTTCTAGAGGATAAGAGTATAGCGATCTTCAGTATCGTCATGATTTGATTGGAAGTTCTGGAGTATAGTGAAAAGGAAGGTACCTACATGGAAAGATAAGCGAGGGACGTTGCGTGTACCTTAAATGGTAAACTCGATCTGATTAATAGAATCGTATATTGAATAGCGCTCGCACATATAATTCTGTAGTTACCATAGGAAACCACACAATTGTATTATATGTACCATTATTATTTAAATACGTAACACTACCAGGTTGACATTAAACACCAGAAATTTAAAGTCCTTGTTGACGACATATCTATCATCGTCCTCCCACCATATTTATCATTTTTATCATAATTCGAATTTATGAAAACAGTTTAAAAGAAACGAAAAAAAAATTAAGTGCCTACAGCAAAAATCTCAATAAATCGATCAATTTATTTAAACGATACTTCCTCATAATAGTGTAAATAATATCCCTTTAAATTGCACTCAAAGTAATAACTATAATAAAAGCATTAAGCTGGCCACCCCACGTAATATTTTTTTAACAGCACTTTTATGAAGAGACGTCCCATGCAAATGTCCCACCGTTACTCCTTACACCACTATTAAACATTATTTGTTGCTGAAATTAAAACATTAAAACTGAAATAAAAAGGTTTCGGGCTCGCAGACAATTGTGATGCAAAATAGGTGGTGCTTACAGTGCGAGCCAAAAAAAACGGGCGCGCGAAAAATATACGCTTTCTTACATCTTCACTAGTAATAAAAATGTAATGGGTGCTTTGTATTTTTTGTTGTTATTAAAATTCTGACTTCCTTTTAGCACTGACTTGGTGTGAGACGGCTGGTTTTAACAATTGTTTCTTTTAATGGCTTGGACTGTGCTAGTTAGTTATGATAGTCATTTTATAAATTAAAATAGATGAATCGTTAACTCTTAAACTATTTTGGAATTACGAAACAAAATGACATCTTGCGCTGGAGGCGGATGATGAACATCAGTTGGACAGAGAAAAAATCCAACGAGGAAGTCCTACTAATGGTTGATGAAGAAAGGAGACTTCTGAATACTGTTGACAACAGAAGAGGCAAAATGGTTGGCCATTTGATAAGACACGACAACCTTTTTAAAACCATTCTAGAAGGAAAGATAGAAGGTAGAAGAAAACGCGGAAGGCCTAGATTGGCGTACATACAACAACTAAAGGAGAAAGTAGGAGTCGTGGCCTATCAAGATGTCAAACGGATTGCGGAAAATAGACAGGAGTGGCGATTGCTCCACCGACAAGGGACTGATCCTTAAATTAAGAAGAAGATACTAGAGAATTTCACGGTTTTTTACATCATAGACAAAAACAAATAACGAGGATTAAAATAATTATTAAAAAAAATAGCTTAAGTGATTTGTATAAGTATTCCGGCTTGCTTTAAATTAAAGTCGCTTCATTACTTAGTGAGGGGCTTCTGCGAGGTGTCAAACATTTCAAAACTGTCCCAATTTCATACATTTGAAAATTACTCATATGTCGGTGATTATCTTAATACAAATTAATCAATGATTTCTCAACTTCTTTTTGGGCCGCTGTTACTAACGATAAAAAAAAATCAGAAATATTAAAATTATCCACCCCAAAAACAATAAACAGCAAGCATCGCCGCGGCACGTAATTCAAGTTTTATAAAACACTTTTTTATTTGGAGTTAAGTGTTGTGCGGCTATAAAGGGCACGGCAAATGACGCAATATCGAGGCGAAAGGGGGCGCCACCGACGACGTTAGACGACGTTATTATTTATGTTAATTCTGAACGCTAAATGACGTCTTACGTGTTGAAACCACCTTCTTACCCTGAACACAGGGCTGCCGAGTGCATACCAATTATTTACACCATGATCTTTGCTCGCAAGTGTATGTTTTATGTTTGTGAGGATTACTATTATGTTTATCGAACTAACATGCGATATTTTATTCATTATACAATTTTTGTAATAGTATGTTTCTATTATATTTTTTTTTATATATATTTCGCACATCTTACACATAACGCCATCTAGTCCCAAAGCAAGCAGAGCTTATATAATGGGTACTAGACAACTGATATAAATACATAAACATACTTTTTTTCTAAATACATACATTTTCTACATAGAAAACACCCAAACTCTGAAACAATTATTTGCGGATGACCGACCGACCCGGGAATCGAACCCGAGAACTATTGATCAGCAGCCGCATACGCTGACCACTAGACCAACAAGGCAGTCAAGTCAGTTATTAGCTATCTTCAGTGTTTTCTGCGCTAGTTACCTAGAGGAGAACATCACTTATCGTTTATGTTTTTTTTGCACTTCTAATGTTATAGATAGACAGATGGCATATTAAGATGCGGTCATCAGATCTACTTACGTATTTATCACTATCGCAGTGGTAGTTTGATAGATGCTTGCCTGTTACATCCTTATATATAAGACGCAGATAATAACTACACAACAAAGGTTGCCACCCCTGAAGGAGTCGTTTCTCCGTGAGGCGCGCTCCAGAGCTCAGAACACAACTTTTTCACAAGTCACGCCGGTAATTGTGCCACTTTACATAATGTCTATTTTAGTACCGCGAGCATTTTTCAAAACGCGAGCCCCTAATGATTCGTGAAGCGCCCTGATGTCCCGTAATGCATCGGGCACCTCTCTCATTTACTGAACGCTTTCAGTTGCACTTCTACTACGAGTTCCATTCTCATCATCTTATCTAACTATTACTGTATAACTTTATCTCGAATCCTATAACTATAATGCCTACTAACATATCATTCAACACATTTCTTGGTTTTGAAATATATTTTTTACAGTATTTAATAATTATTTTTATTGAACTAATATGAAAAAGGAGAGGCCTATGTCCAGCAGTGGACTGTTAAAGGCTGTTGATGATGATGATGATGAAAAAAGTAATACTACAAATAACTAAACTAAACTAATATAATATAGTATAATATCTGCTTTCTCGTGATTCACACTTCGTTATTAGTGTTTATCGACATAATAATATGAAAAGATAGAACACAGGAGAGACATAGAAAAACGGTGTTAATAAAATATTTTTCAAATTTTTCATAAAACGCTATGCATAAAGTGTATCTTCTAGGTTTTGAAGTTTCGACTGATAGTGTAGTCAGTCTTTAACTTTAACCTGTGTACTTAGTCAAAATGTCAAACAGCTCAAGAATATATAAAAATAAATTATAATCGATAATTATTTTAATAAAACTTAGTTCATAATATAATTGATACTCCCTAGGAAGGTAGAAAACCTTGTGATTCATAAAATTTTACTTCTATCACTTTGTACAGTGAAGTCATAACTACAGTAGTTACGTATTCCTATATGGCACTTAGTAAACGGAAATTTCCACGTTGAAAGATTTATTGCAAGTTCTAAGTGAACTCGATCGTCTTTCGACTAACAGCCGTGTGTTTGAATATCAGAGGGTTGAAATGGCCCAACATTTAATTTGTACGCCGAGAATTTGCTGCAAATGCTTGTCATAATGCGGGTGATTTTTCTTCTGGAGCGTTAAAAGGTTTTTTTGGGGTCACGTGAGCGAGATTGGTGCATATTTTATTGTTAACAAATCACTACACAATGAGCATTACCGTACGCTCAGGGATCATTTTAAATATAGCGATTTTTTCCTCGGGGAATTATTTTGAGAAGGATTTTGTTGAACATTATTCTTGTTTTAGCTTACTTAAAGTTAAGATTAACAAAATTTAGAAGACGAATATTTTGTACTCTTTATCGCACTATCTACAATTTATTGATTATCCGAACAGTTGAGATTTAAACTGCCTTTATATTGAAGTTTTTAATTAAAGAATGAACAATGTCATTAATGCAATGAACAATAGACATTTAACCAAGTGAACTGTGACATGTTAAACTATACAGTTGTTGATATCACTAGGAGATAGACACCAGTGAAATATTAAGGTAGTATATTAAATAATATAATTTGTATGTTCCACGATGACGAACAACCCCGCAACTTGAGTCAAACTAAGCCAATTTCCGGCGACATCACTACAGCCTCAACAAAGACGCTAACCCCACTTTAAGGTACTCGGAGTTCAACAACATGTATTTATAATTTTGTCTCAAAAGAGGTACGTCCCGGCTATAAATATTAGTTTAGCGTGAGTCCAGCGGCTTAGGCCTTCACAAAGAGTGTATGAGGCGAATTGTAAATGCGCAATTTGCTAACTTGGCGTGGCCCGGGACGATTTATGTGAGATGTCGACACGGATTTTGAAGACACCTTACTTTATCCTGGATATTTCGATAAGCTACTTAGCCGCTGAAAGTTTTTTTGGGGGAGCTCTTTTTAAACATTGCAGAGTTTAATAATGAGACTTATAACTTAAAGTAGTAATTCTATTATTCATTTGCCTAAAATTTGTATCTATATATATGAATATGTAATTAATTTTATGTTATACTTGAATTCAAGATTGATATGTAATGAATTATGCGTTTCCGTAATGAGGAGGTTACGTTAAGCAGTCGGTCCCGGTTGTAATAAAATTTATTAGTCGTGAAGCTTAGTTGGAGACCTTTAGGTGGCTTAAAAACATCCAACGCCAAGATTTACGTAGCCGCAACGTGTATTGCCAGTCCTCAACCCGCACTTGGCCAGGGTGGGGATGTATGGTCTTACCCTCCATACATAAAACTATAAATTGGTTCATGTATTATTTTTATTAATATAAAAACGATGCAACATTTGCTTAATAAAACGCATAGTTTTTTATAAATATTTATGAACATCTGACACAGCGCCGTCTAGTCACAAACTGAGCAAAACTTGGACTATGCGTACTAGACAACTAATATAAATACACATATAAATACTTCCTTTTGTAAATACCTACATATTATACATAAAAAACACCCAAATTTCAAAACAAATATTTGCAGATCAGACAAACATAATGACCGACCTAGGAATCGAACCCGAGACTTGCACAACGGTCACATACGCTACTACTGCTTCATGAATATGAATACAGAAAATAAAATTATTGTTAGAGAAGCTTTAAGAAGAGATAGACATACTTTTGTTCCATACATTGATTATTTCTTTTGTCTCATCCCTACAATTTGTAACACGCGGTGCTGACGTACCCTACTTTTTTGTGTAATCCTTAAAAACTGTAGCTATTTTAGCCGTGCCCTTGCATCCTTAAGGTGTGTTGTGTTAACCGTTCGGTCGCTCGTAAAGCTCGCGTAAACACCCGGTTCCGCCTGCCGTGTCCACCTGTTCACAAAGCAGTGTTTGTACGAGGTGAGAGTAACCCTTTTGTTGCTTGTTGAGAGATATAACACTTGAGTTTAGAAGGTGTTCTGTTGTAGTACTAATGTATGTCATACTTCGAGAAGCTATGGCAAAAGTTCAGTTCATTTCGATTTAGCTGTACAATATTATTTAAATTGTCTACTAGTAACATATCCTGACTAGCTTATTTCAAGTAACATTTATGTTTCGTCTTGAAGTATTTAGAATACAAGGGAATAGTGTATTCAACCACATGCCAATTATTAAAAGTCGATTCAATGTTCTCTTTTCAGAATTTCAGTTTTGATTTGAATAAAAAATCTCCTTTTTCATCAACAAATTCTGACCTAATATGACTATAAAGTTTATTTATTTATTATTTTAATAAATTTTTGAACACAAACCAGTAGTGTATGAAATGGACATAAGGTTGTAACTAAAAACTTAATAAATATTATGTCTACCACGTTTTCCACAGACTACTTTTGGGTCTCTAGTCGATAAGTAAAATAAAACTTCTAAGTAAATGGCGTATAAAATATCAGTTGCCTATAATATGGTATACAAGTAGTAATTTCCAACTTAGCTACATTTAACTTGAACCTTTAATAGTGTAAGAAATACAAGTTTATTCTACCTATACTTACTTAGTTCTTAAATAAATATTTAGTTATGATATTTTAACAGATTTGAAACGACCCAATTTTTTTGCCACCATATGGGTTGATGTAAACAAGTGATGCGCGTTCACCGATGTCGGGGGTATCGGGGTGTCGCGGGCTCCTCTACAAATAAATAGAGTCAAGGTGACACGACCTCCCTCCAATGATACTCCGAGTGTTTGTGTACCGACTGTTGGCGCTTTTTGGAAAACTCACATTTGGCTTTACGTCAATATTGATACAGTTTTTTGTACACAATATGATATTTTTTGGTATTTATTTATTTGGTAGTAGACTTTGTTTTCCCTTGATGTTTTACAGGTTAAGACGAACAACTAAGAGAGCTTATGAAGTATTTTCAATATCAGTGAAGTACACATTTGTATTGTGCTCTACATACAGTTCAAGGTAGTAGAGTCCCGTTGATTTCAGCACGAATGGTCCGGCTCGACCGCGGCGGTGCTACCAGCGCATAGATTAACCTGAAATGATAGCATTCGTTCGAGCTGTCATGTTTTGTCGGTGAGTGTAAGACCGGAGGATTCTTCTTCTTTTTCCTAGCCTTATGCCGACCTCCGCAACCAGAACAAGTTTGTCAGTAATTTTGAGAGCACTGCCTTCCCAATAACGATTGCCATAAATGTTCACAACAATCGGGACCGACTGCTTTACGTGCTCTCCGAGGCGCGTGACGTGCGTACGTGAATCACCACCAAACTTCCAAACTCAGGGCTGCTATTAGGAAAACCGAAAAATTATTTTTGGCTTGACCCGGAATTTGAACCCGAGACCTCTTGATTGGCAGTGACATACGCTATCCACTAGACCAACGAAGCAGTTAACGAGGCTTAATGACGCAAAATCTCAATAGCCCACCCTAGTGTGAGCCACCATGCTTCATTTTCTGCTTTAACAATTAATATGGTGACAACTATTCATGCTTTCCATCAGACACAGAAGAGTCACTTTGTCAGACTCATAAATACAGAAAGAAAAAAGATATCTAAGAAGAAAAAGGTTTTTTAACAGGTGTAATGCATCGTAATGCATCGTGGTTAGGATAGCAACATCTTGAAATATAACCTTCCAACTAATTATACGAAAAACATCTGTACAAAGTTTATTAAAAAATGTTGGAAGTTGGACATAAAGTTTGCAAAGCCAAGCGCCAAGCGCAGGCCAACTTAGTGTGCCCGCACGACTAACTCTCAATTAAAATTATTTCATCCTGTCTGAACAGAATAAGAGTACTCAGTACTGAACAGAGAAGAGACAAAATTCATCATTTTTTTTGTCTGACTTTACAAGTTGACAGAATACTTTGGAGCGTTAAAATGGCGCAAGAGCACGCAAATCCGTTATGGCAGTAAATACAATGTGCCTAAATTGCGTATGATTTTTTTTTATAATTATCAGAATGGTATTTCATTACTTGTGGTGGGGACACGGTGGTAATAAGGACACTTTTACGATACATTAAAATTTTGAAAAAGCAGATTTTTATAATTATTTCATTTAAATTAGTTTTTCAGAAAGGTTATTCGCTACTACTTTTGTATACCAATCTACAAACAGAAAAATTATTAGCGAATAAAGCATAACTTGCAATGCAGGTTATACTTTATTCGCAAAAAAGTGGATTTGAATATTTCAACTAGATCTTGTTCACGGGCAACAATTATCTCACAATTAAGTCTTTATTTTGTAAAAGTATATGAAAAGGGCTGACCAAAACCACCGTGTAAGATAAGAAGCAACAGAGAAATAAGGAATATATGGTGAATGTAATATTATTTGTCTAAATACTTGACTATTCGTATTCACTCAATTCATCAATAATTAATTTGCGTCTTTGCATCATTTTAGTCCCTGCTGTGGTCGGTCAAGCCAATTAGCTAGGTAACTGAAGAGGCTGTTTGATCTGCTGCCTTTGCCTACCGACGCGTGACGACAACTCCTTACCTGGTGATACCATAGACGACTAATTAAGCCGAGGGTTGAGATGCAAGTACACTCTATGGTAACTGATGGGATAAACAAAACTTCTGATTATGAGTAAAGTGCAATTAGTATCAACACATATATATCAACTAAAATTATTCAACCAAAACGTTCAAATGTTATTTATATCTATTGCAATTAATCTTAATTAATTTTTACAAATCCTCGGTTTGAATACAATGACATTTTGAGATGTGATTTTTTTATATAATACCTATATATATAATACCTATATATATAATACCTATATTGCATTTCGTTTATGATGACATTGACTCGTAAGGAATGAATTTACTCCGTCGATTTCAAAACTATCTGTTCCAGAGATCAATCTATATTTTATGCGAGATATTTATGACACCTACGTCAATAGTTTAGATCAATCGATCGACCTCTGCAATTAAAATATTTTATTATAATTGCAATGATTCGTACTTTATAGTAAAATTATAAGTAATCTTATTTTATTTTTAACCTTCTCCGATGCACTCCGGTGTCCCTTGATAATTAGGTTTATCACTACAGGCTTGCAGTAGTAACATTACTAGAAGCCAATGGTCATGTAATCCATGTAATATGCTACTAGCACACATAGATTACAGTAATCTCGTACCATTACACTACATTCGTGTTTTAGTTCTCTAGCACATAAGTTGTAGAAAGGCAAAATAAAATGTTTTTATCACTGGTAACACAATCTTGCAAAGTTTGCCATATCGTAAGTGATTGCGTGTGTGACGTAAATAAACAAATAGCCATGTACCCAGGCCTTAAGTGAGCAACCCTCAAGCGTCGCGGCGGGTCTTTCCGTCCAAAGACATCGTTCGTGACACAGGCCGGAAGTGCGCACGCCGCGCGGTCAGCTTCCGCTCCTTTGACCTGTCTATTGTGCCCACTCGCTCTAATTACAACATTACTACAAACCTACCACACATCTCATATCTAAAACCATCTGTAATCCACACTAATAGAGATGTTTTTACATTGTTACAGGATCTGTGCAGAGTTTTGCCTTGAGCATCATGACCCTCGCGTTGTTCGCAGGAAATCGCCTAAGACGGGCCAGTTTGGGTGACATCAACATGGGCCAATGTTTACGTTAGATGTTAATTATAAATTATGTATGATAAATGCACTTTGTACAATTAATTTGCAATACCATCAGGGTTCAAACCTGACAACTTTCTAAGAGATTGAACAAATAGATTCCATAACATATTGAATTGATAAGCTATAAAAACAGATCATGTATTTTCGTAAATATGATATTATGCTATAATACTACTGACTGCACGTACATAATAATGACTACTTACTCATTTATTGACTGTCTTGTTGGGCTAGTGGTTAGCTGCTGATCAAGAGGTTTCGGATTTGATTCCCGGGTCGGACCAAATATTTGTGTGATTCACAAATAATATTGGGAATAAGGCTAGGAAGAAAAAGATTGCAACAAAGTTGTGAGGATTTATAAATCAATATTTTATAGAATCAATATTTGTATAATTAATAAGAGACATAAAGTTTACGGTTTAAGATCTTTATTTCTCACTAAGAATTAACATAAATTCACTTACATGAGAAAAACACTTACATAACTTATAACAAAACACAAGAGAACGCACAGAAACCTTAATTAATCACAATTATATAAAATAATTTTTCAAACTATCAGAAACACACACACGAGGGTATGAAAATAATTATTTAATTTAGTTGCACCGGCCGGTAGCTTAGGACGGGCCGATGCGTATGCGTAGGCCAAGGATGTGTTTCACTAGATGTGGCATAGATGGATTCACTTTTTTATTTATCCTCATTGATATATAAAAACCCTAGATGCACAGTCTCAAACAAAAGCCACATACGAAACTATCCTACTTAGTCATTGATGTATAAAAATATCAATGTGGGTGGTTTTAGTTATGCTATAAACACATCTCTTGCACATTCAACCTTACGTGCATTGTTTAAAGTTTTTATTACAAAGCAGCGTACAATGACCAATCAAATTTTATGACCGAAGCTAGCCGGCAGGACAGGACATGGAGTGAAGAGGAATATTTGTATATTTTTTTTATTATAATACATTGAGTTAGTATTTTAAGAGTTAGTTAAATTGTGTTCTAAGCCCATAATTATACTTATATCTGAGCGTAAATATGTTTTTGGGTAGGACATGTGTACATCAATGAAACAAATATTAACTCTTAAAATCATTTAATTCATTTTTTCATATCATATCAGTGACATATCCTGTAAAAAATAATTATATTATTTGAATGTAGGTACGAAATTATTTGATAAATTTATTATTTTTCTGGCCAACGACTACTTACCGTTATACTAGGAACAGCCGTTTTAAGAAGACGTTTTATGCCTTTAGCAGTGACATTCATATCTTCGTCCACAAAATGTTCAGAACAAACGACGCATGCACTATTTGGCTTAAAAAAAATTTATGTCGCGAACCCATAAGTTGTCCCCTAATTATTCGATATAATAGGTAATATAATATTTACGAACTTTAATAATAACACCGTTTGGACGACCTCCTTTCCGTTTGCAATTCGATTAATAACTATAATAATATTATTATAAATTTTGTAACGTATACATACTTATTAAAAACGAAATACAAAAAAGTTCAAATTAAATAAACTTATTAATAAAAAATTAAACACAATAAAAAAAATCGACTCCATTAAATTCAGAACAGGGTCGTTTGGATTATGCGACTAAAATAAAAGGTTGTGTAATAGTCGTTCTTACACTGAAAAAGCGGCCATTGAAATTTGTCGTATTATACTTGGACCGTTGAGTGAAGTTTTTAGACAAATTAAATCAAAATCACATATTGCTTCCGATATTTAGTCATAAAAACAACAAAAACAAATTAACAAACTCTTTTACTCACCGAAAATACGATATCCCATCCTTTTTTAACGTTCATAACGTAATATTTTTACAATTCCGCATCGAACACTTACGCATTTTTAACAAGCGCACAGAGACGCGAGCGACGCGAGACTATTTGAAATAGGAGCACCATTTTCAATAGTGCGCTTATTTTATGAGGACGGTTTTGCGACGCTGAGTGTGTATCTAGGGTTTTTTAATACATCAATGTTTATCCTTCATTTATTCATTTCTATTTTCATTAAAAAATAAATCTTTAGTTTAAAGTAAGTTTATAGCTATTGTATATATTTTTTTTATTTTTATTTTTGTATTTTTATTTTTATATATACTACTAGGTATTATTTAGGATATGATGTTTCAATAATTTTTTAAAAGTAGTTGTTGACTTTGAGTCCTTGATGTTATTTGGTAATTTATTATAAAGTTGTCCACCCTCATACAAAACACTTTTCTTGCCATAGATTGTACGGGGTGGACGTAGAACAAGGTTATTAGCATTACGAAGTAGACGTTTATGTACCGTGTGTCTTTTAGAAAAGCTTATATTAGAATGAACATCCTTGTTCAATATTTTTCTTATTAGAAGACATGTATTGTAAGTATAAATTTGTGAGATATTCAATAATTTAGTCTGTTTGTGTAATATTTTTGCTGAGGTTCTATAATTATAATTAAATAACACTTTAACTAATTTATTTTGTGCAGTCTGTATCAAATTACGATTTGTTTTGCAAGTTGTGCCCCAGACCTCGATTAAATAGTCAATATGTGGTTTAATAAGTGATTTATATATTAAATATTTCACCTTTTGAGGTAGACAACTTGCTATTCGCCGAACTGCACCAGTGAGAGATACAAGTTTAGATCTCACCTTGTCGATATGCGGCTTCCAGCTAAGGCGATCGTCCAATATCAACCCAAGATATTTTTCATGCGATTTTCTATTAATTGTAATGTTATTTATGGATAGATCTTTAAAATCAGGTATTTTTTTGTTTTTTGCACTAAATATTACATAATTTGTTTTATCAACATTAATGGTTAGTAAATTATGAAGAAACCAATTATTTAATAAGTCCAAATCACACTGCACATCATCAATCATATTATTTATTGATTGACCAAAGTAAAAAAGACTCGTATCGTCGGCATACAAAGTTATGTTTGCCTTAAGACCAATTTTATGAATGTCATTGATGTATATTAAGAACAAGAGCGGTCCCAAGATTGATCCCTGAGGTACACCATATGTAATAAATCTAGGAGTACTTTGGACATCTTTAATTTTAACTATTTGAAGACGGTTACTCAAATACGATTCAAATATTTTATGGGCGTTTCCTACAATGCCTATATTTTTCAACTTGCGTAGCATAATTTTGTGACTGACAGTATCAAATGCCTTTTGTAAATCAATAAATACACCCAGCGAAATTTGTTTTTTATCTATTTGCATTTTGATTTCTGTTACTAGGTCTATTGTTGCTGATAGTGTATTCGATTTGCCTCTAAATCCGTATTGATTTTGATAGAGGAAGTTTACGGACATAAGAAATCCATTTAACCTGTCATACAATACTCTATCAAATATTTTAGATACTATGGGTAATACTGATATTGGACGATAGTTACTAGGGTTAAGTCTACTTCCAGTTTTAAAAATTGGGACCACTTTAGCTATCTTTAAATTATCAGGAAAAACTCCTATCGTTAGACAGGTGTTTATACATTGAGTAAGTTTTTCAGCTATTAAATTTTTCACGCAGACTATAGTTTTTGCAGTGATTCCATCTATGCCAGAACTGGTGTTCAATTTTAGAATATTAATTATTTTCACGACCTCATTTGTTGTCACTGGCTCCCATTGATTAATTTGAGTAGATGGTTTCACTTCATTTTCCTGGAAGTATTGTTGACTCTCGTGGAACTTTTTAGGGATCTTGTTAGCCAGAGTATCCCCTATGGTTGAGAAAAAGTCATTAAAGCACTCACAAATTGCTTTTTGGTCTGTAATTATACCTGACTCAATCTCAAGTTTCTGTGGTGTCATAGCATGGACAATTTTATTATTGGCCAAGTTGTTTATCAGACGCCACATCTTTGCAGGACTGGATTGACAGTTTTTAAAAGATTTATAGTAATATTCTTTTTTGCATTGTAGTATTTGACGTGACACTAAATTTCTAGCTTGCTTAAAATCTTTTTCAAGAGTTTTATTTTCGTAATGTTTCTTATGAAGGTTCCACAATGTGTTACGTTTGTTTATATTACTTATTATGTCTTTATTTATCCATTCCTGGCTTGGTCTGTTTAATATTTTTTTCTTGATATTGCTACTTTCCTCTATACATGTTAGTAACATGCGTTCAAGAGCCTCGTAGTCTTTAACATGTTTCTTTTCAATGAAGTTTTCCACATTCTTGTAAAGTCTATTGTAATTTATCGCTTTATAGCTTACTTTTTTAGTAGGTGATGGTAGGTATTGTTTGACCTCGAAATAAATTTGATTGTGATCCGACATGGCTGACTCAACAATAGCAAAATGAAAATCTGTATTCTTAAGATTCCAACTGACGTGGTCAAGGATGGTTTTAGTTGTTGAGGTCTCACGTGTACAGTAATTTTTGTGAACCTTGTTTAGAATTCGAAAATCGTTCTCTTTCAGTACGTTTTTATATCTTTCAGTAGAGCTATCTGTGTTCAGAAGATTAAAGTTAAAGTCACCGAACATGACTGCCCTCTTCTTGCAGTGAAGTTGGTTCGAAAGAATTTCTAAAAAGAGATCAGTGTTCGTGCGTCCTGGTTTGTAGATTGCACCAATGTCCAAAGAGAACTTTGAGATATGAACCCACAGGAAATGGTTATCATCATTGTTTTGGTGTTCAACAAGGTTGTGTTCCACATCGTTATGCACAAAAACTGACACACCACCACCCTTTATATTAGTTCTGTAGTCATAATAGTGTGTATAACAAGGGATTTGTAGACTCAATGCTTCATCTTCATTTTTAATCCATGTCTCACATAGTATAATTATATGAATTTTAGCTTGAAAGGACTGTACAACACATTTGAGTTCATCGAACTTACCAGGCTTGACTATGCTACGCGCATTGGCATACAGAAATTTTAACGACTTTTTACTTGTTTTTACGTTTTCATATGTATCAGTAATTTGGTAGGAAATATTCTTATCAGACACTATTGTTTTGGTGTCTGCAGCAGTGTTGTAGACTTTTGGAAGCATTTCCACTATTTTAGGTACTCCTTTACTATATTTAATGCCAAAAAATTTTTCTCCATTCGCAATTCGATTTTTTAGCTGTTCTTTTAAACCCAGTAGGTATTTTCGTTGAAATGGTGTCTGATCAGGAAAATTTTTTACTGTAGTTTTCTCATTGTTTTTATTACGAAGTGTAGCTTTAACTGTTTCTTCAGTGTCGTAGCATATTTTAATTGGTCTTGTTATTCCCGGCTTAAATTTCCCAAGACGAAATATTTTGACAATAGAAGGATTGTTTGGAATAATCTTTGTTATTATTTTGGATATTTCATTTTTATCATAGGCCATCCTTTCTTCAGAATTATCGTGTTGTGGCTCTGGAACACCAACAACTACGATATTTTTGCCTCGATAATGACGTTCTTGAATTTCGGCAAAAACCTTTTCATAATTTTCCAGTGTGATATTCAATGTACGCTCAGACGAATCATTTTCTGTTTTAAGTTGTTTTAGTTCAGTTTCAAGTGTGTTAACCCTTTCCTCTGTTTTATTACTAACGTCGGCTAAATTTTCTACCTTCGTTTGCAGCAGTTTTTGTTCTTGTACAACTTGGTTTTTGATGGTGTTCACATCTTCACAAAGTTTATTTATACTTTGTGTGCGCTCAGCAGTGGATTTAATAACAAGCATCATTTCACTCATTTGCTTTCTTAGCTCACTAAGCTCAGTTTTGATATCATTGTCGTTTTCGACAAACTTTCGTTTATTGCGAAATGTAACCCGGGATGTATCTGTTAGCGTTGAAAGATTTGGCTGAGATTCGCTAAGGCCACTTCCAGGCGGAGACCGTTGTGCACTCATTTTGTATCCGTGATACGGAATGTACTAGTGTTATATTGGTGAAAATAAGGAGTATGTTCTGCTTACCCAAAGGTATATAAAGAGGGTATCTCAACACTGGCACTCGTTTAGTTACTCTTGCACAGATTGACATAGTGTTAAGCACTCTGTAGGTTGTTAAATCAAAAGCTACTAAGTTACCCAGTATAACTGGGTAACTTAAGGTAAACTTTGGTGTAATAAAAGAAACAAATATTTCTATTCATGTACTGCGACACGTCTACTCTGTACGCTGTACTGTGTAAAGTCATACAATGTTTCTCTTATCGAAGTTGTGTAATAGGCCACCAACCTAACATTTCAGACTAGAGTTACAGAGTGACTAATCTCTTGCGGTGGAGCATCACGAATCAAAAATAACTATTGAACAGGAAATAAATACAATTAATTAATATTGCATTGTAATTTAGTATCACATTTCTGTGGTCAGATGTATCGAACCTGCCGGAGGATAAGAATAATAATTTATTTATCGGAACTTAATACCTACTTCTTGTTTTGTGATAGGTAGTTAGATATATAAAACAATTATTGCAATATATAAAAAACTAGCTGAGTCCCGCGGTTTTCGTTGTAAAACCTAAGTAACGCCGTATGGCGAGGCTAGTCGAAAAAAATTGCTTAAGTTATACCTTGTTACAGCTTTCTGTCAGTGAAAATACCGTCAAAATCGTTTTAGCCAGTTTAATAATTTTCCGGAACAAACAGACATACATACAAAAATTTTGATTGTTGCTTTATTACGCAGGCACAGTACCTACCTACATCTTATGCATTTATTTATTTGTCTTTTCTGACATAGGAAGAGTCTTTTAAATGTATGAAATATATTATTAATGAAATTAAGTTATTTAATTTTAAGTATACTTAATAAAGATTGTTGAGAACCTATATTCAAATATATTTATAAAAATTTGAAAATAAAAGTACATTTTCTATTTACTTCTTCGTTAAAACAAATAACTTGCAAAGTGATACCAAAAATCCAAAAAAGTTATTAAAATTAATTCCTCAAAGTGATGTTATAAAATAACCAATTTCTTTTCTCTACTTTCTTTCAGAGTTAGTATAAGTACATGAACTGATTTGCAAGTCCCGCAAACCACTTCCGCTCCTTTAAGAAACAGATACATAGTCGGCGTGAAGCCTTCACAGAAGAGTTCAATAAGAGGACCTTTTTAATGTATTATTTACATATTTAAATAAATATATTAGTATGTGTGTGCGTTGTTTTTTTATTAAATATCTATATTAGACCCTCCTGACCTGTATGGGTCATATTTATATCGATAAAAACATTTTGATATTTAAAACTAGTCTTCACCCACCGCTAGCACTGCATGTAACCGACATGTCCTTTCTTAGGCTATCTGTGTAACAAATTCCATTTCAATCGGCTCAGTACTTTTGCTGTGAAAGCCGGACAGATAGACTGAGTTAATTTTGCATTTATAATAGTAGTAAGGATTACCTTTTACATATTACTTTTCAAATTAAATCATTTGAAATAATATTAAAGTTGAAGTGGTTATATTACGAACAGCTACGCCTTAATGAAGCTGTGACTTTTGTGACTTGCTTTTGTATACATTTGATATAAACTCTGACGCTAACATACATTCTTATTATGTGTTAATATATTCTAGTACAGCAAAACTTAATACAAGGTACTCGCTTGTCAAAATACTAAACTGTTTTTTTTTTGACAGTCAAAGTCGTGAAACAGATAATTTTACAAAAAATCTTCTTCAAAATATTGCAATAATTTATAAGTAATCAAATAAGTTAATAATATTATCACTTAGGCCTGTTCAGTTCGTGTAACTTTGCACTAATTGGAATCTAAGATATTTCCACATTAAACTATGGCGGGGGTCAACCCTCCACTGTCGTGTAATCGTAACACAAACATTAGGTTGTGTAAATTTGACACTAATTCGCGAAACGCTGCCCACTGCCCAACGACTTATGCTCTGTTAAGAAATTGTTCTCACTTGGACCTCTCTGGGTAAGCGGGGGACTATTTACGTTAAGTTTGGAGCGCCGTGTGTGCCACCCTACGCTTTATCAAATACAGCGGGTTTGAAGTTTGAAGTAGTCTTCATTCTCTTCTTAACATTTGTACTCGTGTATGCGTTAAGTTGTATGACTACAACTATGGGTCATTTTTTCACTTATCTAATTGCAATGTGATTCAAAAGTTAAATTTAAGATAAATAATTTCAAAGTCAGCTAATAACAATGTTGACAAAATTATATATTTTCTGTTATTTTTAAAACACATTTTTAAAATCAAGTTTTAATAGGTAAACTTATTTTAAATGAAAGCTGGAGTAATGTTAAATATTACAGCTACAGATGTACGTCTGTATATGTACGGAGCAAATTATTAAAAAGGCGAAAATACTGTTTTAAAAACATCATCCTGTGTAAACAGTTGTAACAGATTTGCAGTAACGTTGGCAAGTCAGGGCCGAGGTGTTTAAACTCGCGACGGCATCTTAGGTAAGCGAGTGGACAACACCCGCTGACCCCCCGGGGGGAGGGCCCCCACTTTCTGGCGGTAATCAACAAATCCCAAACCAAATATTGTACGAGTTGGTTTTAAGTACGGACTTGTACGAGTGGAGTGGTCACGAGAAAGTCGTAAACATACCTTGAGTAAAATGTTCTTATCTATATCCATAGTGTTAACGGGAGTTTTCAAAGAAATGCTTAAACGGTATATTTTATGTTTTATTTTGAAGAAACTGAAATATGTAAGTAATTTATTAACTTTTCCATTTATTAACTTACTTAATAGTGATAAGAGATTAGTGAAGTGTAAAGTCCCGCAATCAATAAACTCAAACACAATAAGAAGTATTCTATTTTTACATAACCAACCCTGCAATGGCATACTAAATAAAAATCCTGTAAGTACGTATCAGGTCACGCATAAAATAGGGTCTCTTAATCATTTACAATACCAAGTAGAATTAAAATCGTGCCCAATGACTAATTGTTGTGTTTACTTTTTATTTCGTTATTTTTGTACGAAGTTTTCCAAGCGTATTTCAAAAGTGAGGCCTATATAACTCCAGAACTAAGAAAGTCATCTAACCCTTTATAGTTTTCCTTTAAAGTTCAATAAATGGACTACTGTCATGCGTTTTTTCAGATTTTTTGAACCATCTGTTAAGTGGGGGGACGCACTGTTTTTACAGAAAAATGCGTTTTAAAGTTGAATAACTCGCAAAAGGAATCTTAAATCTAAAAATAGTTTTAGCAACGCAGTAATATTTTTAAAAAACCTACCTAAAGAAACCGAACACAATGGGGTAGACGCAAGAAAAATAAAATATCCCCAGTTTAAGGGAGGTACCCGAAATAAAATATATTTTTCATGATTTTATTGTAGCACTTTGTTGACGTAATAAAAACACACATTCATGCAAAGTTTCATCTTTCTAGCACGACCCGTTTGAACGATAGGTCGAAGATGGACGGACGGTGGGATATGACGAATCTATAAGGGTTCCGAGTCATGAACTACGGAACCATACAAAGGAATGTTTATTTGTAGCTGTCCACGTCAACTGCTCAATCATAACACCTAGAAAAATAATGGAAGTAAATAATAATATTTTTCACAATAAAGTAATATAAATTCTTAAAACCAAGGATTTTATTCCTCTTAGGCCAGGTCTTTAGTACCAGGTCTTTAGAACCAAGCCTATTTGAATTTGTTGCACTGTGTTTTAAAATTTGAGCATTAGAAAGTTCTTAAGAATTATTATAAAAACAAGAAAATAGCCGTAACGATTTAAAAACCAATTGAACAGGGCATTTACTGCAACTTTAATTTACACAAGGTTACTCGTATAAATCCACATATATCCACCTTTTCCATACTATAGTGCAGTAGTCTGTTCACAGTTGGGTAAGCATATACGTGTTCACGAGTTGGATTAGCGTCGAACGCAAATAGAAGCAGTTGCGCCAAGTTCTCCAAGTGGTTGTGGTACAACTAGACGGCATGTTTGCCCTTTGACCGTTGTACGCACTAGGACATTAGCACGCCATGTTTTACCTATACCTGCAGAACATGTCAATAATAATTGTGTGTTTTAGCTTACAGAGGTACGAGTGTGGGTATATCACTTATTATCTGGTGATACTTCCTTTTTTTACTTGGCTTGCAGAAATTTTTACTTTGCGTAGCCAGGACTCGTGCGTTCGATTCCCATTCATTCTTTAAATTATTTGTTTTATTTTTGAAATTATTTTTTCTATGATATGTATGTTTTAGTGTAAATAGTTGTGTATAAGTAGTAAATCCACGCTGGTTTCACCACGAATGGGTAGTCCTTCACACAGAGAAGATCAACCTAAAATTACAACATTCATGCTGTCATGCATGCGTTGGTGAGTTTAAAACCGGAGGCCCGATCGGTCTCCATTATTTTTAAGGCTTCCGATGGCCGATTTCACATAACCGCCATCTTTTGGGTCACCAGGATGCATTGTATGCACTTTCAATTAAGATGATGGCCCCTTCTCCTGGATTCTACTCATGCTTTCCATCAGGCAGAGTAAAGTCACTTTGGTAGGCTTAAATATAAAAAAGAAATATGTTTATTTGATGCAGAAATATCGCAGTAGGTCGTTATAGTACGGGTCACCATTCTATATTGTCTGCGTTTTCAATGGTGCCCATGGTTTCTGTCAGGCAGACTCATTTTGGCACTTAATTAAAAATATAAATTTGGTCGTCTAATTCGTCTTAATCGATTACGATAGAGTGTTTGTTTTGAAACATTAACAACAACATTAAAAATAAACAACTTATGAAAACCCCACAAATTATATATATATATTGACATAATATAGACATATTGAATCACAGGGAAACTATAATTTATTTATGAGTCATAATAATTACTAAATAATATTATTATAAATGTTGAGCACTAATTACGTATGTATTTATGTAACACTTTAAGTAGGTCTGGGAATACCTGTCTTGTTTACCAAAGTTTTGTGGAAACCAAGGGTTCTCCCTTTACTTTCAGATATATAAAAGTAATACATTAATTTACCACAAAAAAAAACCTGTATGTGGTTGGAAATAAAGTAATTGTAAAGTGTAATTTATTCCCTCTAAACAATAATAAATTATTATGGTAAATCATTTAACGTTAACATAAAAACAAAACTGGCTTACAACAGTTTTATTTGATTATACCATCTTTTCTTTTTTGGTTGATTTTAAATGTCTAAATGAAAACTAAAAATATGTTCACATGGTTCAGGAGAAAAGGACTTTTCGAAAAACATTAAAAATAAAACTTTTTATTGAATCATCTTAATAATTATGTACCTATCATCTTGCAAATCTCAGAATAAATGATTTTCATTTTTTATTTTTTATTGAATTATTGAATCAGCTGAGTCCCACGGTGTTACCCGCGCATACTGTTGTAAATCTATCTAAAAAAATGCTAATTTACTCCTTTTATCATCACATTCCTCCCAGGGAAAAGCTCTTCAAAATCGGTCCAGTCGCTCCAGAGTTTACCCGGAATAAATAGACAGAGAGACAAATAAAAATTAAAAAATATTGCTTTTATGATGTATGTACTTTCATATGAATTTAGTAAATAAGTGTTAATTTGTAATAACATACAGACTTCAAATTTATTTACTTGTAGATAAGGTACACAATACTCAGCATACCTAACAATCAACGCACTAGTTTAAAATGAAATTAAAAGTGTATGAAACACATCGCGTTTCTTCTGCTCAGTGCGTGCTCTTAAAGTAACATGGTAAGTGTGTAAGCAGTGTTTCTATTCCAAGTATCGGTCGGACGGTAGAAGGAAACTAGGGCCGGTCTGAATAAACCAATCGTATCCAAATAGATACCAGAAGTTTAGTTGAATTCGTTACGAACAAATATTCAGGTCGGATTATATTGTTGGGACTGACCCGTTAAGGTTTATTTAAGGCGACGATTTTGAAATTATTTATTTAATATATGCTCAATCAAGTGCTACTAGATTGTGCGTATTTGAAACTGCTTTTAAAATGCACATTTTTTGTTTAATTTGAGGTCACAAACACCTTCAATTTCAGAGTCACAAGTGCGTTTACCAACCGTTGGGTCCTCTTTCAGGGCCTAACAATAACCAAAGAACTACAATTCTCATTGAAAGATTAATAGAGGACATATGATATAGACATTTACAATATCTAGAATTATCTTTTATTACGTGCATTCGTACATCAGATCTGTCGTTGGAGAGCAATTGATAGAACTACTTCAAAAGGGTACAGAACTTATAATTGTAAGTGAGGAAGGTTCAAAGTAATTGCAAACTTGAACAGGTTAAGACGCAGTGGTGCGGTGTGGCCGAATGTGTGGACGTAGAATTTAATTAATTCCCGGCGTTACGGGTGAGCGCTCACGGCGTTCCTTCCTCGCAGGGTGGAGACTATCTTAAAGATGCTTTGAGATAGCCAAATTTATGATCAGTGCATTTAATATTGTATAGATATGTTGAATTATAAGTAGGTTCCTTGATTAAGTACTTTTAAGTTAGACACAATCTTGATAATACACTAGGACACACGCTGAAATACGGTTACGTAAGAGCACCTTGTTTACCCGACTAGGGCAAAACCAAAATGTCGATGACAACATTTTAACTTTTCGTTTTTAAATATGGCACATGTTTGTTTAGGATATTAGTCATCATCGTTATTTCAGCTAAGTCCAAAGGTACAAAATATTTACCCAATAATAAATACACATGAGTCATATACCTAATAAAGCAATATTACTAACTTTTGTAATATAATTGTGTTCACTGAAATGGCTAGAAATAACCGTCAACTTTCCCATCCCATGATCAGATTGATTATCTGAAAACTCTTGTTAATTTTCGATTTCTTGAATTGCTTTTGCTTAATCTTCTCGGTGAGAAGAAATTATTGTTTAAGATTGATTTTATTTTTATACAGAATATCCCCTTAACTAGGATGCAAGTGTTTTACGTCGATTATTTTACTAGAATCATTAATTACTGATGTTGTAATATTGATAAATATTTTGTTTTGACCACGGAAATAGAGTTGAAATCATGCCATTCACATATATTTGTTACTTTTTTTCATAATGTTTAAATTTTCATTTGTAAGAATATCAGGAATGAGGTGTACGACATAGCCCACCGGATTAGAAAGCTGAAGTGGCAGTGGCAGTGGTGGAATATTAGCCGCAGAACATCAGTTCTACGTAGAACATATAAACAGATATACGCGGTCTCCACTTCAGAACACTTCCACCCCAACGGTCATCAGACCGTTGGGGTGGAAGTGTTCTGGAGTGGAGACCGCGTCCCGCTAAATGTAGTGTAGGACGCCCACAGGCGAGGTGAAGCGACGACCTGCGTAAAATGGCTGGCAGGAGCTGGATGCGAGAAGCCCAAAATCGATAAGAGTGGTGTGCAATGGGAGAGGCCTATGTCCAGCAGTGGACTGTGATAGACTGATGATGATGATGAAGAAGAATATCAACTTGGAGATGTCAGAACATTTAAGTAAATCATTGAATGGTAATCAAAATCTAATAATAAAAACTGGCAAACTTATACCATTGGATACGAAAAGATACGAATTATCCAAACGTTTTATTTTGCATTACCGCTAGTAAAACCCTAAACAGGCTGTATTTAGCTATTCAGGTTTATATATAAAATTCAGTTGATTCTTAAAGTATTGAGTATTTGTATACAAGTGTCTGCAAACAAGTCCATTATCCCTTAACCATCTCTCATCGCGATTGATTGGTAGACAAACTTTGATTGAACGTATTCATGTCGGCTACTGACGTAAGTTCTAAGGGCGGCTGCAAGGGGCTGAGCAGACACTAGGTTCTCTCTCAAACTTTGTAAACGGATTTACTCTGATAGTTTAATGTGGGAGGTAGTTTTGATTAATTTACTGTTCTATATTTATTGATGTACCTATGTTTGCTGACTCACTATAAGTTTACAGTCACAGTCAGTCTATAAATAAAAGATGTGTTATTTTTAAAGGGTTCACTAATCTTACAAACAGGTATCTGATTCCAAACTAAAAGAGCCTGTACTGTGGCTACCAGTTTGCTATAACATATATGTATAATATATATTTAGGCCCACGAAAGTGACTCTACTCTGCCTGATGGAAAGCATATGTAGAATCCATAAGTAGGGGTCACCATCCTCATTGTGAATGCAGACAATGCAGCATGCACCCTCAATATGGTGGCCTAGTTAGATGCAACAGCATCTTTGGGCCCCCGGTCTTACACTCATCAATGACATACAACTACACGAATGCTGTCATTTTAATACTGACATATTTCCAAATACATACCTACATATTGAAATAAATTACTTACTACTTACCCAGACACATTTATGACACAACTATTTATCTTGGGTGATAATCGAACCTATGACATCTTGCTAAACAGTCAATAACCGCTAGACCAACGATCCAGTCTTTAAGTTTTAAAAAAATGATTCCAGGACCGAAAAATACATATGTTCTATGTGTTTCCAAATTCCGTCAACCTTTAATATAGACAAAGGTCGTTAGTTACGGTTACAAATGAGAAAACCATACAAAAATAAAATGATGTAACCATCGGTTAGTAAGTGACGGCGCCGGCCGCCGGTAAGCGTCGCACGCGCAGACGCCAGTGATTCAACAGACGCTCTTTGTTTCCAAGTGTCACACTCTTAAAACACGTAAGTAATTAGGCTTTTAATAGACCTTGTCTGATCTAAAATGTAGACAGTTCTAAATAAATCTTCATTACTGTGTTATTTTTTGAATACGCATATAATTACTATTAAAACAACTAACGAACTTGTCTTGCTGATCACAGGATAGACAATCTGAATATTACTTTTACCTAAGAGTTGCATAGTAATTTTGACTGTTCCTTAATCCTGTCAAAATATAATATTTCCCAAAAATCTAGGTATTAGAATCTAAGAAGTAGTAAAGAGGGGAAATCAGCGGGGATTTCAGCAGCCTCACACAGAAGATCAACTGAAAATGACAAGCATGCGTGCCGTCCTATTTCGTTGTTGAGTGTGACACCGGAGGCCTAATCATTCTACATCATTAAGAATGATGCAGACATATCTCACTAGGCCGCCATGGTATTAGTAGCCATGCTGAATTGTCTGCAGTCACAATGAGGATAGTGACCTCTACTCCTGGCTTTTACTCATGCTTTCTATCAGGCAGTGTACAGTCACTTTGGTAGGCCGTTATATAAAAAAATATCCTTTTGCCATGCAGCGACTCCAAATAGTACCTGCAGTCATCTGCTTGATTACTTTTACAAAGACTGGTCTGTGGTAACCTAACTTTTGATATACATACTATACGTATATATTTCTCAATATACATTATACATATTGTCACACCTAGACAAAGAAGATAATGATAGTATTTGAATCGAAATTCCAAGTTCTGGCTTGGAAGGCATGTTGAATAATCACTAGGTCGACATGCCCTTGACAAAAGAGTTAGATTGAAACTTATGGAAGTAGAAAGGCTACTTTTTATCACGATAACCGAAATAACGGCATGCATACAAACATACGAACTATTACTCTAGCTTTGTTCGTTTGCACAATTATCATTAACTACAAGAGTCACCTTTTGTGACCCCCACAAAAGGTGACTAAAGCTGCTATTCTTAACTGCCACACGGTGCGTTCTAAGTGAGTAATGTGTCATGTTATTTAATAAAATATTTGTTTAGACGTGTCTAATAAATCTATATATAGGTAACTAGATTTTGCTCGCATCTCCACCCGCGTGTTTTTGTTTTCGCCGTAAAAAGTCACTTATATAATTCCTCAAGAACCCTATGATTCTTGAGATACTATACCTCCATGTAAAATTTCATTGAAATCTTTACAGGAGTTTAGTCGTGATTGAGTAACAAACAGTCAGACACACAGACTTAGTTCCGAATTTATAATACGGATTGCTCCCGCGCAAATCGTCTATAGGAACTTCTTACCTACACAACTCGTGGTCAACCGCGATAATACACTTATTTTAATTACTTGCAAAACAAAAATACTTTAACATAATGTAATAAATGTGTGTCATTAATTTTGTTATTGGAATTATTTATAGCAGTACATTACCAGTACCATCTAACTCACACTATCTACACCACTACTTCTTTGGTTGTTATATTCTATTAAATCAATTTTATACTTTAAAAAATGATTTAAAAATCTATAATATAAGAAGTCGTAATAGACAAATTGATCGATAGACGAACACAAACGTCGAAACGAACATCGTTTTCATGGTAATGTCATTGTGTACCATGTGTGTTAGCATTTACTAAGTTCCCACTCACCATCACTGACATCATACATGAGCCATTTAATAGTAAGTAACTAGTGCAGCTCAAAGGACGCAAATGAGTTGGACGCTGATGAGATGAGCTCAACTGCGTCTTTTGAATATGAGGCCGTAGTCATTCTGGTCAACTCTATATTGAATTTGTCTAAAATATTTCAAAATTCTAGTAGGTAGTAGAGCCACGCTGATTTCAGCACGAATGGGCCGGCTCAACCGGGGCAGTACTACCCTCACACAGAAGACCAGTCTAATAATGACAGCATTCTTGTTGTCGTATTTCGTTGGTGAGTGTGAGACCGGAGGCCCAATCATTCTGCATCATTCTGACGCAGAATCAGATCAGAAAAATGCAGAATTATCAAACCGGGCCGCCATGGTGTGGGTCACCATGCTGCATTGCCTACCCTCACAACGAGCATGGTGACCCCTACTCCTGGATTCTACTCATGCTTTCCATGAAGCAGAGTAGAGTCACTTTGGTAGGCTAGGCTAATCTAAAATAAAAAACAATGAGAGCACGGTTTTCATAATGGTATAAGCGGTCGCCACGCTACTTTCTACTGTGCTAAGAGTTGTGAGTATCCACATGGTACAACACTTTGTGTGAATTACAAATTATTGTTCTGAGTCTGGGTGTTCTTTGTGTCCAACTCAGGATTTATATTCCTTAAGCGGGATGACTTTATGAATTTTGTTTAAAGAATGTAGATTAAGGCAATCTATTTCTGAGATATAAAATCAATACAGTTCTCATATTATTCCCGTCTCTCGCCGCGAGCGCCATATTGTCGCAAGGTGCGCGTGCGCTTGTCGTTGTCTAATTGATCGTCAAGTGGGTGTCACTGCGCCGGCCACTCACTACGACACTTAAACAGTCGCGCGTGTAGCTGACCCCTTTATTGCTTAGCATCCAACGGCTGCGTTTAGCTCGTTAATCCTCCATGTGTGTGTAGGTTAAGTGTCAATAGTCTATGCTCATGATGAACGGGTAGAAAAAATTGGGACATCGCTCTTGTTCATTGGAACTGATTAAGCAGCATTAGGTGGCGATCTGATTCATGACAGACATACCGTAGTTTTATTAGGTGTGAGAAAAATGATCCTTACTTTACTTTTTTGGTCACAAAACGAAACAGATCTGTAATCTGTTTCGTTTTGTGATCAAGGCATCTGTAAAACCTGGGTCGCTTGAAATTATGAGGTACCTTTTGCCTATCTCTATCTATTAAAGTCTATCTAGTCTATCTATTAAAGTCAAAATCGAACTTCCTAATGAAAATATTAAGGTTGTTCCGAACCAAACTGAACAATACAAAAAGTCAGAGACAGTTACCCAACATATTATGTACATTCTGGGTCGGACCAAATGTTTGTATGATATTCGTTTCGGAGTTTGTGTGTCAGCTTCGCTCGGGACTACTTTCAGCAGAGCGTTAAGGCCGTGCGTCCTTACGCTGGCCGAGTGTGGGTTGGGGACTGGCAAAACGCGTTATGGCTCCACATAATCTTGCTGTTGGATCTCTATAAGTCGCCCGAAGGCCTCTAACTACGCTTCACGGCTGTTATCTTATGATAACAACTGGGAACGACTGCTTAAAGTGATCTCTAAATTACCGACATATATAGGGCATCGAAACTCGGTTCAATTTTAAAAACCCGAGTTTTCGGGTCTAAGAGTAATCAAAACCCGGGTAAACCGGTTTTTTCGAGCATTTCGATCTTTTTATTGTATTTTTAGGGTTCCGTAGCCAAATGGCAAAAAACGGAACCCTTATAGATTCGTCAAGTCTGTCTGTCTGTCTGTCTGTCTGTCTGTCCGTCCGTATGTCACAGCCAATTATTTCCGAAACTATAAGAGCTATACTGTTGAAATTTGGTCAGTCGATGTATTCTGTGAACCGCATTAAGATTTTTACATAAAAATAGAAAAAAAACAATACATTTTGGGGGTCCCCATACTTGGAACTGAAACTCCAAATTCTTTTTTTCATCAAACCTATACGTGTGGGGTATCTATGGATAGGTCTTCAAGAATAATGTTGAGGTTTCTAATATAAGTTTTTTCTAAACTGAATAGTTTGCGCGGGAGACACTTCCAAAGTGGAAAAATGTGTGTCCCCCCCCCCTCTAACTTCTAAAATAAGAGAGTGATAAAACTAAAAAAAATATATGTTGTACATTACCATGTAAACTACCAACGAAAATTGGTTTGAACGAGATCTAGTAAGCAGTTTTTTTTTAATACGTCATAAATCGTAACACGCAATTTACTTTTCATCCAATCAATACACTAGTATAAAAACATCGATGAAAGTTACAACGAACTACAAGAACTTTTATATGATGTTACTTGCTGGTACGGAACCCTTCATAGGCGAGTCCGACTCGCACTTGGCCGCTTTTTTTTAAAATACACTAATCTGCGTTTATATATCGATTTCCTGCAATGAGTACAAAATATAAAGGATGAGGAAGAATTTGAATAAATGAAACAGTACCTACTTTACAAATTACAAAAAATCAGTTTCAATTTTTAAAAAAGTGATTAAAATCTGTAGAATTTGTGTCGTCAATAAATTCTACAGTTCGCAGTCTTTGAGTCAATACCGATAAAGGCAAATTTTCATCCTCGTCAAGTTCGGCAAGCTGAGCGACGGTTTCCTCGAAGCCGGCATTGCGCTTGTACATTACGTCCACAATTGCTCATTCACGTTGCTCACACCATACACTTATCCCTACAGTAAAGTGGGCTCAGTAGGACAATTGGTACCCAACACGCAAGCAAAGATCTTATCTCTTACGACTGGCGAAATGCATGACCGATGCATAGCTAATGGTATACTTAAGGGAGTTTCCTAATGCAACCATTAGGCTGCAACCGTTTGTGGTTTGAGCGACGATGTCATTATTTTGTTAGAGATACCACAGAATACATAATAGTACCAGTACAGAAGACTCACTCCGAAAAGTAAATTATAGTTATAGATACCCTCGGTGTCAAAAGATTAAGTTCAATTCAGATCGCACAGCGCCGAATCACTACGATTATATTTACCTACAGTTGCGTCTCTTTCTATCGTGTAACTCTTAACTGTTCTGACGATGTCTGTTCGACCGGCGTGTCTGACCCGGCAGGCAGCCGGCCGACTATACCTAAACTGCGGAGTGACACCCCTCTGGAGATACCCCATATTCGTCCAACTTGGCCTCAATCAATTGTACGCATGAGGCTGCATTCATGGACCCGTGAATGCGTATGAGACCTAGATATCGAAAACTGCTATCCCTTGCAAATTTGGTGAATGTAAGGTGAGCCCTATATATCTTCTATTTTTATTGGATGTTCATTCATCGAATGATATCGAAAACTTCTTTTCATCTGACACTATAATTTTTATCTCGTTGATTATTTCTAGCTTCCTTTTATAAAGTCTTTAAGAATTATGTTGCGAACGGTATCAGCAGTAGTGGGTAATTTGTTGCCGGTCTTTGCAAGAAGGTACTTTAAATCTTAAGATTTTGAGAACGTTCTAAGAGGAATTCCATCAACTGCAGCCATACGAGACACCTTAACCTGCAAACTTGGGTTTGCATCAGTCTCAAAATAGTGTGTCAACTTAGTTTTCTTTTTTGGCGCTTCGAGATTTTCTTTTGAAGAAGATGCACTACCTTGAGCTGTTGTTTTGATTGTTCAATGCTTTGCAGCCTTTATATCAACCGTGTGAATATTCTTTAAATGTCTTAGTAGACTGCTAGTACTACCACCGGCTGATTTCAATACTTTTTGGCATGTTTTACATTTAGCTTCATTTTTGTTTTTATTTATTTACATATACATTTACTTATTATTGCATTCGAAGTGGCTTAAACTTAATAAATAACAAAAACAAGAGCACAAAAAAAAAACCCGAAAAACCCGAGTTTTAAAAATCAAACCCGGGTTTTTTTGTAATGCTCAGAACCGGGAAAACCCGGGTTTTTTCGGTCCGGGTAAACCCGGGCTCGATGCCCTAGACATATATAATATAAGTATACTATAAGTCAATATACCTATATAATACTTTTTATAATACAAGTTCTGCTTAGTTCGAAACAAGTTAAATATTAATTTTTTTTTAATTACACATTGTTATATCTGCCCAAAGGATCTAAAACACCATTGTAATAAAAATATACTTAACCTATGATCTATTTCTTTGTTAGAAAAGTTGTGTTATAAGATGTTTCTGACATGTGCTGTACTCATATCTCACAATTAATATTAAATGTTATAAACATAATGTGTAATACGCATTACAAGTACAAGTGTATGTCAGATACAGATGTGCGCACCACCTATCACTAATGAGTCCGGTGCGATGTGATTCACAGGCGTCGGCGCATGTGCGACCTCGATACACACCGACACACATAGACTACGATATTGTATTAGTTGGAACCCTCCTTTGATTTACAGGACCTTCCTAAGAAACATGGTTTGGTACAGGTGCCATCCAAAATAACTATTCATAATATATTTCATACTTTTGGTAAAATGAAAATAAAAGTTTTATCTTTAGCGACGTTGCCTCTTCCATTTACTGACAATCAAAAACTTCTAATACATAAATCAAGACTTGTTTAAAAAGAGCGTGTTTCACGTAGAAAATATTTTAATGTCAACAGGTAACGATAATAACATAACGAATTTGAAGCACGAAAGGTCCAGCAGTGCACTATTCAAGGCGGTTGATACTTCTTTTTAACATTACAAAAAAGAATATCTCAACGTTGCTGTCTCCATAATTATCTAAACACTACTGTGAAATAAAAGCAATAACTCCGCGCCCATTTAAAATCAAGATCGTCAACACGTAGAATTCTTACCAACTTTTGGTCACAAATTAGTGCAGCAACGAAAGCTTCTTTGTATGTAATGTAGATGGCAGATGTAGGCAAAAACACAGAATTTTGTCGTATCTACACTGAGCTTTGCTTGTCTGGTCACCGCGCGACGCACGTTCGTGAGAACAGCTCGCATGTGTTGGGTCCACACTCTTATTGGCGTACACACTTTTTAATTACCTTGTACATTATATAGGTGGCTGCTTTGTATGTGTTCGTTTCGGCTTAAGTGTTGCTATGTACTTGTCAGAGATGAGAACTGTTGGTGGGTTCATTCGTGTCGAGTAGGCCAACAATGCATTAAATGATGTTTGGTGATCTAATTGTCTCTGAATTTGTGATAGGGTTTCTTAGAACACGTTAATAGGTTTGACTGCTCTCTGCATCTGACTAAATTTAGGTAGCTGGCATTAATTTAAAAGTTAAAGATGTAGCTGCCTCGCTGGTCTCGCGGATTTGACTGCCTCTCAAGATGTTTCTGGTTCGGTTCCCGAGTTGTATTCGGTATATGTTATTGCTGTTAACAATAACAAATTTACAGTAGTGCACTTAAAAATGTTTCTCACAGACAGTAACTCCAAGCCTGAATTCTTATTTAGTACTGTTTTTTCCTGTGACATTGTTACATTTCGTCATGATTTCACTACGATTACTTAATTTAGTTTTATAAATCAATTAATATTTTTAATTAACTTGTCATGAAATATTTCCTTTGTTACTTTTAATCAAATATTTTACACAAAGGCATTGTTGTATATTTCTGTACAACGAGACTCATTATAGGAAAAAAATTGAACATTACATTTCTGTAACATTAAAACACTGTTATGATAGGTAATAAATAAATGTAATTACTGTTCGATTAAATATTTTGTTAATATCGCATAAACAAATAATAGAAACCACAAACGCTACTAGGTATGTTTAAAATAAATAAGTTATTTAATTGTCAGGGCAAATAGGAAGCCTACAAGCACGTTGAAATACTTCTCACTTAATACACTAGTACTATACTAAGATAATTTATAGTAAACATCATCAACTCAATATATTTTGTTATAATTAACAATAATTTTATATTTCGGACATCTGACACACAACATCATCCAGTCCCAACCTTAGCAGAGCTTGTATTATGGGCACTAGACAAGTGATATAAATACATGTACATACTTTTTTTGGTTATAAATACATATTATACATAAAAAAACACCCAGACTCCGAAACAAATACTTGTAAATCACACAAATAATATTTGGTCCGACCCGGGAATCGAACCCGAGACCTCTTGATCAGCAGCCGCACACGCCAACCACTAGACCAGCCATACTTAACCCTAGAAAGATAATCATATTTTGTAGTACGGAAAAGATACTCATGCGTAAAATTGACGCATATGTTTTAATTAGCTGCTGGGCAAAGTATATTGATTTATTCGAATAAATCGAATACTATTTTAAATTTACAAATATATTAGAATTAGTAACACTGCAGATAATTTAGTTTATACTCATTTGTTTATTGAAAAAAACAAACACTTTAAACTTTGCTATAAATCGACGAATTTTTTTAACACTTACTGTTACATATCAAAACTAATTTTTACTACAATAATCAGTATTTACTTTAATACAAAATCAACAACCTAACATATCTACTATGAGGAAAATATACAAAAATCAGTTACAAACACCTTTGTCACATCTCAACGTTTTGCTCACGACATATAACTTTTTTACATTTTTCGCAGGACGCATTTGCCTTTCACCTTTTTTTGGAATAGCAAAAAGTACAATAAGTACGTTTTTTTGCTACTGGCTCATCAATATTGACTTCTGATGTGCTAGGTACTTCATTTGGTAACATATTCGATATATTATCTCTCAAATATCTCTTCAAGATAGGTGCTTCTAAACCTCTACGCATAAACGAAGAAGACAGACCCTAGCTAAGATTTTTCATTTCTTTTTGCGACTTAGAGGCTTTTTTCTTTGTTGTTAACGTTGTGGCAGTATATTTTATATGCAGCAATGTTTGTCATTCCATACAAGAAAGCCATAGGCCGTCTATTTGTTTTCCTACTACAGGCCATCAGAGAACACATTTGATCTAGTATGTCTACCCCGGCTTTTGTTTGTCTATACGACCTTCTTCTGTGTCGCTCTGCACTTCATTTTCACTTTCATGGTCCGCTACTTTACTGTCGGTAACCTCACAGGGAAGCTCGTCGTCACTTTACATAAGAGCTACCTCCTCCTACAATGGGGAGAAGAAACTTGGATAAAGACCATATCTATGGTCTTTATCCAAGTTTCTACTCCCCATTGTATTATATTGTTGCCTATGGATCTAGAAAAGTAAATAAAAATATAAGTTATGATATAAAGTACTTATACACACGAAAAAAAAACTATCATATATGTAAGTAAAAATCATGAAAGTCACGTAAAAGATAATCATGCGTCAATTTGACTCACGTGGTCGTTATATTTCAAAATCGGTGACACTTACCTTATTGACAAATATGCCAAACGTCAGCTCCCAGCATAGAATGAGATGTCCCAAAAGCACAGTTATGGATTCGCGCTATTTAGAAAAAGAGAGCAAAATTTCGAAAACGTATGCGTCAATTTGACGCTGACTATCTTTCTAGGGTTAAAGCTAAAAAAAAACATAACACGGTTCTTTCTCAATGTTTCACAACGTTAAACTAAATAAAACTTAAACTCATTTACGCAGTAACAATCGTGGATTATTTTGACTCCATCATCCTGATACGTAACACTATTAATAAAGAAGAATGGAACGTTGTCTTAAAAGGCTTAAAAATTTCCGAAGTCGAATGTTAAAAAACAGTTCGTACGGAGTATGCAGCTATTCCTGAACAATACGATTCGCCCTACGGTTTTATAGGTGAAAAAATAAAATATTCTGATGAATCATATCTCAGCTTGGGATTTGTTGATTCCAACGGCTCACCTGTCAGCATGTTATAAGCTTCCTAATAGTTCCATGGTAACTATCAAGGTGCGCCGGCATTATGAAACTGTGCATCCTGATTTTAAAGATAAGAATGAAGATTTTTTTTTATACGTTATAAATAATAGTCAAAGTCGAAAAGTCAAAAAGCTATGATACATACAACCCAAACTGTCAAGAAAAAGGCCTCGGAGGCATCGTATTTAGTTAGCTATCATATTGCACAAGCAGGTGAATCGGTCCAGTATCGCACTGCTTTGCGCGTATCTTTTCAGACGTATTTGTCCGAAGAACAAAATACAAAACAAAATCCTTTTTTACCCAACTTACCAAAGCCTGAAAGTATGTCAAACGAAATATATGAATCTTTTTAGAAATGACATCAGACAAAAGTATGGAGTCACTATTCAAAACGACTTCTCTTGACTATTTTTGGTACAGAATCCGTGATGAATATCCAATGCTTAATAAAATGGCACAGAATGTTCTTCTTCCTTTTCAAACAACATACTTGTGCAAAACAGGATTCTCAACCTATGCAGCTACGAAAACAAAATGTCGTGATAGACTGAACGCCGAACCTGATATGAGACTCTCCTACTATGACTCTCTTCTATCAAACCTGATATCAACCAATTGATAAAAAATAAAAAACAGTTCTCTCATCATCTCCCATTTTTTTTATATATTTTTTTCACAATTTGTTGTGATTTGTGATTCACAATTTGTTGTTCTGAGTCTGGGTGTTCTTTGTGTCCGTTTCATGTATGTTTGTAAAGTCCCCCGCGACACAGGAATTTATATTCCTAATGTGGGAGTTGTATTTAAAAAAAAACTATAGCGGGTAATAAGTAACATTATACTTGTTTTTTGTCCACTTTTTTTTAATTGTTTTAAGTCCACTAAGAACTGAAGACCTACCTAGCGTATCGAGGGTTCCTCTAATCATCTAATCATTATATAAGTTTTTCATCTAAGTAATCGTTAATTGACTCCCTAAGAAATAAATAACCTTTGATAAATACTACAGGTTTGGACTATATCTAATATATATTGTCTATTCAAAACTGTAGAACGAAGATGAATTACAATATAAGAGCGTATGAACACGCGCACAATTGTTAGGTGGAGCTCGATTAAGAGGCCAGGGGTCAACAGCGCCGACGTCGCATACCGGTCAATTCGACAACATGGCGGCGTGAGAACTGCTCTGACTCACCTACCACTCATAACTGCTGGTATTTATTGGTGTACAAGTGTTAGACATGCTTCCACTCACGTGGTACTCAGCTATACAATTAAAATGGACAACTGACTACTATTGCACCAGTAATAATATCTATGGATGAACATATATTTTGGAGCACGAACAGGAGAATCAAGATCAGAAAATAATAATGTTATAGAACAATCACTGAGGGTAAGCAATGTCGGCGCGGTCAGTACTTAGATGGGTGACCGTTTGTGGCTTGATTTGGTATGAACGTTTCCGTGGTTCGGACGTCACGTTAAGCAATCTGCTCCGACACACGTGACGCAAAACCCCAACTAGCCTGAAAATGACCTTGTATAATGACAACTATATCGATTGATAGAATAGTTTTATATACTTTTTTATTAAAAACATGTAAAACACCCATATTCTATAATAAAGTCTATAATTTTCAGATCATGTAAACATTCAAAACCCGAGATCTCAGTGCGTCTACCACTCGCCTCTGATGCAGACAATGTTCGATACATTGTAATGCATGCATACCTCTAATATAGTTAAACCAAAACTATTTCATTTATAGCATCATTCATATTCTTGCTGGAGCCTTTTTAATAATAATAATATATATATTTTGCAAAGTGCGATCACAAGCGGTACAACAAATAGGCATTTCGATAGCACTGCACTTTGTACAGTTTAAGGTATGGACTTTGTGTCGACTATTTATAGATTTGTGTCATAGCTTTACCTACTAACTACTGTATTGTGCGTGCATTCTTTCATAAGATTTACTTTATCGAAATTTTAGCAGTCATTTATAACCTATTTAAATTGTGATAGTATATTTTCATTCTTGGTATAATGTGTTTCAAATAAGATAAATAATAACATGATATCCATAACATACAACATTAATAGGTACTCAATAAGCCTCTTAATATGGGTCGTTTTGATAAGCAAAACAATTTTTTATAAGAATCTTTAATGATACAAAAACCTTTGCAATATATAAAAAAACTAGGAAACTAAAAAAAATAAGAAAACTCATACGAACCCTAATTCCTAAACTAGGTGATCCTGTGATTTAGGGTCAGTATATGTTGTTGTCGTCACTGTGATAAAAATCATTATTTTGTGTTTTAACATTGCAAAAACAAAGTCAATTTTGTTATTTGTTATATGAACAAAAGTTGATATAACAAAATACCATGGTTATTATGGACGACTAGTGGCAGTTGCTCCACGTAAAAAATCTGCCGAATCCTGATGAACTTAAACTCAACTTAAAGCTGACCTCAATCTATTTTGGAAAAAATTAAAAAAATAAACAAGAATCGTAATACTATCAGACATTTCAACAATATCAGCAATTCCACCCACAAGTTATCTTAGCGCTTAAATTAATGGTTACCAAACATTTCTAAGTAAAACAAAATGCGGCCCCCTCTGAAAAATTCAAACAAATCGCTTCCGTCACAATCCTCAGCAATCAGCCAGGTATTTCCAACAAATTGGCCTTAATAAAATACTCCTCTAATTAACGAGCCTCCGTCGGCCCTCCTTGTTCCTGTCGCAGCGCTCTCGGAGGACAAGGCTAGGGGAAAAATAACAAGAATCGCCTCCTTAGATGGAAAGTGATCTGGGCTTAATTGTACTGCGAGCCCCGAGACGTAATATGATACTTTTTGAGAACTTCTGCCAATTATATTGTCAGGCTGAAATTAAATTTGAAGATTTTCAAAGCAGCCACTACACTTTACACTTGAAATAAAATGTTTTGAATATATTAGCTATCAATTGTTTTACATCAAATTATTTAGTTTTAATTACTAATAGGTACGTGCAACAAATAACCATTCTACACCTATATTTATAGTTTTTTTTTTTAAGAAAATAAAATCACAATGTTAGTAGTAGAATTTAGATTAAATCCTTTACATAAACATAATTACTTTATTTATTGAAAAAATCTCTAGAAACAGGCACGTGACTTCATCTTGCAACACTAATTATTTCGTTCGAGAATCGTTATTTTTATTGATAACCTTTATAAATATAATCATAATATTGACCAGTATAAAAATGAAGTATCCCTTTACAGTGTTTGTAAATATTGAGCATAACATGCGTTTAGAGATAATGATCGGGAGCGGTGTGCGTCCGGTGCCCCTCGCCGCGACATACATCACGGTGCCTGACTGATAACTGTTCTTAGTTGGACTGCGGTGCAAGATACAAGCGACACAGATGATAAATTAATAATAGTAGATTTAATACTTGTATACATATGAGATATTGAAATGCAAAAAACAAGTTCTTTCTTGTAGACTTATTTTCTAATGTTTCACATTCGATAGCCCAAGAGCCATATTTTGCTGAAAGGAAATAGGTTATTTAACATCATCATCATCAACAGCCTTCAAGAGTCCAATGTTGGACATAGGCCTCTCCTTAGAAAGGAGGTTTTGGCTCACTATACCACGCTGGCCAGACGGGTTGGTATAGGGTTGGTTTCAAGTTTTCCTTCTCTTTGCATTGATGTTGTCTTGCGTAGTTTATCCCTCAGTCGCCTTTTACGACCCCCGCGGGATGAATAGGGGTGGTGACATCAAGTATTTAACATCAAGCATCGAATATTGAAATACAGCCTATTTTATTCAGCTCTACTGTGGGATCAAAACTGGTGAATTCACGCACTAAATACAAAAGTACATTTAGATCAACAAAATCATCTTGCTAGCTGCTTAGCTAGTAGTTATGCAAACGTTAACAAAAAAAATACCTAAATAGAAATCCATGTTCCATGAGTTATTATGCAGAAATGTATACAATTATAGTTTAATTGCTACTAAATACCTACTAACTCATCCGAGTCTTGAGGCTGGATGGATTTACAACTTCAGAAATTTGCTGTACTCTTACTTCTTGGGCCAAGCTGTTGGTCGGCCTAAGGGTCGCCGAAAAAGTCCCTCCTTACCTTCTACTAAAACTAGTAAATAGTAGGATTAACTGATCGCATAAATCAACTGGAGGCTGATACGCATCTCCTATATTGAACTTGAAGTTGAGTTCACCATCGCACACTTGTTCATTGGCTACAATCTGATTGAAAGTTTTCTTATTAGTACTTACTTGGCTGTTTTAATGTTTGGCCAATGTTTGGATTGGATTTCAGGAAAATAAGTTAAAAAATTAAGGTGATATTTAATATAAATCTTGATATTAATCGTCGTTTCAGTCGGACACATAGGACACATATCGCTAGACTATTATCTCTCAATTATTAACAAATATCAGAAGGTGCATGAATACAAAACACTAGCGTATTAAAAACTCTTCATCATCATCATCATCAGCCCATCACGGTCCAGTGCTGGACATAGGCCTCTCCCATTGCACACCACTTTGATCGATTTTGGACTTCTCATAATCTTAAATAGGTTAAATTTTATTAACAATTAATAGTTGCATCAGTCTCCTGACTGATGCAACTATTAATTATACCTTTAGTAGTTTTGAATCAAGGTAGAACGAAAGAACCATGCCCATTTCAGCACGAATGAACCGGCTCGTCAGGGGCATGACTACCGTTCCACAGACAATGAACTTAAAAGAAATAAAGACTAAAACCCAAAAGAGCACCAGAGTGTGAGTCACCATACTACATTGCCTGTCACAGTAAGGATGGTGCCTACTCCTGGATTCCTGGATTACTCATGGTTTCTATCAGGCACAGTAGAGTCACTTTGATAGGCCAAATATGTAAAAAAACAGAATGTTCTCACCATAAACCTAAAAACAAACACCCATAGGTAACTATAGCATTTCAAAGGATTTACTTCTCCATAAAAATGCAATAAAAATCAAAATGTTTAAAATCTGGATTCCCTAGAATCTGCCTTACGTTGGCAATAAACACTGCGTTAAATCATAAATAAACCTTTTGCACAAAGGTGTCGAAGGAAGTACTATAAAGTCGTCATTGACATCCCATAATATAAGAATAAATCCGAAAATATCTGAGTTATAGGAAGCCGGTAAGGTTTGCAATAAAATCGTCATGGCGTCGGTGTCGGTACCTCGTCATGTGCGGCGTCATGTGCACTCGTGTGCGCGACCAGCTCATATGTCCGAACTAGAGATAAATCACTCGCAAACTTGAGTATTGAGAAAGATATGAAAACGTGGAGTTGATTCTTTGTGGTGGTACACCGAGAGCAAAGACACCTTATTTATAATTGTGTCTTACTCTAGGTAATTTTGAAGATAATTTAGGAAAGGAGAAAGTACTGTCAAAGAATATTACGTCAGGTGGCTTTGCGTTCAATCACTACCTAAAGTCAACCTTCGTCCTTAGTCTTTGAACGCGTTTATTAAAAGAGATACTAGATTTAAGAAGTGGTTTAGTCATTCAATTCAACACTGTCATTTCTGAATGTTTTGCAACAATTGCATTTTACTTGCGTTACTAATAGGAAGTAGAGCCACGCTGATTTCAACACGAATGGCCCGGCTCGGCCGACGACTCACTCATGAAACCTTCAAATAAAAGCATTCGTGCTGTCGTATTACGTTGGCGAGTGTCTGAGGCAGAAACATTACACCAATTCGCCATAGTGTGGGTCACCATTCTGCATTTTCTGCACGCAAAATGAGTATGTTGACCCCAACTCTAGGATTCTAATCTTGCTTTCTATCGGAGATCTAAGTTACATTTATCTATATTTACCTATGGTTCATCTGCTCTATGATATCTTTCGTATATACAGTACTAACACATTAAGAAAATCTCAACAGAGCTATGGTTTCTAAACTATTTTATAACAACATTTGAATATATTTTCTAAAACTGTTTTTTTTTTTATGATTTTGTACCGTCATTTTCATGTCATATTTTAAAAAATATTTAACAATAAAAATATTTACCGGGGTTGTGCGCCGGTGTCCCCCCATCCAAAAGCAGTTATCAGTGGTGAGCGATTTTACTGCGGTTTGATTACGTACGCGTGGCGGCTTGCGCTCCCATTTGCCAGGACGGCACATCCATTCTTTATATTAAGCCATTCCAGACCGCCTGCCACTGCAGCTGTATTACCAACCACTTGCAACTAAATGTCTCCATCAGCCACTTAGCGAGATTTAAAGAACGCTTTCAGTTTTAAATATTATCTGTGCATTGACATGATTAAGAGTACACTGGCTTGGAGATTTAGATTTAACGTTGCGACAAGTGTTTTTTTATAGTAAAGCACATACTTAAAAAGATAAACATGTAAACATACATATATTTTGATAATACTCGATACCTTATCCCGGTCCCAAACTAAGCAGATTTCGTATTATGGGTACTAGACAACTGATATAAATACATAAACATACATGTTTTGTTTTGTAAATATTGTATTTGTACACCCAGTACACCCAGACTCCGAAACAAATATTTGTGGATCCCACAAATAAAATTTGGTCCGACGCGGGAATCGAACCCGAGAGCTGTTGATCAGCAGCCGCATACGCTAACCACTAGACCATCAAGACAGGCAGTTATCTAACTATACAAAAGTATATTTCTGATTGCGCTATTCCTACAGTCATTATAGTCTCTAAGATGAAAAAAAAATGGCAATCTGACTTCTTTTTCGTTTGAAAGGTCACCTTAACGCTGACAAACCAAATTCAAATTCTCGTCGTTTCTAAAATCAAGTAAACACATAAAACCGTATCGTTTTAAATGAAAAAACGATTGTTCGGCAGTAAATGTGCACGCCTGTTTATGTGGGCAGCGTCGTGGGCTGGCCGGCCCCGCGCTCGCTCTGGGTGCCCTGGGTGTTGGTGCGGTCGCGCGGCATAAACAAACACTTTGCGCTTTTTACACTTTACAGCTACCCTCGTAAACGTGGCTACATGACGCACCGAATCAGCGGTTTGCTTTTAGTGATGGGAATTCAGATTTGTTCAACAGTTTTGTTAACTGTTAACAGTTGACTTCACGAATGGCCTAGGGTTTAAGCGGTCACCACGCCGCTTTCTACTTCACCAAGTGTCGTGGGCTTAAATGCCACGTGGAAAAACACTTTGTGTGATTCACAAATTGTTGTTCTGAGTCTGCGTGTTCTTTTTGTCTGTTTCATGTATGTTTGTAAAGTCCCCCGTGACACAGGGTTTAAATTCGTAATGCGGGCGTTGTCTTTTAATTTAAAATAAACTTTTAGTAAGTGGAGGATATGCATAGGTATATTTCGTCTCAAGAGCATAGGTATATTGGTCTCTCGTATGAAATTAAACAAAATATACACCTCTTAGGCTTGACAATATGAATAGCTTTTGTTATAAACTTATCTCTATTGGTACATCCCTTGCACCAATAAACATATTGGTAATATGTATGTAAGTTTCAACTTATAAATATTTAGACACACAAAAGAGCTAGTTGCACTAACCAAACCTCTCAAATACAGGATAAGTAATTTTTTTCTTTCGTAATTAAAAAAAAAAGATGTTACACTCAGTAAATAGAAACCGCTTTTTTCACTAGGTATCACAAATATCGACATGTACAACCCTCCTCTCTAAATCGCGTCGCCGTCTGTCTCCAAACAAGGCGCTGTACACTACACAGTATTTGCATTTTATTCGCCCGGGGCCCTCCTCCGACCTCCTTGCTTCGGACCAACTCGCTTTATGTCCTTCAGGTAATAACCTCTTTGACGGACACTCCTTCCAAACCTCCTTCATACTTTCTTTGGACAAATTTGCACTCTATGTTTAATGAAATAAAGGTGGCGTCGGATGCAATAATTAATTTGTCAATTGCACAAGGGGTTGAGATATAAAAGTAAACGGATTATTGCTTGTGTATCGTCAAATGGATCTCTTGGTCGTTTGTTGAATTCTCTAACGTCCCCGTTTCAGACAAGACCATGTTTGCCATTATATTAAATTATATTGACCAGAGGTTCAGGGGTTGCTTCAAATTTAGAATTAAGAAGGATTAGATAGTTTTTTGTTAAGCCACACTTGTGGAGGTAACGGGAATCGTGTTCCTCCGACACAAAGGGAGGATATTCCAACCAGGCTAGGTCATCATGCCTAGTGGGCTACTGCCCTCCAACACAAAGGGAGGATCCTCATACCAGGCGAGGTGATCATGCCTGGCGGTCACTGCCCGACGGTTAATGTTGGGATAACTGTTTTGAGACTTTCGCGACTTTTACACATACTCATGTTCTTACTGTAAACGGGACTTATTCGCGATAATATTATAAAGGTTACGATACCTTCTATTTTCCGACGTTTCGAACGGGTTATACCGCTACAAGAAATCAACGCGATCAAGTGCGGGTAGACACAACCTGCACATCACGAAGGCTACGCTAAGCTCACATTAGTCTACCCGTGACCACGAGCGGTATAACCCGTTCGAAACGTCGGAAAATAGAAGGTATCGTAACCTTTATAATATTATCGCGAATAAGTCCCGTTTACAGTGAAAACATGAGTAATGTTGGGATGTTGAATTTATGCTAATCGGCGCGAGAATTTCCCTATCGCGATTCAGGATTAGTAGTTAATCCTTATAGTTCATTCCGTGTTTTTTCTTCGTGGTTCATTGTTCCTTCGGTAGTTCTTTCGGCGCTGTTGTATGTTTTTCGCTTTGCACTGTATGTGAAAGTCGCCACACACTTATTGATTAATTTATATTCAAATGACTTCCTACCTAATAAGTTAAAATATCTTTCTAAATTTATAAAGATGTTTTAGGAATCACAAACTATGTTATAGTGAAATGTAATAATGGATATTACATACAACCCCTAAAGTCGACTGAATCAGCAACTCTAAGTAATGAACTCCGCATTTACACCAAGCAACTAAATTGTACTTGTCGTAACTCAACATGTTAAAGTGAACACACTATAATATCTTACAATCGGACAGTAAACTGCCAATAAATAGCAAACGCCGGCTTAGTGATTTAAAACGTGTCTCAGCCTAAGACATTCAATTTCGCACATTCTTTTGTATTATATACCAGCGCAGACTAACCTACCTCTCAGGAACACTTTAGAACATTTTACGTGTACACCTGCCCAAAACGCTTCTTCCCGATTCCAGTCAATTCAATTACGGCTACCCGCAAGTAAACGAGATAATAGGTTTCATCTCCATCACAAAAGGTGGCACCCCTGAATGTAAGAGGCATGTTTGAAGAAAGCAATTATCACCTCCCCGCTGTGGTGCGGAGGTACCCACGTCGACATTACGTACCTCGGTACCTTGTTAGTAAACTGCCTTTGTGGGGAGGCACGATGTTTTTTAGTGAAACACTCGATTTCTCATTCTGTTTTTACAAAAAGTAATATTATAATTAAAACACTCAATTACTTCTTTCTTTCTAGCCTTTACTGCCAAATATTATTTGGGGTCGGCTACTAGTTCAACCGGTTTAACCTGAATATCAGTTGGATCACGGAGCGACTGTCATCGGACCCCCGCACCCCTAAGGGAGAACTGAAATTCGAAGGTTGAACTTGTTGTCAGTAAATTTGGGGGCACTGACTTTCCAATAAAGATTGCCATAAATGATCATGACAACCGGGACCGACGGTTTAAGTAACAGCAAATAAGTCCTGCTGTACAACAAAAATTAAATAGATATTTCGGTGAATGCACTACAGGTCCCCTCTGTCTGTTGAAACAGATTGAGGGATTTAACGGTGGTGCAATTGTCTTACCCTGCCCATATGTCACGTGATTATTACATATTTAATATTGACATCTGGTCTATTTTTTGTTATTTTTATCGTATTATTAACTGCAAAAATTGCACTTTTTTTCGTAGTAATCGTTTATTTCTTGATTGAATTCTTATACTTATAAGCCACACTCTAGAAAAATATGGTCGCTCAAACTGCGAACTTAAGCTCTCATATCAGAACAATCAAAATATAGCATTAACATGTAATTAGAACGTACGCTTGTAGGTGACACTAATATCATTGAACATTGTCGGTGACAAATGAATGGCGGTCATAATTAGAGATTAGGCACAAATCGAACTGCATGCGGTGCGAGCCGTTTGTGCCCGTTAAATATCTGTGCCACTGATAACAAACGACTAGATGTGGTATTTAATTTCATTTCTCTGATTGTAAAGAGATAAACTAGCAAATTAATTACCTGATCACCATAGTCATTGGTGAAATGTTGCTTTTTGTGTGATACTGATATCATCACCGCACGTTACCTTAACCTTCATATAACTTACATTACACAGGTATTTTTGAGGTTGTGCCAAAGAAAGTCGATCCCATAATTAATGGTAATCAATACCCTTCTCATATCTTTCTCATTCTATCAGTCTATTAATTTTTTTTTCTTAAACAAAAGTGTAGTCTTTTCTGTAAAATGTATATGTTTTGTATACGGTATAAAAAATTGCGGCTCATCTAGGTGTCAAGCACGTTGGTGTGCACGGGTGGGTCTCGTTGATTACGCGCCGCGTGACAAAGATCCGCCGACAACAATCCACGTCAATTTGCGAGCTGACAAGGTGCGGTCGCGAGCGCATTGCACCGTTCGGCCATGCGTGGAGCCGCTACGCGTGTGAAAGATACAATTGTGCTATGAACATTTTACATTTGATAGAGTGGTGCTCTACTTAGACTCTACTTAACCATTTAGACCACCACATTCGACCTGCTACATAAGTACTTATCAGTGTTCTTCTTTTGAAGGGATGAAGCAGAATATTATATTATAAGCAGCCTATAAATATTCACAAATAAGGAATACAATATGATACGAAACGTCAATGCTATATACATAAAGGTACTGTGAACTGTGTTGGTGCTGTACTGTATATACTTGAAACATATGTATGTTAAACATATGTATTTCTTGAAACATATGTATGTGAAAAATATGTATATTAACCTTAAAATATAAAAATAATTACAGTTTTCTTTAAATAAATAAAACCACCTAACGTCATAAACTTATAAATTAGTATGGTAGTATGGGTGTTTACAAAAATTTAGGTGTAAGGAAATCTCTATAGATTCTAATCCGCGTACTACGTCAGGTCATCGCGTCACTAGTTTTGCGCCGGGGACAGTGGTGCAGCACTAGAGCACTCGACCCGTGCCGAGTGCTCACCGCACGTTCGTAGAGAGTATTTTACATCCAGTTAGATGTGGACTGAACGTGTACTAGGATGCAGTTTACGCATGACGTCTATTTAGGCTTGGCATGCCTGATTTATGAGAAACATTTAAATTACAATCTTGATATACGCAGATCACAGATAATAAATAGTGTTAAAAAACTTTTAATAATGGTTTTTTTTTACTTTCAAATGGCAACTCTGCAAGTACTGCTCGCCATTACCATAGTACTAGTCGCCATTCTACTGTTAACCGCAACAGTTAAGCTGCTACCAAAGGTCCCCACTCTCTGGTAGCTTGCGGTGCCCTCGACGGCTGGTGTTGTCGCCGACGTCCTCTACACTCGGCATCGCCCCTCTCCCGGTCTCGTTCAGCGGTCTCTTTCTGAAGCATTGAAGCTTCACAGAAAGAGACCACTGCGCCCCATCCCTCCTCAATAAAAATATAAAATATCCTAGGAAAATAATAGATACAATAACAATAAATAACATTGATAACAGATAAGTGACATAATCATCATTATCAGTTTGTAACAGTCCACTGCTAGACATAGGCCTTTACTAAAGCCGATATGCTGCTATTCGCTTCCAGTTGCCGCCAGTCCTTTTGCTTAAATCGGATAGTCATCCTGCAAGACAGACGAAGATGATAGATGATATCACGCATCATGCCATCAGTGACTTGATGCATAATGTAGAATATTATTTTACTTAATTCATTTAATTAATAGATTTTTTCTGCACACATTTTCGGTAAATCTTAATAATGTTTTGTACAAAATTTCATAGTCTTTTTTACAACTAGACTTTTGTCTTTATCATCACTGTTTTAATAGTCAACTTTACAAACTTTAAATATGAGGACACCTTTTTATGACACCAGTTCATTGACAGTTTCTTAAAATCGACCTTTTAATACTAAATAACTCCTATTCTCTTCGCTTACACTGAATGAGGTGCTACAATATCTCCTGTGTCAATAAAATATAATACGTGACCGCTGGCCTGAGGCACGTATACATACATTACTCGCTACTCACCCGCTAATGAGTAGCAGTGACTGGCCTGATTGTCACCCGATTAATTAAAGACTAGTATTGGAAAGCCAAATATCTCATAAATATTTTACCTTTTGTTGTGATAGGACAATTGTTCTGATAGGGACAAGTAAATATTTTCTTCTTTTAAAGAAATATTTTATAATTATTGTTAGTACCTACTCTTTTAATTCTTATTGATATAGTAAAGCAATTACCTTATACACTCAATATTTTATTATTAGAGTGACGAAATCAACGTCTTAAATTCACCCTGTGGAGGAATTGTATAATAAACAGTTACTTGCAACTGAAGGGATTGTAAAAAAAATACCGCTAACATACCTATTGCGAAAGTCACTTCTATCTCGGTCAAGTTTCTTATACCTACTAGTTAAAGTATGTTTGTAAATCAAATATTCCGTATTACTTATTTATGACTAAGTAGATTTTAGATTCTATCAAAGGTAGAGTAGGTAAATAGGTAGTAGGTAAATAATGAATATCTTTAATCCAATTGGTTTTCAATATTTTTTGCTTTGATAAGTTTTTGTCCTATGGTAAAGTTGTAATTGTAATACAAAACAAAATTAGAGTCAACAATTTTAGATTTTTTCAGAGGAGAGGGTTCAGAGAAGTCACTTTGGTGTGGTATAAAATAAAAAAAATAAAAGAAAACGACTGTAATTATACAGTGATTAAAAACTTTCTTTATTATTTAGAATAACGCATTTAGAATACTGCTAAAGTAATACATCCTATATATGTTCGTAATTCTAGCACTGCCAGTGTTGCAAGTTACTTATCATTTCATTTCAACTCAGTTAAAATATCTACTTAACTTTATATCCATTACAAATTCCCAACGGTAATATGACAATGCAATTCATAAACATTCCTAGTGATTGTCTCGCAACAATTCATTGTGATTATTCCTCAAATCCACACCATGTAATCCTGGAGTTAAAACTTAAGTGTCATTAGGCTCCCTCGCAGCATATTTTTATGGGCACCTACCCTCACCGTCTCCTGGCAAAGATCAAGCTTAATGTGTAAAGTTTTAATTGAAATTTGATCTCGCACTTTTAACGAATTGTTCATAATAATTAGATGTGTGATGTCATTAAAATAATGTGTTGTTAGAGTTATTACTAGTTGTAAAATTGTAATAACAGTTGGACAATCCATTTAAAGTCGCGCAAGCAGTCCAATTTATGACGACACACAAATAGTCTTCCCTTATTATATACATACGGAGTTCATACTTATTTAAGTTCTTGAGGCATCTAATCAGGAACTAATAAATTAATTAATCATCGATATCGCCGGGACGCCCGTTATTAAGCCATTAAGTGCAATAGTCACAGCTAGAATTATCAAACCGGAAGAATTAATTCAATATTCATCGCCACACACATTTAAATTGCTTTGCATCAATAATCCCACCGTTACGATTCAAATGCATGATGTAATCCACAAAAATGGCCGCCGCGACGCGTGCGCACAATCGAACACATGCTACGTACTGTACTTCACATTAACATAATTGAATATTCTATTGTTCGTGTCTAATACTGTTACCTGATACCTTAGCGCTTACATCGCTTAACCACCGTACAGATAAATATTACCAACATTCTATTTCAAGCGCTTTGAGCTTTATTTGTTCAAATGAGAGTATAAAGTTACCTGTAGAGGGAGGGCTGTACGACGCCATCTGTCGTCGAATGGGACAATGCAGAGATTTATTGTTGCGAAATGCGCTTATGGGGGTTTACCGGGATTCGGTTTTTTGCATGCTATCAAGTTTCCATTAGCTAATTTAGTATCGATTCGCACGGCAAAAGTTTAGCCGTGCAATTCGGAATTGATGGATCGTTTTTATTCATCCCAAACGAGAATGCTCCAAGTTTACAAATTCAATTTTTATAGACGGAAGCTGAATTTTGTAGTAATTCAATTTGTAGTCTGTTGCGGAAACGGGAGAGGTTTTATATTATTGTTTTGGTTTTAATTTTCAGCTCGACATTAGTATATTTGAAAGCAAGAAACCCCAAGTGATTACACATTTGTAAAAATGATTTCTGCAATATTTCATATCTCTTTAGCACATTAAGTGCTACCATTGCAAGGTAATGTATCGCATTTATATTAATCGAAAATTTCGCTGGAAATTGCTTCTGTCATCAACGGGATGCCCTCGAAGGGGGCACCTTCGTCCCTCGAAACATCTGCATTATCTTACCTACGCGTACGTCCCTCACAAAATCAGTTACTGCACGAGCATTCACTAAAGTGCATTTGCCATTCCACCCGTCAAACCTTGCAATTATCTTATACATTTAAACTAAATTCAACCTTATCTGTTGGTAATAGAATATAAATTATAAAGTTGGGTGTAAATATGCGTGCCTAAACGATGATAACTTGTACTTCTCGTTGGACAAACGAAAAAGAACGTAAAGGTATAAACACACGTTTGAAGTTAGAATATTCAACAGTTGATGGTTAGAGAACACGGATCGTTTAAGCTAAGAGGGTAGTTCACATGTTGACGGTGCGATTTATCAAATTTTATACGTTGTTGGGGCCGCGACATGTGCGCGGTGGACAATCGCGCTGTGACGTAGCAGGGAGGGTTTACAATTAAATATGGACCGAGGTAGCTAATGGATTAGCGCAGATGAGGCCGGCACCTTATGGCGTACAATCAGAATGTGCAGATGCGCCTAGATTGGATCCGTGTGCAGCGTAATGCGTTTGCGGATTGAAACGAGTATGAGATTTTTTCACATACATACATACATACAAAAATATTTTGCTTTGATCAATACAATTCTTGGTTTAGTATTCAAATTTAATTCAGAACCTTTATTTACTCTTGTTTTTCCCTATAACGATTTATATTTTTCATTGGCATGAAAAACGAAAACCTATTAGTCCAGTCATTTTAGCTGAAATTAGGTAAGAATCTCGGAATTCGAGATACCCAGCTGTAATTCTGTAAATACTTGTATATTGCCCCCCTTAAAGTTGTCTCAAAACCTACATATGGTAGGGTGTACGCAACTATTAAATTTCAAGGTCAAAAGTCACAAAAATCGATTTTTTGCGCTTTTTTTGTAAATATCTCATTTCCTATGGTTTTTTGCTATTTGTAATTATTTACAATATTGTAGAATACAAAATTCTCTACAAATTTTGTTTAAAAAAAATTTATACGATGAACCGTTTTCGAGATAGAGGGCGGAGAGCGCGCGGTCACAGCATCACTTCAGGTTATGCTGAAAAGTAGCAATTCGCAAATTTCATTATGCATTATAAGAATACCTACACTACTAGTATACTTCCTAATCTCATAGAAGTTTGATGACGATTTTGTATAAAATAAAATATTTTGGCGAAATTGTTTGATGATCGATCATATGAGTTTACCGCGTGGTGTAATTGCACGCGTCTGTCCCGCGTCACGCTGGCACCACGCCGGTCAAGTACTGTCCGCAAAACAGCGCCACGTGGATATATTGCACATTTTAAAAGTATTTCATCCATCAGGTGTTATTTATTCTGATGATGAAAATGTATTAAATAAATAAGATCACGTAATAAAACAAATTTGTTCTCGATATAGAATATTTTATACAAAAGCACTTATAGAGAAGATGCCTTGATTAGTTACTTAAACATTGAGCGTATTTTAATTCCTAAACATGACAGTTCGCAACTAAAGACTCAATGTTATCGATCAGCTGCTTTCAATATAATTTATATGAGTACTTAAAGTTATTATTATTTTAAGTTATAGTCAGAACTAGCAAAGTAAATATGAACAGTAGATACAAAGATATAAACTCTATTGATCCCAATCTTAATGTTAGATCTCACATTTTAGCTTAATGACTTTTAGACTGTTACTTTCTTTTCTTACTGTCCTATCCTTACTGTTTAACATAACATTTTTATTTTATTTTATTTTATTTATTTGGGACAAAAAACAGTTATACATTATAGTTTTTACAAAATAATAACTAACAGATTGTGTTTTCAACATATAACCCACACTATTGTCCACAGGGTGATAAATGGTATAGGGTAAGTTAACGGACGTGCGCTAAAAGAGTGAGGGGGGGGGGAGGTGTTAAGATAAAAAATTTAAACCATTCCAACAAATGCATGATATGGGTCTTTATGAAACAAAAAGAGATTCCGTAACATGAGAGTAGGTATGATGTTTTACAAGTATTAGAACACATTTGCTGTCGGTACTCGGCTCACCTATTCACGTGGGTGATGGATTGCGGCGTCGATTAGGGCCGGCGCTGACCTGTTCTTTCATATCTCACTAATGGCCGGCCCGCACCTACATCTACCTATACCTACACCTCGGTACGGGATCCTATGTGACCGACTTGAACTGGATGAGCTTTGAACATATACTGTAGTAACTAAATATAAAATTCTGTCTATACTGCATTGTTACAAGAATAAGCAGTTGTTATATTTTCGTATTATTAGGTCAAAAAAGGTAACCTTAAAATAAATGACTACCGCTGGTCATGTATACCTGCATTTCTAGTGTCACTAGTACAGAATCAGCGGAGAGAGGATTTCTTCGCTGCTGAGACAACAGCTAAACAAATTATCGGTAAGGAGCAGGGAGAAATTTAAAAAAAACTTTATATTGCAATAGAGATATTATGAATGCTAAAACTTTGAAACAATGATTAAGACGCTATCGTATTTAGTTGGTGAGTACAAGACCAGAGGCCCAAGGATGCCCTAAAGTGATGGTCACCATGCTGCATTGTATGTACTCACAATGAGGATGGTGGCCTTGCAATGCAAAATGTAGAGTAGTTACTTTGGTGACTATCAAAGTCTTAAATGTATATGTATAATTAAACCTGAAATAAAAAGTAACAAATTAATTTAGCGTCGATTTTATCTACTACTTAAAACAATGATACAAACTTATTACTTAGTCTGCAGTCTGCAACGACAATGGTTACCACTGTGCTTTGATTCTACTCATGCTTTTCATTAGACAGAGTATAGTAATTTTGGTACTTAATAATTATTATTTTTTATAAAATATCAAGTGCCTACTGAACATAAAGAGGCCACCACATTTAAAATTGCCAACATGATTATCCGACCTTGGTAATACGTCATCAATATGTTATTGTCCCTTCCAGCACAAACATATAGTACCGATCCTGTACCTGTCGGCGTGTGCTGTCAGATGTACAAGGGTCATTACTTAGAGCATCGCAGTAATTAATACAACGTGCCGAATTGTGGCGCTTGCCTTTTTGCCGTCCCGGGGAAACTCGGGTACGAGGTACGTTCGATTAATTGATTTCAATCACTTTTATTTTACTTGCCTGGTTTAAGAATTCCGCTTGTTTAATGTACGTAAATATTTTGTATGTTTTTTTTTGCTGGGTACTCTACAAAATATGCCTAATACTATACTATTATCTTAGAGCCTTTTAAAAGTATGTAAATTTTACATACATCTAGTTTACAAATATAAGGCATATGCAGACTCCATTAACTGCCACATGAGCTGTTTTATTTCATTTTCAACATATACCTTTTTGTAAAATAATGTTTGTATAAAATTTTAAGACAAATAAAATGTGTGAATAATGCTGATAAAACATTGTAAAAATGGGTTTTTCGTTTGGATGTTTTTCCAGAGCCATTATCAAATGACAATTATTATCAAAGTCTGGTATGTTCTTTGTTTTCGATTATGTTGTAATAACAAGCTATATTTTATATACATATTGTGTAAATTAACATGAAACGCAATAGTTGAAAACGTAAATACCTACCACATAAGTGTTCAAGTATCAAACAAATCCTAAATTACAAATGGTAGAGCCATCCCCTCCATCACTGTCTAATCACAGTACCTGTCGTGTATCAGCCACAGTCAGCACTGCGCAGTAAATCAGCGCTTCGGAGGCACCTGGCCGGACAGTAATTAATCTTGGCCCTTGCACCCGCTCGCCCCCAGGCCGTGGTACAGACAGGCCGGTGAGGGAAGAGGCGCGTCGCCACGACGGCGCCGTCGATTCACAGGTGACTGTTCAAGTAGCGTTGGAATATTAAGAAGTTATCAGTGACATACTAATTATTTGTTATTCATTTATATCATTTATTTTTTCAATACTTTAATCTCTTTCTAAACTCATAATATTGAAGGTCTGAGGTGTTGTCTCTTTACCTTTGTTTACCAATATTTAATCTATAGTTTTTAAAAGGTTTGCTTATGAAAAAAATAAACAATCAACGGTCATTACAAATTAATTACTACTAATTAAAAACATTAAGTTGTTCTAGAGAATATTTTTTTACTGGCATTTTCTTAAAAACTTTATTTGAGACTGGCTGTTATGGATAGTTTGAAATACACTCGTGATCCCTGTACTGCTCTCAAGACTTACTCTCGCCCTGAAAAATGTGGTTGTTCAATGCAAAAAGAAAATAAATAGGTACGCATAGTAGTAGGTGTCAACTAACATTACATATTTTGGTAACAGTTACTTCTATTGTAGTTTTTATTTGGAAATTAAAAACAATTCGAGGGATGAATACTTTTCAACATTGGCAGAGAAAGCTCATTCCTTGCCTAGATGAGCACAGTAACATTGATTTGCTTAGTGTGGTACCAATGGACAGGCGTATGACAATTTATTACAGTATTTACGCAATAAAAGTTCAGATTAGACGTTGAAAGGTAATGAATTGGATATTTTTAGCTCCTAGCATTTATCACTTACGAGCTAACGCAATAATGAAAATATTTATGCATCCAGTACTTATTCGAATAGGTGGGTGATATGCAAATACTAGCACATTATAAGGCGACCCCGTCGGTCTCGATTGCTCAGTAATTAATCTCACCGCTCTGGCACCTCCCCCCCTCCTCCTTGTCCCCACACCCCGCACCGCTCGCCCCTCGGACAATGTTAAACATTGCTCACCATATTGATAGCTCTCGATTGGGATTCATCTATCTAAATAATGTTGGACGACTTTTTTCAATTCTGTTGTAAATTAAATAACTATTATGGGATGCTTATTAAAGACTCATTGTTCTTTATATTTTTAAAATTATATATGTAACTGATACGTAAATATAAAATGGTGTCCACTAAATCTTCGGATTTTCCTGTATAATTCTTGATATCTCTCGCACTCACCAACGAAACCCAACAGTACAAATACATTGAGGGTGGTTTTCTGTGTTTTTTAACTTTATCTTATCTATTGATATTTCGTCTTGTCTACTATGATTACAACGATACATATTTTTTCTGAACAAGTTGAGAAAGACCATTCGTTTCGTATACCATCCCGATGATGGCCACAATTCAAGTCTGCATCAGAGACCATAAAGAGATAAATCTAGTTGATTTCACTCAATATTTTCGCAAATCATCAGATTCAAATTACAGTAGCTAGCTATTATACGAAGTAATATTTGGAATGTAAATAGGCTCCAAGAATCTGATATAAAATAAAATAAGTGCTAGATAAAAACTAATGTAAATGTGGAGATACAGTCGATGGCCATCAAGCAAGTTATGATCGAACTATAAAGATCGCTACTGCGGACTTGTGGGACACAGCCCAGTGTCAATACAGCGTTATAAGTAGTGATGGGACATATGCTACGTGCCGGTGTGGGACTATTCTAGCTCTTCTTTTTATTTAAGCTCCAGATCTCCGGGTTACCTACAAGTGAAGGTATTCTTTACTGCGAAAATAACGAATAATTATAAGCTATTTTTATCTTCACAAAGATTGGTTTCACAATTTCGCATAAGTTAAATACTACATTCAATAAAAACACCATATCTGTGAGATACTGAGTGCTTGTGATAGGGATAAAGATGCTTGTGTAACAGGTTACGAAGTCTAAATTGATAATTGTATTGCATTGGTATTCTCTACATTAGTTGTAACAAGTATCATTTTATATTTACTAATTTGTGTTAATTTGCATTTTTATAGGTGCTAAAATGACCTTAGTCTACCTGACTTCCAGAATCCAAGACCGGTGGCCACCATCCTCAGGACAATGCAGTATAGTGACCCACACTATAGCAGTCTAGTGAAATTATTTTTCACGGCCCGCTTTAAGGACCCGGGATCATAGCGACAAGGAAATACGTACTCTGGTAGTGAGGTCCAGATTTTGCCTGCTGGACATAGAAAGTAAGAATCGAACCGTTTGGTTCAAGGGTGTATGTTGGCCACTCTAAAACTGTAGTTCTAATTAGAATAACGGGATGTAGTACCCGGAACACACAATGAATCCCATCTCTATTGATAGGCAAATATTGTATTGTTTTACGGTGGTTTTATGTTATTGGCATAATAGGATAATTCATAGCCTTAACATAGGACGACACAGATTGGTACAAACTTATTTCTTTTATTTATTTGGAATAAAAAAAGTGTAATGACTCGGTTTGTATATCTGAGAGATTACTTTATTTTTTATATACTACCAGGACTGTTGGCAGAGTTAACATACTATAATAATATGTCGTACGAGTAAATGTATGGGTATTTTGTTAACAAATAAGTTCTTCAGCAACTACAAATATAATTATTGTAAAAAAATAAAAAAATACCTCTAAATTTGATAATCTGTTTATGATCGGTATATCAAATTGAGGTCTAAAATCTTGGTCTTAATTTGAAGATACAAACTTAATTTTGTAATGGTATTATTTTTTAAAAGGACAACTATCGCATTTCCTGTTCTGCGGGGACTTTACAAATATACATTTTCATTAAAAATATTTCACTCTACAGTAATATCAATGTGCAATCTTATAGTACAATGCCTACAAAAATACCTGTCATATAATTTATATGTACACACACAGTGTAGCATGATTAAAACATCAGTTCAAAAGTATGCCTCTCGCTACGGGGTCAAGTTATTTTACATTTATATACAACTAGCTTTCGCCCGCGGCTCTGCCCGCGTGTATGTCGGTTATCGCGGTAAAAAGTAGCCTATGTCCTTTCCCAAGTTCAGTTCTATCTTCATAAAAATTTCATCAAAATCGATTTAGTAGTTTAGGCGTGAAAGCGTAACAGACAGACAGACAGGCAGAGTTACTTTCGCATTTATAATATTAGTAGGGATTACGTGTAATGTATGTATGTAACGCGACGTTTAAAAGTAAACATACACTGAGATATTATTTACTACATCCATTATTCAATAACCAAAGCCACAGTAAGAATTTGTACTCCTAAACATGTCCCTGCCTTTCATGTCTTTTGAATATCAAACATTTCTCAGATTTACTACAAATTTAATGCATTTTTTTTCCTGTGTAAAATCGTAATAGCATTACAAAAACAACAATATTTCACTTTCAATAAGTAAGTGTATAGAGCGCGAAGTACAATCACAAAATTGGATCGCGACCGCACTCTTATTCAAATTGTTTCGCCCTTTTTAATGCTTACACACTTATCCCTCCGCGTACATAATAACTCTCAACCGACCCAGCCACGCCACAGTATAACAAAATTACAAACAAATAATTTAACAATCTGTGGATTGAGCCGGTTGTTCGCGAAGTTTCTTTTTATACTGTAGTGTTAAGTGAGATTCGGTAGTTGAGGAGTGTAAACGCTGTTACACTTTACGATCGTCCAAAACTGACGTTTACTCATGTTTTGATTTATGGATGGCACAGAACATCTCTTTGTCTGTTGATTATTCGATGGGATTGTATCGAAACTCGCTTTTTTATACCCTTATTCTGTTATTTCGCAACAATCTTTTATCTGGTCGTCGGCGGAATGAATTTTCTTTATGTTTTACAAACAAATGGCTTCGGACAATAAAATCGTAAAAGTGCGCTTCTAATTTGCGTCTAGACGCGTAATTGGATTTACTATTGTTTTTTTGTTGTAAATTTTCCATTTTGGGATTACGATCCCTTTTTGCTTCATTCATGCTATATAATGTTAGTTATGAATACAAGTTTAACAAATATTTAAGAAACTTCAAGATGACCATAAAAAAAGCTAGCCACCTATTTTGAAAGATAATTGCTGCCCTGAAAAAAGTTTCTGCCGCCTATAATAGAGAATAGTTGGTGGTATCCATCCATATTAGTAGTATAAATTCTACTGGCGAGCCAGTCCTCTCAAGCTTAAACATTGGTTTCTCGGGAATATAGTCTCACCTGATCTTGTCACTGCTACTGCAGCTGAATCTAAACCTTAATTAAGATCAAACTAATTGATAATATACTTTTACTTGTCAACATTATGTAACAGCCTCTAAGAGTCTGCTATCGTAGTTAGACCTCTCTTTAGAAGGAAGGTTCTGTCCTACGATAACTCGATTGTCAGACGGATTAGTTGAAGACAGAATTTGAAGTTTTCCTTCCTTTCTCAATACTGAGGAGTACCTTAGGGGTCTTAAGACACCTACGGTATGAATATGGGTATTGACTTAGTCACACTCCGTATTTCTAAAACGTTTATGATCATATGTATAATCACATGAACAGTGTTTAATAGCCCACAGCAGGACATTGACCTCGCCTTAGTAAGAATGTTTTGGTCTACTATACCACGCTGGCCAGATCGGTTGACACAGGATTTGTATCAAGTTTTCCTGCTCTTTTTAGCGCTATTGTACTGCATGGTTTGCTCCCTTATCGGGCTCTTACGACACCCATTCGATGTATAGGGGTGATGACACTTCGTGTTCTTAGTCGGTCAGATGCAGAACAACATCATTGCAAAGAGAAAGAAAACTTGTAACACACCCTATATAACCTGTCTGGTCTGCGTGGTCTAGTAGTCCAAAACCTCATTTCTAAGAAGAGTTCAAGATCCAGCGGTTTACTTTCATAGCGTTGATGATGATGATGACCTAAAATAACCTTAACATTGACCAATACAAGTATAGATTATTAAGTGTAGGCATATACCTAGTACATTTATATGCAGGAGTATGTTTTATTGTAGTCGAGTTGTCCTCAAGTGTATCTATGTGCAGCTGTTTGAATTCATGTGTCACCGCTGATTTATTGCAATTGAAGATAAATAGCGCCAGAACAATATTGGCACTCACCACACGACACTGCTGAGATTTACAAATGAACTATTACGTAAGAGTGAATTACTTTGAGATATTATAGAATGTTGCATGGCAACTATTTTCTTGCTAAGAAATCTCAAAATAGTTAATTTGACTTTGTGAAATATTGATTTTTTAAATTTGCTAATCCTAATATAGTTCGAGTATGCAAAAAATTTTTAATTTACAGTACTACATCTCTGATATGTGTCGAAAATCAACTCAAATTATACATATTTATAAGTTATGTCTGAATGAAAAGCTTCTTATAAGATGCTGGTTAAATCCTTTGGTGAACATCAACCTGCTCCAGTACGACCGTTTCCACTTGAACAACAAGGCATTAGAAACAATTCTAATCGTCAATAGCATCGATGTTTTCATAGGTTTAATTATTTAATGTAGTGGTATACCTAGCAATCCTAAGAGTTTTGTAGACTTAAACAAGCCGCGGTCATCTCCTTAGTAATACTTTCATTTCACCGGTCTACAAAGCTCTTGTGACACTGAATTTCTTGTGAGGTATCCGAACGAAGCGATAAACACCTAATTTAACCTACTTAATAAAGAAATAAAATTATAGAAAAACAAACCACATCATTTTCATTTATTTGGTTGGTCTAGTGGTTTAAATGCTCACCACGCTGTTTTCTACTGCGCTGAGAATGTTAAGTTCAAGCTAATCAGTCAGGGTTCAAAAGAGAACAAAATCTGATCCACAAATTGTTTTCTCAATTTTGGTATACTTTATGTCCGTTTCATGTATTTTTCAAGTTCCTCTCAACACAAGATGTTTATGCCTATCTAATTCCAATTGACTGCCTTGTTAGTATAGTGGTTAACGTATGCGGCTGCTGATCAAGAGGTCTTGAATTCAATTCCCGGGTCGCAACAAATATTTGTGTGATCCACAAATATTTGTTTCGGAGTCTGGGTGTTTTCATTGTATAATATGTATGTATTTACAAAAAAAACAATATGTTTATGTATTTCTATCAGTTGTTTAGTACCCGTAATACAAGATCTGCTTACTTTGGGACTAGATGACGTTATGGACGTTATGTGTAAGGTGTCCGAAATATTATTATTATTAAAATTCAGCCTACTGCCATCCATCGCTAAACGAAGGCATCCCCCAAAGAGCGTCAACCTTCCCGCAGCCATCCATCCACATAAAATCCATACGGGAGTTTGATTTAAAAAAATATCCATCATAACGTCATCAGAGTTGAAAATAGTTAAATTGCTAGTTTCTTTTATTTGTCCGTCAGTAAATTGGTTGTCGGAATGTAACTTTCACTGGGAAATATACAAACAGTTATGACATCGATATGTAAAAATTGACCCTAAACCACAATTTATTATCACAGGGTACTTTACCCGACCTTTTATAGGTCAATGAAATGTACGAATAAAAATTTTATTTGTGTATTTTAGTTACGCCGAAGTATACTATCGGCTAGTAAACCATACAAGCACTTACAGCAGACTGCCAACTTGTACATAGGTACATGTCATTGTTACAATGAAGCAAAATTTAGTGCCTAACTGCCTTGTTAGACTAGTGGTTAGCGTAAGCGGCTGCTGATCAAGAGGTCTCGGATTCAATTCCCGAATTGGACCAAATGTTCGTGCAAATATTTGTTTCGGCGTTTGGGCGTTTACTATATATTATACTAGCTGATGCCCGCGGCTCCGCTCTTGTCCTAGGGGTATAAAAAATAGATATGCGCCGATTTGCAGACGTACCCGATATGCACACAAAATTTCATACAAATCGGTCGAGCCGTTTAGGAGGATTAGGAGTTTAATTACAAACGCCGTGACTCGAGAATTTTATATATAACATGTATGTATTTACAAAAAAAGTATGTATGTATTTTTATCAGTTGTATAATTCATAGTATAAGATCTGCTTAGTTTGGAACTAGATGATGTTATGTTTCAGTCTGTGGAGCATACTTGGCATCATCATCATCATCATCAACAGCCTTTAACAGTCCACTGCTGGAGATAGGCCTCTCCTTTGAAAGGAGGTTTTGGCCTACTATACCACGCTGGTCAGACGGGTTGGTAAAGGGTTTGTTTGTTTGTTGTATACTTGGCATATATATATAGAATAAATTTTTCTGTGTTTGAAATATAAAACTGGTACTTTTAGAACTTTCAAACCAAAATTCTATTACTTATTGCTATATATGCTATATAGTGCGTTGCTGACCAAAACAATCAATTTAATTCTAGTCACCTGCTCCAGATAAAGATACTGTGTTAAAACAATTGAAATTTCGAAAGTTACATATAATTTATTATTATTATTTATTTATTCTTTATTTTACATACATTTTCTAATATAAGTTACGGGGAGATTACATGTACAAAGGCGAGCTTAACCCAAACCTGAGTATTCTTCCAGCGAACCTTTAGAGTGAATAGATGATAATGTAAAACGTATAGTCAAAGTCATGTGTACTACTAACATTTCTAAACAAAAAACATACAGAGCTCTACCTAAGATCACTGCTATTTAATATAGTCCTATATAACAATACATATATTTATATATATAAATAATATAACATTGGTATCGGCCACTTAATTATATGTGTATGTGGCTAATTGGAGTTGGATCAGATCGAGCGGGGTACTCGACGCGATACCACACGCAGGGACACGCTGTCACTCCTATCCTTCAACCAAGAATATTTTGAGATCCTGGATATGGTATTCTACTGACAATGTTTGAACGGTGCCTGGAGATGTTTAGTTTTAACGAGTTTATTTAGAGTGTTAGACCACCGATGATGCATTTTAATAGGCCGCCATAGTGTGGGTCACCATGTTGCATTGTTTAGATTCACAATAACGATGATGACCACTAGTCTTGGATTCTACTAGAGCTTTCTATCAGGCAGAGTAGAACCACTTTAGCAATTTAATGAATTGAATAATGAATTGACAAAGTTCACAAGATTATGTAGTTACTGTTTTTAAACTTTCGCGACTTTTACACATACTCATGTTTTTACTGTAAACGGGATTTATTCGCGATAATATTATAAAGGTTACGATACCTTCTATTTTCCGACGTTTCGAACGGGTTATACCGCTCGTGGTCACGGGTAGACTGATGTGAGCTTAGCGTCGCCTTCGTGATGTGCAGGTTGTGTCTACCCGCACTTGATCGCGTTGATTTCTTGTAGTGTCGGTACCCCTACACACCACACTTATAACATCAGCACGCCTTATTTCATTTTTTTTCCTATGGTGGCTACACCCGCTGATGACTGGATTCCACGATGTTGATAGTCGGTATCCGTCTTCCCGGTTGAAATTTTTGTGTTTTTTGATTTCAACCGCTTCACGTACTATTCGGCGAAAGTAGTTCCGATCTGTGGAGAGGACCTGCGGGTCGTGTAGTTCAATCAAGTGGTTCAATCCTGATTCCAGCAGATATCGTAACCTTTATGGTATTATCGCGAATAAGTCCCGTTTACAGTAAAAACATGATTATGTAGTTGTTTTGTATCAGGTTATCATGTCGTCAATTCGGTATTTCTGATTAGTTGTCTACGAAAGAAAAGTTTTAAGAGTATATTAGTCTTACAGGAACTGCAGGAACTACCCTGGTATTATAAAAAATAGGCGAAATAATTGAATCTATGCAACCGTTATATCTTCAAGTGAAACATCTTATACGTTAGTTCGGTAATGACTATTTCGGAACACAGCTCTTTACGTAACCGATACCAACCTATCAACCTATATACCTATCAACTAAAATGAACATAAGACAAGAACTGTGAAAGTACTCCATTCTTTCTCCAGATTCCTACATCACAGTCACGTATCGCAAACTCAGCTCCCATAAATAACGCATCTTGCTAATCCGATACGCGGTGATTTGTTAGCCTATTTACTTATTTGCTTAACCCACTTGAGATACACACAATACATATCTTCTCCACACATACCGCCCTTCAGCTTATTCCTTAAACAAATTAATTGTGAGAAACATGTTATCTAGAACTATTTCATACATTTAAAATGAAAGTCCGATTTCATAAAAAATATTTTTTTTTGCAATGTATGAAACAATTATAATAAAATATAATGCCACCAAAAATTCATTATATCAAGTACGTCTGAAGGAACTGAGGCATGGCAGAAGCCATTTAAAGAAACCAACTGAAAGATTTTGCGATCCACATGATGCTGACTCCAAATATAAGTGTTATTGAGACATCATGGTATGACACTGTGCAAGTACAGTACTCGGCTTACGATGAAGTGTTGCTGGGAATCTGAAGATTAAGGAGATGAATTGAACGACATACCTACAGATACACAGAGTTTGATTGAATATTCTGTTCAATATTTTAATTATTCAAAGATTTATTCTTTTATTTTACTATCACTACGGCGAAGTCATCAGAAAGAGTAATAATTCAGGCACTCAATATGTATATGTCTGTATGTTTCAAAGTAGCGACTAAACAACTGATCTGGTTTTAATGAATGCGGTTTCAGTGCATATGTACTAATGCTAGGCTATATAACTGTTATTAAAAGTTTTAACGCAGCCCGGTTCTAACTGTTTAAACTTTTTCTTGTGATTTTGATTAATTTTCAAGAATTTATAGCTACTCTAGAATTTGTAGAAGGCACTGATAAATCTTGAAAGCAGTATGCAAAGCCGGTTCAAAATATATTAAATAATACTTGATAGACATGGACTATAACTATGTTAATATCCGCCTACAGAGTCATCTTGCATCGGAGTTAGTTGTTAATAACCTATACTATGATGGAAATGCGTGCCCTACATACCGAACATGGCGCTGCATGGCTCTATCGCCCATCTCTTTTTAACGCCGATAAACTGCACACATAAATTTCTTATTTATAATATAATAAAATTTATAACCGCTATAATCCACTGGCGGGGCTCACAGTAAGACAATCTCTTATTAACAATTCCCTAACAGCACGTCTCGACATCGTGTTTTTTTCGTCAACCTGCCATAAGTAACCCGTTTTACTTGTCGCGAATATAGCCTCTTGAGCTATGTAAATAGGAACGACTTTCGTTTAACTTTTTGGTGGTTAAAGTAAATAGTAATGCTCAATAACCATCGGCATAAATAGTATTAACAACAATTGATTTACATACAAATTGCTTTAGACAATATTGCTGACGGAATGGCGCGCGTGACGCGTACCACACATTCTGTGGAGCCACTAGACCAGCGGCAGTTGGACCCCCGCCTGTTAAATATGCACCCGTTAATTTGTTCGAGGCAGTTCACAAATATATGTCTCTAAGAAACATTATAAAGGTCGTGCCAACGATACACGATTGCTCTTAACCGGTGCCAAAAGCAATTACATCTCAACAGGAGTTTCCACTTAAAAATAACAAATTACTACCGTTGTAAAGATATTTTATAGTATGGGGCAAACTATGGTCATAAATATCTAAATACGCCATGTTACATACTTATATTACTTAATATTCATATTTTTTGAAAAATAATAGTACTCTTATGTTAATAAGCTATCAAAAAAAGCTTTGAACTACTTCTTAAAAGTTTAATTGTAAACTATAACATTCTCTTCAAATGAAAAACAAATCTTTTAAAGTACAGTCAATTCAATCAAACCATACACTATATTGAGACGCGCGACAAGTACGGAATAGAGAATGTTTGCAATGTGCTGTTTTCATGGCCTTATCCCAAAGAGCGCAGTCACTCCACCTCCGCAAGGGTGTCTTGTGTGAAACATACATACATACATACGTACGTACAACATGTATGTGAATAAGAGCACCTGATTGCGAGTCTGATTGAGACGCTCAACTGTTTATTTTTATTGCAATAGTGCCTCGAGAATTACCTTCATACAATTTTGTATGAGGGGAACGTATGCTTGATATCTTCAATTTGCTTAAGTAATGTATTGGAAAATACGCTCTCTGTTCGGTGCTCAGGCGTGGATCCATTTATTAAGTTTTCATTTCAGCAGCTTAGTGTATTGCTAGCTCTGTGTATCTCTCTCAGACTTCTAACTATGTAACTTTGTGATTTCTTAGGTTGTGGAAACCTGTGTATTTCTTAACATTGTTTGGAGCAGAAAATTAATAGTTTTTAATAATAGCGTATTTCGCTTTTATGTGCGTTTTGTCAATCATATTTTTTAATGTACACAATTTAGCAGTCTATTCAATAATCTAGACATATAGTCTATTATTCCGTGCATTTAGCCGGTTAGCTGACATAATGGACTTACAAATATTTAAATATTTACTAAAAAGTACTTAATGATTGCGGACCTGCCCCGGACCTTGAAACGAAAAAAAATTATGGAGTAATTTAGTACTTAATAATTAAAACATGATCAATCAAACGTAAAAAAGTTAATATGACATAATCTTAACATCTGAGAAACTAGTATATCAGCTCAAGAACATGTCACCATAACGGTAGAATTTATGAAGATACTCCTTCGCTTAGACGTTGCTTACTTAAACGTATAAAATTAACTAGTTGTGGACAAATAGTACGATAAATATAAGATGGCCAAGCTTGGCCTCTCTCTATGCAAATATTATAGGCTTTATCTGCGCTTTTATTTCGAATAGGTATGATACTGTGCGTGGAGACCGCGACGCGAGCTGTACTGTCTGCAGAAACAAATACCTTTGAAAATGTTCACAAAATATAAAAAGAAATTATTGTGTCATATTTTGTATGTTATATATCAACAATTATCGTTTAGAGAAAATGGCTGAGAGATTATTAAACAGAAATATGCCTATACAAAAGTACGCAGGCTATTAAGTCAGAATTTAAATTATTAAAAGGTTTAGATATAACACAATTATAAACCAATTAAAATATTAACAGCGCTGAAAACATATTTAATCTTCTTTCTATCTTCTATTAAATCTTTAAAAATAAATTATGTAAGGTATTGTGGTATCGGTACTATATGCTTATACTATTAATTTTCTTTAAGAATACAAATAAAACTTACAGAAGCAGATCTTATGTACAGTGTGGTAGTAAATTTGTTTTTATAAAATTTAGTATCTTCTCTTTTCCAAAATGTTCAATGGTTACCTACATATGGTTGAAAATAAAATCACTTCGATTAATTTCGTTTCCAAAATAACTCCAACCGTTTTTGTCGACGCTACCAACTATCGTGCCCAAAAAATATGAACATTCATTTTTTCATACATATTCTGTCTGGGCAACAGTTCGCCTAACAACATGGTCTGTAGGTATAGCTAATAAAAACTTACGACTAACAATACCCAGATACGACTAATAATACGCATGATATATGACTATTGTGGTAAAGTCAGATTTGGCTAATCCGAATGTTCCGATGGACATTGTATAGATAATCAGGATGGTATAGCTCGACTTACCATCAAGAACTATGAATCTGACTCCCTATGTGACGACTGACACCATCAAGTACAGTCCTCATCGACCAACTTAGAACGAGTTCTTGGACAATAATGAGATTTGATGCGCAGCAAACAGAAGTATTATTTTATTCAAGCAAAATGTAAAGTTTAAAAAAATGTGACGTTTTTCTATTGCATGTTATATAAAAACACAAGGTGTCTTGCTAGTCCCCAATCAGCACTCGGTCAGCATGGGTATGTATGGCCTTAACCCTCTCCTGAGAATAGACCCGAGCCCATGAGTAACGTTATGGGTTATCGACGAATAATAAAAACTAACTCTTAAATTTTCTTAAAATTGTTATCCCGAATCTATTAAAACACTTCAAAAATTGAATTAATCTATAGATTATATAGTATTCTAAGTTTCGCTCGCAGCTCCGGACGCGTGTATCTCGATTAAAGCACTAAAAAGTAGCATATGTTTTATTCCGAGAAGCCCAAAATCGATCAAAGTGGTGTGCAATAGGAGAGGCCTATGTCCAGCAGTGGACTGCGATAGGCTGATGATGATGAGGATGATGAAGCTATAATACTGTAAAGTTTCATCCAAATCCTTTCAGTAGTTTTGGCGTGAAAGAGCAACAAACATACATGCATACTCCCAAACTTTCGCGCTTATTATTATTAGCAAGAATGGATAAAATGTATGCACTGTTGAATTTCATCTGCATATTGTATTTTTAATGGTACCCCATTATGCTATGCGTCACATATAATGAGTACGTCAATCTAACTCTCACCCATTATCCTGTGGTATGATGTAATTTGACTAGATTTTTATTGTGGTTGAATGTCATCACGTCTTTAAGTTTAGGTTACATAACACACAATTAGGTCACAAAGTCTGTTTGACAGTTAAAGTAATTCTGAATACTTTCTGATTGAATATCATATAAAAGAGTCATCACGTCATGAAATGGTATGTTGAATATACCTATGTTATACATGTATAATGTTTGAAGAAATAATAAGTAATTTAATAACTTAATTTTAGTGGTTAGTTGTTTAGCTGTAAATAAGAAACAACATCCTGCCTCAGATAGGTAGGCTCGTAAAAAACAAAGGTCCCCCCTTTCCTCAGCAATTCCCACCCGTTTGCGAGTTTTTCTCGTCACAAATCAAGCGGATCGCGTTTATTTAATACTTCCCCCAATTAATTTGCATAATCCTTGTCAAGAACAGGTCTCGACGCCACTTCGGGAAGACATCGTCTCTGTCGGGTATTTGCATTTTCTGTTGGCTTTCTTATAACCCACTGAAGGCTTGACCACTCTAACATAGTTTCGTTAATTTCAATCTTGTTCTTAATCTTTGATCATGGTTTCTACTGTGAACCGACCTAAACTGCGCTAACTGCTTATAATGTCGGATTTATTTCAAAGAGACCTCATAGTAAATCGATTTTTTTATACCAGTATGTATCGGTATGATTGGTTAAGTGTATGTTTCTAAGACATAGGACATGCGATCGAATAGTTCAAAGGTTTGAATCTAATCCATTACACTGCAGAATCTGAGTCGATCTCAAAGTCGGATTTGTAATTTTTCTTTCGGTAGTAAATAGCAGTGCTATTTTTTATATTTTTAAAATAATATTTAATACACATTTACACATATATAACCGTACTTGCCGTATAGATTAGCATACATATTCAAATGTACACAGCCTAAAAGGTACTCAATAAAAACATGATAAAATTAACATTCCCATTCATATTAATCGTTCAACAATCGAGTAACAACAGGTACGGACACGGACTGAACAAAACGGACTTTTGTTCGCGTCATGAATATTAACCGAACCAACGGTGTGTGAACTGTACCACCTCACTTCATCCCCCACCTCCCCTCCACTCTCCCATTCTCACCCCCTAAAGTAAATCTACATAATTCACTTTTTATCGATGCCATCGAGATATTATCGACGTGGATAGGTATTCAAATTACAGTTTGATTTATTCATAAAAATATTATTGTTCAAAGGTGGCTCCACAACATTTGCTCTACTGATGGGTACAGTGAGCTACAGAATAACAAAATTGATTTAAAAAATACGAGATTGTATGATATTACATGTATTTAGTAGTAAGAATAAGTGCTTTCTGTAAATTGTTTATTAAATTTCTAAAGTATAATAATAATATAAATATAAATATTTCGGACAACTCACACACAACATCATCTAGTCCCAAACTAAGCAGAGCTTGTATTATGGGTACTAAACAACTGATATAAATACATAAACATACTTTTTTTTGTAAATACATACATATTATACATAGAAAAACACCCAGACTCCGAAACAAATATTTGTGAATCACACAAATATTTGGTCTGACCCGGGAATCGAACCCAAGACCTCTTGATCAGCAGCCGCATACGCTAACCACTAGACCAACAATGCAGTCAACAATAGAACTATTATTTATCTGTATAGAGCTATCATACAGATCTTATGAATAATTCTAGCTTACAATATAACATCTATGGCAATTGTTATTGGGAAGTCAGTGCCCTCAAATTTATTGACAACTAGTTCAACCTTCGAATTTCAGTTCTCACTAAGGGTTGCGGAGGTCCGACGCCAGTCGCTCCGTAGAAAAACTGATATTGAGGTAAAACTCGTTGAACTAGCAGCCGAAACCAAATAATATTGGGAATAAGGCTAAGAAGAAGAATATACCTATAAATCTAATACTTTCTATACGTACTTTATACGTTTTACTTTCCGATTACTAAATAGTTTACTTACTCAGCAAATTTACACAAAAATCGGCCAAGTGCCAGGCCACGCATAGAATAGGGTTCCGTAGTCAGCCATAATAGCATTAATTTAAAATCGTGTCTAATAGATAATTGTATGCTTACTTATTATTTCCTTGTTTTTGTACTAAGGTTTTCTAATAAGCATATCTTATAAGTTAGGCCTATATATATACCTCTATAGGATTACAATTTTGGATAAGATAATAACAAACGAAATAACGATAGACGTCAAAGATATCACATCGCATTAAAATTGTAGTCTATCAAAAACCTTATTGTTTTGATCATGCTTAGAAATATATATATTTTTAAAATTTGTACATTTGTTTTATTAATCATGAGCCTGCATAAGTGACTTTACCTGATGAAAATCATGAGTAAAATCAAAGAGTGGTGATCACCATGCTCATTATGAACGCATACGCTATTGCGATGCTTCTGCATCAATGGGCCTCCAGTCCGACCTACATCATTGATACAAATACTTCAGACAAATCTACTTTAAATTTTTATATTGTTATTACTTTTATATTTTATCTAAAGTAATGTAACGACTTTAAGCTCTAAATAAGTGTTTCCATTAATCGTTTGCGTAGTCGGACTATAAATTAGTGTAGGGCCATAAATCCCGCGTAGTGGTGACGCGCGGCTACTGTCCGCCCACCGCTCCGCTTGCTACCACACCGCCAAGCACGGACCACTATACACTTTTGTGTGTAACTGTACGCTACTGTTCACTGGCAGAACGCAGTAGCATGGTACATTAATTCATTACGCCTTGTTTTGGAAGCAACTACGTTTGTGGTTAGGATGTTTTATGAAAATATATTTTGCGTTATTAATGAAGTTGGTTCTAAAATATATAGACGGTTCGTTGTACGTCTGTCTGGAATAGTCAACTATAATATGTAGGTGTATATTAATAGTTCTTAATTTGTCTTGTATTGTTATTAAAAAAGATGAATGATACTTCATCTCCAAAATACTACTCGAAGTCTATTTCACTTGGTATTGATAGGATTATAAAGAATATTTTGCTTGCATAGCAATTGTACAATAAATAATATTACCTCTAATGAGGTTGGCATCCTGAATAGTGTAAAAAGGGTTTAACATTCACCATTGAGTGTGCAGGTACCCTGTTATCGTCCAGTGCAGTAGGCATCTTAGTTTTTAATATTAATTTGTTAGTCTTAGCCAAGAGTCAGGGCACTGCAGTCATCTCGTATAAAACTCTTGTTTCCTGTCAATTTACCTAAATCAAATGAGAAAGTGACACATTGCCCGCGTGTTGTTAAATAAACATGAACTCCGTCTCAAAAATAGTTCTTAGTCTTCCACTTACTTAGAAGATTTGGCTTCGCACAATATCTTCTAAAGGAATTACTTGAATCCTTCCATTACAAGTGCATTTTGTTTGTGGTATATTTCAAGAGTTTTTTAGATATATTGTATTCTGACTTAAGTCGTAAAGTATTTTTTTTTTTAAAGATCATGGTTAAATTATATCAAATCATGATTGAAGAGAGTAGATGCGCTATGTTCAACAGAACTGGTTCACAATGTTCATACACAAAACTAGCGTTAAGCTCATTTTTTCTTCTTGCTTTCACCATGCTAGCAAGTTAGTGAAGTGCAAAACCTCTGCTTCCCAATTCCGCGGGGTTACTTGCAACTGTTGAGTGGCAAGTATCAGAGGCATTAAGGTGATCTGTCCATTGGTTTATTCTTATAATTTTTCAGTTTTATTATTAAACTAATTCATAAATATGTAAGATATATGTAAATATACTAGTCTAAATTTTCATTTCATTTACTAAGAATGAAATGTACATTTCTGATATTTTGGTGATGAGTACCCATATAATTGACCTTTCAAAATATGCAATTATGATATATGTGCTGTATGTCAAATCAAAAATATATATCTACAAAACTGTCGTAGGTTCAAAAGGTTTCGTATATATATATATTTATAATTTATGAAATGAAGATTTAGGCTAGCAGTTACACTAGTAATTACACCCATGTAAATGACATACACACGCATTAAAAAAGATTAGACGAATAAATTATGACGTATGGTTCTGCATAACTTTTACACTAAATAATGTAAAATTCCCAAAAATGTTAGATTGCAACAGAATTACAATATCGGTATGAATTGCAAACAACGTTTCGTACCAAACCTTTGAACTACAGATATAAGTGAAAGTACCTATCATCATCATCAACAACCCATACGTCCCACTGCTGGGCTCAGGTTTCCTCTCAAGAGAGGGCTAAGGCCATACGTCCCCACGCTGGCCGAGTGCGGGTTGGGGACAGGCAAGACACGTTGTGGCTACGTAATCTTGCTGTTGGATGTTTTTAGGCCGCCCGAAGGCCTCCAACTAAGCTTCACGACTGCTATCTTATGATAACAACCGGGACCGACTGCTTAACGTGCCCTCCGAATCACGGAAACGCTCATTATATATAATGCCACAAACGGTCACCCATCTAGGTCTGACCGCGCTGTCGTTGCTTACCCTTGGTGAATGTTTCCAATCACCTAAGGCCACTCAGCTATGAGCGCTAGTAAAGTACTTATAATATATTTCATTTCGAATTACAACAACATTTCAATTAAAAAATCCTCAGAATTATTATCAGCAACAAATGTCATACAACTAAGACACGAATTACATTCATTGACAATCAACAAGGAAAGACAGAGAGTCAGATCATTATGACTCATCGAAATGAGTGAGCATATTGTTATCATTTGGAAAATGCACCAAAACCAAGGTCCTCCACATTAGTCATTAAATTAAGAAAACAAAACAATTGTTGACGCAATTGTCATTCTATTTTGGGTAATAACATACATGGTATACCTATAAGAAGGTATTTACTACATATACAAACTTAATTAATGTATAGTCATTAAGTGAATGCCAATTGGGGAAGGAGTCCATGAGTCAGTGGTAACCACATAGGTATTGAAAAATTAAGAACGTTATGTGATTGTGTGGTGACGAATTAAGAACACAGGGTTTTTAGTTTTAGGTTCATTGTTCTAGTATATAATATTATAGAAACTATATCGTGTTTTCATAAAATGTAATAATTGAAATTTTAATTACAAAAATCTATTATTGGACTGCTTAAAATCTATATAGTTATCCTTACTAATATTATAAACACGAAACTTTATGATTATATATGTATGTATGTTTGTTGCTCTGTCACGCAAAAACTACTCAACGGATTTGGATAAAACTTTACAGTAAACTTATATATCAGAATAACACATAGGCTACTTTTTACTGCAATAATCGAGATACATGCGGGCGGAGCCGTGGGCGACAGCGACAGTTAAGATATATTTTATTTGAATTATTGATATTTTTATTGTAATTGAATGTAATTTGGCATCTTATTACAAGTACTTTTAGTGAAAAATTTGTAATTGCGGTTTTTAGTATGTTGACATTTCAATTATTATTTTAAAATGTTTGTTGTTGTAAGTATTAACATAATATTATCCTTGTTTTTATTTTATTTAATTTTGTTAATACTAAGTTATTTTAAATCTGAAAACAGACACTTCTTCTTCTTCCAAGTCTTATTCCCAATATTATTTGTGATCGGCTACTATTTCAACCCTTTTTACCTGAATATCAGTTTTTCCACTGAGCGACTGGCATCGGACCTCCGCAACCCTAAGAAAGAACTGAAATTCGAAGTTTAAACTAGTGGTCAGTAAATTTGAGGGCACGGACTTCCCAATAACGATTGCCATAGATGTTTATGACAACCTGTACCGAAGGCTTTACGTGCTCTCAGGGGCACGAATAACCGCCAATCTTCCAAACTCCGAGCTGCTATTAGGAACTTCCTAAGAAAAACCCAAAAACATTTTTTGGACCAACCCGGGATTTGAGACCTCTTGGTAAGCAGTTGCATACGCTATTTACTAGACTAACGAGGCAGTATCTGAAAAACAAAATAGTCACATTTGAACTAAAAAAAATAACCTAAAGTTTTTCTGAGGTTTTCGACAATAAAAAAATAATAATTAACCAACGGTAACAAATAGTAATTTACCTAATATTTGTAATAGTTTCATGTTATTAGACCGAGCTGTGACGATTGTTGTTGAATATATCGGTAAATGTAGTGAGTCATCGCGATATATTTACCTCAACAGTCATTCCAATGTCTGCTAGGTAATATATAACGTAATACAATTATATGAATCATATTAGCTTACACATATCACGGCTGTCCTTAAATATTTAATTATTACTATCAGGTGTATTAGTATCTTATTATTAGGAGTTTGGATGTTTTCTATGTAAAATATATACGTATTTCTAAAAGAAAAGTATGTTTATGTACTTATATCAGTTGTCTAGTGGGCGCTAGACAACTAATATATGTAAGTACATAAACATAATACTCTCTGCTTAGTTTGGGACTAGATGGTGTTGTGTGTAAATTGTGAGATGTCCGAAATATTTATTTAATTATATTTTTTTCAAAAAACAACATTGAAAGTTTACCAAAGAAACATGTTGAGAGAAATTTTCCATCTTATTGTTTTTGGATAGCTGGTACATTGTGTTACGTGAATTGTAATTACAGGTAATTGTTGTACAGTTGTACGAAATTCTAGTCCCTTGACTAATCAAGGTACAAGTTGTACTAATACAACTGCTCTTTCGAAACGTCGGAAATATATATCGTAGCGGTTATACGCAGACTGGACCGCACGGTGCATGCGTAGTAAAAAAACAATAAAAAAAACATTAGTATGTGTAAAAGTCGCGAAAGTCATATAACAGTTAGTACAAACATCTTATAATATTCTTAAGACTGTAAAGCCCTTCAGTAAAATGGTCAAGTTAAATGTTTTATTTATGAGTCGATGATAGATCTAATTGGAACTGGAGTATACATAAATCACTTAGTGAAAAGTCCCATAGATTTCCCAATATAAATATGTAGTTTTTACATTACGGTAATTATAATATAGCACCCTCATAACCAACATTTGCATTATATAAATAACAAAATGGCAATAGAAACAACGCTACTACGGGCTGTATGTGCGCTGGTGACCCGCTGCACACTACACTGGCCTCGTGCGCTATATAAATTACACCAAACACAACTAAAGCAGTTCATATTGCAGACCACATGAACCATGAACTGCTCCACAATAAAAAATACTGTATAATTTGACGAACTCAAACTTATTTTCATCGACTACGGCGAAGTCAAAGCAAAGGGTTAATAGTTTGTATGTTCCAACTTAGCACCTAAAGTACTGAACCGATTTTTAAGAATGAGGTTACTAAATAAATATTTTTTACATCTGACACAAAACGTCATCTATTCCCATTTAAGCAGAGCTTGTACGCTTGTGCATGAACATTAGACAACCGATAAAATTACCTATAAACTTATTACATACATATTATACATTTAACGTATTCGGCTGCAGTGTCAATCACAGCAGTTGCTTAACTTACCACTAAGCAACTAAGGTATCAATAGGTTCGTAATAATGGTCTTTAAAAAAGGTCCCTTATTAAAAGGGAAACACAAGAACACATAGATAGTTACTGAATAAAAAAGTTATCATTTGCTTGAACACAAAAGGGGTAAGATGATTGATATAGATATGTGATACCAATATACTTACTCTGTCATGTTTGCCGGAGGCTCTTTGCCAAATTAAAAATATATGTATCTGCATATCCTTAAAAAAATAATGTTACTCAATTTTTTTTTTATGACGGCTGTGAAACTCATGGAGTGCGGATCTGTATGATGTTTACTTAAAAGCTAAAAGTTCATACTTGATGTGGTCGCAGTGAAGAGGTCCACCGAAGCCGAAATAACCCGATGCGAAAATTAAAACAGCTCTGTGCAGTCTTTGTTATTTGTACGTAGCTACATAGTCCTCGTAGCACTATGTAGCGGTATATCTGTAGTACTTCGTAGTGCACTCGCTACACGCTCCGATTAGACATGTTTTATAGATATTCGTAGCTCGCTGGGCCACAAACTGTTAAATTCCTTTAATTTTCTTTATTCTAATTATTATGAAAACGGTGTTGGAATGAACCCAATTAGTTCGTGCAAATAAAAGCATATAAATCACAACTGAAACTATTATTTAATTATTTTTGTACAGTCACATATCTAATTTATGGGTGTTCGTTGTGTATTTTGAATGTCTTTAGGGTTCGCCACTACACAGGTATATGTTCATAAAGCAGAAATTGTCTTTTTAGAAAAGAAAAGAAAACGCATGATTTCATCGTTCTGTATCTCATATCATCAAAAGGAAGTAGAGTCAAGCTGACTTCAGCACGCATGAGCTGGCTTAGTGATTACAGTACTACCTTCATACAGAAGACCAACCTAAAAATGACAGCATTCATGCTGTCGAATTTCGTTGGTGAGAGTGAGACCGGAGGCGCAATGATGCAGTTGCAACTCACTAGGCCACCATTGTGAGGGTCACCATGCTGCATTGTCTGCATTCAATCATAATGGTGATCCACACTCCTGGATTCCATTCATGCTTTCCATCAGGTGGACTAGAATCACTTTGGTATTCCTAAAAATAAAAATAAAAATAGTGTGCCACTCGACACTTCCGAAAAATTCAGAAAATTGTGCTAATTATAGTTAATTATGTTTATGTAATTTCATTGTTTTCATTTAATTAATAGCCGTAACTAACCGCCTTCAGTGACGATATACTCCGGAGACCAATAGTTTTGTCTCCAACAGAGGACCACAAAGCAAAGTTCAATTAACAGAACCAATAAATTGTCAGGTAGCGACCGGACAGTGGCCCCTAATTGTAATATATGCAAGGAAGCAAACGACGCAAAGTACTGAATCAAAGACTGGTCCCATCCTGTTCAAACAACTCAACTAACTGCGAAGACAATTTGACTAATTGCTGACTGACTAACAACTCTAAGAAAGTTGCTGACTAAGGATGGAGGTACACTGGGATCATCTTTTCAATGTACTTGAATGTTCCTAAAAATGTAATATATACATGCTGATGCTGAGTGATAAAATTAGGATTTTTATGTGTACCTAGATGGATTGAAAATCAGCGCTGAAACATTCCTTTAGAAAAGGAACGCGTTGTTCTAGTGATTATGAGATCTTGACAGTTCAGTTAGTGGTTATGAAAATGATGCCTCATCATCAACAGCTTTTAGTAGTCCACTGCTGGGTTTCTTGTTTAAAAACTACTCCTGCTTTAGGAATATACGAGTAAATCCTGTATCAAGCGGGACTTTACAAACATACATTATACGGACACAAAAAATAGCCAGACTTATAACAACAATTTTTGGATACACAAAGTGTTGTCACTTTGTGTTGTTGTGATATATCATTTGTTGGTATATTTTATCTTTAATGTTATTCATGTAACATGCTTTGCTTAGTTTGGTATCGGATGATTATAAAAGTTTTCCTCAATGAAAGCAACTATCATTTTTTATTATTGCAAACCATTCTAATCATTTGAACTCAGTGTATCTCTGTCCTTAAACGTACGGTCAATGAGCAAGTCGCGAGCAGTGATCACAATTAGTGGGGAAGTGGAGAGGGTCCGAGTTGTCGAAGTCGCTTCTCTATTTGCATATGTGGCTACGATTGCAGTGACTTGGACACATGCGAATCCGGCGAACTGAACTTTAGAATTAAGTTAACTCCCGCCTTAAATATAAAGATAAATTATTGACAAATCTTGCCTCTATCATCGAATCACCTTTTAGGCTTAAGTAACTGAACTCAACGGAAATCATAAGTAGAATTCAAGTGTGCAAATGCAAATCATTCATCTTTTTTTCTGTGTGACGGTAAACTTTACAAACATACATGTAACGGACACAAAGAACATCCAGACTTAAAACAACATTTTCTTCGAACGTGGGATTTGAACCCACGATACTTGTCGATACTTATATGTATGTAGTGTATCTAATGGTCTTGGATTCTACTCATTCTTTTAATCAGGCAAAGTGGAATTACTTTGGCAGTTTTTAAATAGAAAATCGGCTAAATACGAGTCAGGCGACTTATAGAATAGGGTTCTGTAGTTACTCATAATGGCTTTCACCGTGTCCAATAGATAACTGTTGTTTACTTTTCTTCATATTTTTTTTTAAATAAATAAATAATAACTCCAGAACTAAAAAAGGTAAGTAAGTAAAGTTTTCCTTTAAAGTTGAGTTTGAAGTTTAGAGTTTAAAGTAAGTCCACATGGACTACTATCATGATTTATTTCAGATTTTTAGATAGATTTCGAGATAGCCGTTTAGCTATTAGACGGGGAGGGACGCCCTGTTTTTAGAAAAACGGGCTCATGAGTTAAATAACTCATAAGCGGATACCTAAATCGAATAGTTGCAGAAACTTCACAGTGTTTTTAAAAGACCTATATAATGACACCCCACACGATGGGGTAGACGCGAAGAAACAACCACCCCCAGAGGTTTCTATTAACCAACAGTTAATATTCTCTGTTACGTGCACCGCGGTTTGGAAGTGGACTTAATCTGCAAAGCAATCAAAGTTTACTCCTCCATATTTATTAGAGGACATCAGTTGAGCTAGTGCACACACTTGAGACCACATATACACATATCTAGATTTACACGCAAAGTATTCAAATTGATATTTTGTGATACGTTGTATGTACAAAATAAAAATATGTAATTGAAAAGTTATAGGATAAATAGATTATTTTGACGTGTTCGTGTTAAGGACAGTAATTAATGTTATTTGCAATCATCTACACAAACTTTTTTTAACATACTTGAAAAATACAAACTGCAACACTCTATCATGGCTACGAGAGAATATACAGACGTCGAATAATCAGGTAATATTATTGAAAAATTATGTTTGTCTAGGCCAGGTCATAAGTACGGTTGATTGTCACATGTCACAGAAATACTCACCCCGTATCTCAGGAGGGTGCAATCACCGCAAGTCACGGGGGCACACTTTTTAATCCGTCGCTCTCCCGGGACTCGCGGCTAACAACTTTGTAATTTAGCCGTTGTGACCACATTGTGAGCCGGGAGATTACAATAAAAGTTCCAAATGTATTTTTTAAACACCCGGTGCAGAGAGACATGAATTAAACACTTTTCAACGTGGTTTTGTTTGTGTTTATCTGACGGTGTTGGGTTCTGGTGCAGAGGTGATACCGACCGACTAAATTATAAGTATTTAATTTTTTATTAAAAATTTTCAAATTCAAAATTCTTTATTCACTTAGGATGCAATACATCTCTTGTGACAGGTCAAGATTCTACATGTACATTTATGCCATGTTCGCAAACAATAGGTAAAGCCGGAGAAAAGAACATGGCAATAAAAACTCGCGGCCACTCCTTTGTTTTTTTCTTTGAAAATTGATATGTAAGTGTTTTTAACGGTGCGATATCGTCCGCTGAGTGCTGTAACTGCTACCAAGGAGCAAAAGTGTGTTGCTGACCTGCTTCATTTCGAGACCTCTGGTATATACCATATTATGTGTCACCCATTCAAGAAAATATTCGCATTATCCCGCCGCCGCAAAAGTTAAGATAACACATTTTATGGCTTCGCAATAGAACTACTTGTAAAGTCAATTATAATAATTTAAACTGTACCGAAACAGTCCAAGTTGGATCGTTCCGCACTTTTCCTTGAGGAACCATTTTACATTGCGAAAGAAAATTAAAATGTTCCGATTACTTGTTTACCAACAGCGCGTTAGTATTTTACAACGAGAGGGAGAACAAATCAAGCGTTTGTATCACAAAACAAGAGCGTAATGGAGGCTGTAAACCGCTCATAAAAATGCGAGGACGACGCGTCAAACCGAAAACCAACTTTAGCCGCTAACAACTCCTACCAGTTCCTGGATCATTGCACCACTGGAATGGAAGTAAGGTTTTAGGTCTAACTGTAATTACTTTACGATATTGAGTAAATATTGATAGAAGTCGTTTAATGACTCTAAGATTGCCTCGTTGGTTTGGTGGTTGGCGTATGCGACTGCTGATCAAGAGGTCTCCGGTTTGATTCCCGGGTCGGACCAAAAGTTTGCTTGATCCATAAATACTTGTTTCGGATTTTGGGTATTTTCTTTGAGTATTATGTATGTATTGTCCAAAAAATATGTTTATGTATTTATATCAGTTGTCTAGTTGTTCATAATACAAGCTCTGCTTAGTTTGGGACTAGACGATGTTGTGTGAAGATGTCTGAAATATTTATTTATTTATTAATGTCTCTCTCAATTTATCCCATCTCAATATTTCAACATTACAGTTTTGTGTTAATTTTCTAATTTATTTGAGTTATGAGGGATTTAAAAGTAATAGCAGTTCTGAACACTTGTACCTCTTTTATAACAACATCAAATAAACAATAAAATTCCTGAAGAAACAACTAAAAGCAGTGTACCAATATAGTACTCAAGAAAAACGTCAATTCGGTTAATTTAGTTTAAAATATTATATTTTTATTTATTTATTTTTTAGGGAAACAAACAGGTTCACAATAAAATACCTATAGGTACATCAATTGTACGCCCAACACCGTAACCCCCACTTTACACATAAAGCTAGTGTTCTACAAACTGAGAACTAACTCACGTTAACAATAGTAGTTACGTAACATTTAGAGGTTCTTTTGATCTCTAGTGGATATGATAAATAAAAATAATGAAAGAAAATGTTTAAAAAAACTAAACAAAACAAGCTTTTAAACTAAAAAGTAGTGAAGTTAATATAAGGCGTGTAAAAACAATCAACAATACTACTAAAACTTCTTTTAAGAACGTAATATAGCCACGGATATATTAAGTTAAGGAATTCGGTTAACACTCCATTACTTATCCAGTATTCCTTTAATCCAAGTTCATTTTAGTAAATAAAGAGTGTAGAAGAAGAAAATTGAAGGGGGTTATTGCAGAGTTGGTGTGCAATAATAAAAATATTAACATGTGTAAGTGTGTGCGTGTTTAGTGGGTCTTACAAGGACGACAAGAGGTGGCTCGTAAAGTACTCGTATCGTGACAATCTCATACATACTCTATGTATACGAATATCACATAGCTGAAATGTTTGTTTGTTTGGTTGAACATGCTAATCTCAGGAACTACTTGTTCGATCACAAAAAAAAACGTTAGATAGTTCATTTAACGAGGTAAGTTGTAAGCTTATATCACCTTACGACTAATACGAATGGAGAATCAACGATTGATAAGTATTGCGAAAACAGGGGAAAATTATTTCTTTTTAAAGCATATTATGTCTGTCTTTTAAGGTTGGCTCATTATAAAAAATTTTGAGTAAACTGTTTTTCTGTGTATGAAATTCACACTGTTAGACATTACGTGCAATACGGCGACGTGGACGGGGTGGGGTGAGCTATTATATAAATGTATATAAAAAAAAAAAAATGTTTTGGACATCTTACACACAACATCATCTAGTCCCAAAGTAAGCAAGAGCTTGTGTTATGGGTACTAAACAACTGATATAAATACATAAACATACTTTTTTGTAAATACATACATATTATACATAGAGAAACACCCAGACTCCGAAACAAATATTTGTGGATCGCACAAATATTTGGTCTGACCCAGGAATCGAACCCGAGACCTCTTGATCAGCAGCCGCATACGCTAACCTCTAGACCAACAAGGCAGTCAATATATAATATAATCAATAAGGCAGTCAATAAATAATATATAATATAAATAATAAACATTGAAGTTTCTGTTTATCATTTAAAATGAACAGTTTTTATTAAATGTATATTAAAGAGTGTATTTGCAATTATATATGAAACTTACATAAAAAACATAACTTCTAATTTTGACAGTATATCGGTTTGTACCGATTAATCTCTTAAACGGCTGAACTAATTTTGGCAGAAATTTCACAGATAGCTTAAGATATAATGGGTAACTGAGGCTAACTTTTTAGACTAGCGTCGCTGAGCAACTTATTTTTTATAAATACAATTCTTTTCCTTTTCAATTCAATGTTTTCTTTATAAATCAACAAACAAACAGAACCGTAATTTGATTACAGAACATGGAGCAGGAATTGATCTCATCACGGTACGGCACGTGAAGTAAGTACAGCGCCAGGAGGGTGGGCAAAATGGGGCAAATATTTGACGCAAGTAATAAAATCATATCGGATACCTGCCGGCGGAGATTGAGCTTTGAGTTTGGAACAAGCCGGAGGAATAAGCGGAATAGTAAGGAATTCAATACAAACTAATGACTAACTAATAAAAAAAATTCAACGCGATTTTACTATGAACTTTGCTGGTCTTTCGAGCCGGCTAAGATTGCTATAACTATTAAAATTAAATCTTTGAAGATAAATACTTTGGAAAAAGATTGTGTGGAATCGGTAGTCGATTCTACTAAAATAAACTCTTCTGAAGTAATGTTAAATCAGCACACAAGTGTATATACGAGTTGATTATTTTATTCACTTAATCGACATTCTTGTTAGAAAAAAATTGGAAACATTTAAATGAATGGAAATAAAAACTTTTGCACATATTTTAGAGGTAAAAAGTAAATTGACACAACATGTTTATTTTTGTTATCAGCAACCATTTCTCGCAATTTTCACTTCGTCAAAACTTAATTTACTTCACAAATTCCTATTAAAACCTACCTAATCTAACAATTAAAACCACGTGCTGTACTTCAAAATTCACTTATTGCCATAAATTAATTTAAACCTCATCGAAATATCAATATCTTTGTTTCCAAGACGTGTTGATTATTACCCCGCCGGTCGTCGATGTATTCCCTCCTGTATATTAAATGTATATTATACAACAAAGTGTATCTGTCAGTTGATTGCGCCTCATCTCAGCGCCGCGTCTCGCCGGAACCTGCCCTCTCGTCTCGCGCTATTTATGTTTGTTTGTCTTGAGGTGTGCGCCGCTTCTTACTACCCCTTAGTCAACGAGAAATGGATACAGTAAACCAATTGTGTTTTGTCATAGTGACTATGAAGACAAAGGCAATCATGGCTATAGTACTAGGTACACTGTCAAATACTGGCATTAAACACTGCTGTAAGTTGCATATATTTTGAGACCTGACCTATTTCTTTCATTAGAATTTAATAAATAGCTGGTGACAATTTTAATACATAGGTTATCAACTTTTTGTAAGTAATGTAAGTTTATAGCAAAATAACATCGAGGCTTTTAATTAATTACATATAATATTGTTGTATGCATATATAAAAAAACTTTGAATTTATATTACACAACATAGCCAAACCACATTTCATAGCCAAGCTAATAATCCTTATCCTAAGAAATACTTCTACGTCTTTTATCATTTTTCTTTGATCTTCTGTGCATTTTTTAACAATATGTTCTGAGTACCGGCACGTTGTTGGAAATTACTCAATTTACACTTCAATCCAGGTTCGTGGCTGGCGGCCATTTTTGTGAGCGCACAATCAGCCGCTCCGTCTGATTGAAATACTCACAAAGTAATGCATACCATCTGTTTTGTTTGATCTTAAGTATAATGCAGATTTAGTTTTGAGAAAAAACAAACAACAAATAAATAGTCTATGGCTTTAATGTGTGTCTAGAACAACAACTATTAAACGGTCCGTAATATATGATTATGTTTAAGACTTTGCTTTAGACCCAGCACTAGCTCGATAATATTGTTCGCTTTAAATGAATAAAGATCCAGATCACGGACTCAAAGGTGGTGGCCGCCTACATATTCAATAATACTCATTACGACACATAATTAAGCTATCTGTTTAAAAATTCATCACAGTAAACATAGTCAAGTTCATAGTTATAAAAATGTTTTTGGCTCAGAATACGCCCAAAATTGATTAGTTACCACTTAAAAGTCAAAGACGAACGAAAGCGATTTCGACCAAATAAACTCATTTCAAAATATATAATGTGCATCTCAAAGTGCCCACCTGTTTCCATTAAAGTTTCAATTATCCCAACTCTCGGGAATAGTCGGGTGCACTCGGGATTACTCGGCAAATACACTCGGGGCCGCGTTTATTTGTATACACGTTAGTTTGGAAGTGTAGTGGTGTTCGCTTTCATTTATCTGTACAAAGCAATCTCGACCTGCAGTTTATTCACTTTTTAAATTTCAGATATTTAGTCTAGTTGAGAAATTGTTAACTCTAAGCTGTAATTACGGCACTATGAATTAACAAAAAAAATCGTCTATCCTGTGTCGTTGAATAGCCTTAGATATATTGATTAAGTGTAAAAAATATATATTGTTTCATCGTGTGATTGTTAATTTTTGTAATTGTTCTAATAAGTAAGAATTTGAAAAGAAGAAAGAGCTCCACTGAATAGAACTACAATGATGAAATTCATTATGGAATTTAATCATTTTACTAACTTAGCAAGGCTGCAAGTCAATTTTGCTACCTTAGTTTACGACTTCCATCTTTGAATGGTGATGTTGATGAGTACTACTGGATGGGGAAGACTAGAAGTTACATGTAAAATATACTAAAATAAATTACACATATCTTAAACTACCAAATCACCCAGTATTTCAAAGTCACACACCCTAAGTATACCTTAAGTAATATTTAACAACCCTTACTGTTTACTTACATTATCGGAACACGTCACTAAACGTGCACGTACGAGCGAGCACTCATCATCAGAGGCGCGCTCGGCAAACAGTCGCGCTATTACACGTCGATCTTGTGACACAATACCGTCGTGTTTGACACACCGGCCCCCTCATCCACCCACGTCACCGTCGAGTATCGATGACGTCAGTTTGTTCACGTGGGTGTGTGATCAGGTGGTTTGTGACGAATGTTTAACTCTTTCATGGGTAAATTTCATTCTCTGCAGTAATAACTTTTAGAGGCCGATACTACTCATCGAGCGAATGAATCCACCAATACACGCATATCAACATAAACTGGATGTAGATTCCAATGACTCGCACTCTAATTCCCGTTTTTACCAACAATACTTAAAACGTTTCCCTACAAAAAAGATCGTAGCGTAGGTAATCCCAAAGTTTTTAAGGACATCTTTAGTTTCGGCCTCCAGACGCCGAGAGAATGGTGCAGAATTATCTGACCAGGGCGCCATGGTATGGGTCACCATGCTGCATTGTCTACCCTCATAATGAGGATGGTGGCCGCTACTTCTGGATTCTACTCATGCTTTGCATCAGGCAAGTAGAGTTTTTTTTTTTTTTTTTGTATGATAATCTTAATGCGGTTTACAGAATCCACCTACTTACCAAGTTTCAAAAGTATAGTTCTTATGCTTTCGGAAAAAAGTGGCTGTGACATACCGACGGACAGAGAGACAGACAGACAGACAGACATGACGAATCTATAAGGGTTCCGTTTAAAAAGATGACCCCAGCAACTGTATATGTAATTTAGACCAATAGTTATGTATAACAATAAATATTTTTCATTTTCATAATTATTTTTTACTATCACTGAGGTGACCCCTTTCTCTCTAAGTGGCCCCTTAAATTTAGGGGATGTTGGTGAAAATGACCATAAAACTCAACAGTCACTTCATTTTAAGTTTAACGCCTTGAGCTTGACGCTTTATTTAGCATTTTCTTATTTGTAAACATAGGAATTTGGAGATTCAAAACATGCTTCCCTTATAAATATAAAGACTAAGCATATTCTGAATATCCAAATTCCATCAATTTGTTTGTTGTGATTTGTTAGTAAAAATTTAATAATGATGATTGTGTGTTCATACTCATTATGATGTCATTTTGAAAAAAAAATGAGAACGTTTATTGGAGTGTAAACAAATAGGTACAATTAGTATAAAAGTCATGTGGTTTGCCTCTTTTCGAACGAGTCCTGATCTTTGAATCCTCGGGTCACAATTCAAATGTACCTCTTTATGCAAAACGCAATACGATTGTGGGGAGACAGTACCAAACAAAAAGTATATACATATGTGTAAATTATGCTAAGTAGCGTTGGGACACCGTCCGAGGCCGAATCGTTTTCGTGTTCCGGCGAAAAAGTGCAAGCGACACAAACTGGCAAAACGACGGTGTGTTACTGGTTAGGTACTTTAAGGGCTGTGACACAAGAAAGTACAGTAAGTATAATGTCTCGGTTGCAAACATAAAGAGATTTTAGTTATATTAACAAACTTTTAACCTAATTATAGTCTTCTTCTTCCTAGCCATTATTCCCAAGAATATTTGGGGTTGGCTACTATTTCAACTGGTTTTACCTGAAAATCAGTTTTTTCCACGGAATGACTGGCATCGGACTTCTACAACCCTGATGGAGAACTGAAATGCGCAAGTTTAACTAATTGTCAGTATATTTTGACATTGTGAATCATCTTGAATCTGCCCTGGCGGTTGAGAGTATGTCATGCTCACTCAAATGTCACGCTGATGGTGGCGCGTGTGTCGGATCATTTAATTCCCTTCAAAATGGTTGAGTTGAATGGTGCGGATCCATGCGTCATGTTCGTGAACGGGCGCTGTCAGTTGTGACTGGTCATCTCTTAGTTGCCACGGCTTATTTGAATTAATTATTTTAATTTTCAATTGTATTTTTGTTGTACTATGGACACTTTTAACGTGCACGTCTTGCTACATCGTTCTCACATAATGTACCATCTCAACATGAATGATGTAACCAAGATTTTGTAAAAAACATTTTGATTTAAAAGAGTGTCCATGGAGTTTCTTGCCCGTTCTTCTCCATAGAGATCTACGCTAGGGAATGGGCAACTACAGTACTTTCACAGTTTTTATGTCTTGTGACTGGGACTGTAGCTACATTTTTGTTTCGACAATTCAAAAGTGCCTGTAACTGGCCTACTTGAAATAAATGCTTTGATTTTGATTTTGATTTTGATTTTGAACGCCAAACTTACATAATCAGAATTTCCTGTGAGAAAAACCCAATGACAATTTTTGGCCCAACCCGAGACCTCTTTTATTCTAATTACATCTTACACCACACTTTACCTTACACCAAAATAAATTTTGTAGTGCAACTTTATTTATTTAGGTATATTCATTGAAAATCATACGATACTCTGACCATTTTGACCTTTGGTAAAATACTAGAAATTACACATGCAAAATGATATATCATATTTATTGTAATTTCTATTTATTTTATACTTTGTACTAAAATGAATAAGTAACATTTCAATTCTTGAGACGCCCGTTAACCGGTAGGTACGATTGTGATAACATTAATGTTTATTGTTCAAAACAACTTATTACTTCGTAAATAATTAAATGTATCATAATATAGGTATATTTTCCATTATTATTTCATCGAAATCCCAGTCGTACACATGGAAGTACCTATTTAAATTATATTTGTGAGCAATTAAAAGACATTGGAGTTGCTAATAAACAAATATGTAGAGAGAAAGAAAATACAATTAACCATTGTTGTATTAAATTAAAATGTACACATTAATGATGATTCATTTATACATAATACCTATTTTTATATTTATATTTTGAAGTAGACTAAAGTGACTATATTAAAGTGAGTGAAAGCAATAGTAGTGGTTATCATACATATTGCGAATGCAGATAATGTAACAATGATGGCCTAATGACATGCTTCTGCATCGTTGGGCCTTAGGTCCTATTTATGTGCATCATCATATCACTAGTAGTAAACGAGTTACCTAATAGTAAATGACAACCATTGCCTATAGATACCTTCAACTCCGTCGAAAACGAATCGACGAAAGAATGGCTTAGACCAGTTTTCTGTAAGGCCGTTTTATTATTTCATTCGATCCTACACATTTGTACAATATCAACTTCTTCTTCCTAGCCTTATTCCCAATATTATCTGGGGTCGGCTACTAGTTCAACCGGTTATACCTGAATATCAGTTTTTCGACGGAGCGACTGGCATCGGACCTCCTTAACCCTAAAGGAGAACTGAAATTCGAAGGTTCAACTTGTTGTCAGTAAATTTGGGGGCACTGACTTCCCAATAAAGATTGCCATAAATGATCATGACAACCGGGACCTACGGCTTTACGTGCTCTCGGAGGCACGGGCGGGGCGGAATTTCACTCTTTTTTGGCCCGACGATATGAACCCGAGACCTCTTGATTAGCAGTTACATATAGGCAGACCACGAGGCAGTATAAAACAAACTCTCCCATGATAATTAAAGAGTAAATGATTTTGATTTGCCTTACTTAGCAGTGACCTTAATCAAAATGTACCTAATTGGTAAGAGACCGAGCAACCGCAGGGCTAGAACAAAGGTCAACCCGTCAACGGCGCGTGCCTAAGACGGCACCTCCTTTTCCGTGTCGCGGCCGCCGCACGGTTAAGTGCGCAAAAAATTTATGCGATACCAAGGTGACAGTGACCGCGCACCCGCAGGGTTGAGTGCCAAACAAATGTGTGTTTGTATGCGCATACTTATGTGTCTTAGACAGACCACATATAGTTATGTATTTGTTATTTTCTTCGTAATGTATTTGTACGGTTAATAGATTGTATTGCTGCTTGTATATGATTAAGAAATAAATAATAATAAATATTTCGGACATCTTACACAGAACGCCATTTAATCCCAAATTAAGCAGAGCTTGTGTTATGGGTACTAGACAACCGATATAAATACTTATACACACTTTTTTTTTGTAAATACATACATTATACATAGAAAGACACCTAAACTCCCATACAAATATTTGGTGATCACACAAACATTTGGTCCGACCCAGGAATCGAGCCTGAGACCTCTTGATCAGCAGAATTTCTAGCTACAAATATCAACTTTATGTGAAGCAACTGATTCCTGTTTCTTTCTTTTATCTTCTATATAAACAAACTTTCGGCTCATAGTAGTTTTAAAGTAACCGATGCTTTTCCAATATACCCCTTAAAATACAGAACTTAAATAATTGTAAAACTGTAACAATCTGCCTAAGTTACTACCATAGGACTGTTTAGTAATATTAATTTATACACACAAAAAGTCACTGCACCAATAACGACTTCACGGGGAATTTATAAACATGAACTAATATTGTAATTTTTAGGGTTCCGAAGTTTATGACTCGGAACCCTTATAGATTAGTCATGTCCGTCTGTCCGTCCATCCGCCCGTCTGTCCTTGACTTACCGTCCAAACGGTAAGTGTTAGAAAGATGAAACTTTGCATGGATATGTGTTGTAATACGTCGACAAAGTGCTACAATAAAAATTATGAAAAATATTTTCATTTGGGGTACCTCCCCTACACGTAAAGTGGGGATGGTTTTTTTTTTATCGCGGCTACCCCATCGTGTTATCATTTGGTCTTTGAAAAACTTCTGGTTTCTAAGACGATTTTTTGATTTAGGTATCGTTTGCGATGAATTCCACTTTAAAGGGCACTTTGTAAAAACAGGGCGTCCCTCTAAAAGCTAAAGGGCTGGATCACAAAACCTGGAAACATTCGTGATGGTCATATAATGAAATTTAATAGAAAACTATAACGGATTAAATGACGATTTTAAATCCACGTACCATTATAGGTGACTAAGGAACCCTTTCCTGTGCGTGGCCTGACACGCACTTGGCCGATTTTTTATGTAGTATAGAGACAATACCGATGGACGGGGAAGTACCGCCTTGAAAAGTAAGCTAAAGTAGGTACATTATATTACTCATTTTCTGCTTTTCACATAACCACTATCTACACAAAACACGTTGTTTTTAAAATTTCATTTTACATTAATTGTTCTTAACCTATTCTTTAATAAGAAAAGTTCTGAAACCTCTATAAGAACCAATTTCAGTAGAAAATTCACTGTTTTAAAATTTTATTATAAAAATGTGTTTTGAAGCACATTTTTTTAATGTAAATAATAATAATACATAAATATTTCGGACATCATACACCCAACGTCATCTATAATAGATAGATATAAATACATAATCATATTTAATTTTTTTGTAAATACATACATATTATACATAGAAAACACCCAGACTCCGAAACAAATACTTGTGGATCACACAAATATTTCTTACAAATATGATCTGACCACATAATCGGACCCGAGACGTCTTGATCAGCAGCTGCATACGCTAACCACTAGACCAACAAGTAGCCCAACTACTTATCCGAATAACTGATTTAATAGAACTATGGCAGAATGTATAGGACACAGTTTAATCAACATGAAACAAACCGACAAACATACAGTACACAGGTAAGCTCTACATTAGTATTGTATATGTACATAAGAGTACGGAACATTGCCACAGTCTTTCAAGGTAGAGAAGGTACATAAGGTAGAGTTTATAGTGACAATACAGGTGATCTCTACATAGGTAGCGTTCAGGTGGGGCGTGGGCGGTGCGGGGCGTCACCTGCGCGACACGCCCACCTCACCTGAACAACAGGTGACGACTCCGCGCGCAGGTAGAGACGACTCTACACAGGTAGCGATACCTACCTTTTGTACATACTTCCTTCTTATGTACTGAGAGTGTGGGAGTATTATGATTAGTGCTACATGAAAATGTGATAGAGGAGTATCTTTTATTGTTTCGAATGCTCGTTTTAATGTCAAACCAATTATCAAAAACATGTAGGTAGAATTCGTGAGGTTGTATTGTTTAATCTCTGGTTGGAATCAATTTCAAAAAATATTTTATTAATACAAAGCCATATTAATTTTGAGTGTCATAGGATATTTATTATCCCGAAATTTAACCGCGATATCCGACAGACAAGCGAACGGAGCCGCAGGGAATATCTAGTTATTGGAGTAGTTTGGATGTTATAAGGAGCTATTTTTTATTGAGACTGCCTTGTTGGTCTAGTGGTTAGCATATGCGGCTGCTGATGAAGGGTTCGATTCCCGAGTCGGACCATATATTTGTGTGATCCACAAATATTAGTTTAGGAGTCTGGGTGTTTTCTATATATATAAAATGTATGTATTTACAAAAAAAAAAGTATGTTTATGTATTTAAATCAGTTGTTTAGAACCCATAATACAAGCTCTGCTTAGTTTGGAACGAGATGATATTGTGTGAAATATTTATATTAATTATTTTATTTTATTGGGTTGGTATTTCTTTTGATGTAGTTGATATTCGATTTCATAACTAAAGGTTAAGCAGTTTCCTAGAGCGTAACAAACGAATGAATTAACAAATACATAGGTATACTTATTTCAATTATAACATACCCAACAATTAGGACTTAACGCAGGATGCGAGAAGCTAAAAATCGATCAGAGTGGTATGCAATGGGAGAGGCCTATGTCCTGCAGTGGACTGCGATAGGCCGATGATGATGGTGATGATAAGGACTTCAGTAAGTTATGTTATTGTTGTATAAATGTTAGTAAGAATGTCATGTAGGTTATCTTAAAAGGTTAGAAGAAAAAATCATTTCCAACAAAATTTAAACTTACAAACGAACATTCATTACTTTCCAGAAATTATGTGGCAGTGATGTTGTTACGATCTGAAGTATTATCGATTTGATTCCAACTTCAGCAACTTTTGTTTAATATAATAAACTATAAAAAAGTTGTGACTAGAGGATTTTAACTTATACCCAATGTGTTTATACTAAAAAAAAGTTAGAAAAAAGTCTCGGTAGTATCTTTTTATACGTTAACATAATCGAGAACTTAAGTGAAATGGAAAAAAATCTAACTCACATGTTTCTTCGGCGAGAAGGCGGCAGGCGACTAGTAGGCACTCTAATTAATAAGGCGTACGGTGAAACAAACAAGTTTTATAAACAGTGCAAATTGGATTATGTCGGCAACTAATTACCTTAATGGCAGCGAGGCTGTATCGCGGACACTTGCCCCGTGCCTACTGAGGAAGTATTACTATCGTCTTGTAAATTCTTTAATAATAAATAATAAATATTTTCGGACGAATGACACACGCACACAACGCAATCTAGTCCCAAACTAAGCAGAGCTTGTATTATGGGTACTAGACAACTGATATAAATACATAAACATACTTTTCTTTTGTAAATACATACATTTAGAAAACGCCCAAACTCCGAAACAAATATTTGCGGGTTATATAAACATTTGGTCCGACCCGGGTATCGAACCCGACACCTCAAAGCACAGCAATACCGCTACCACTGTGCCACCGAGGCAGTCTTATATCCTTATATATATAATTCTTCTGTGAGTGTGTATGTCACTGAACTTCTTTCAAACGACTGGACCGATTTTGATGAAATTTTTGTGTGTGTTCAAGGGGATCTGGGAATGGTTTAGATTCGCAATTGGACCCGGTAGGTGGCGCTGCGATCAAGTTCTGGGATTTTAAAGTTGGGCGGTACGAAGTTCGCTGGGTCAACTACACTCGGTTCCAAAAATAACGGGTCAGTCACATAAACCCGAATATCTCCCGAACTACGTATGCCATCCTAATGAAACGAAGACTGTTCAATTGAGAATTTAATTATACAGATAAAAAATAAAATAAAACTTAGTTACACCCACAATATTAATCTTAAATTAAAAAAAAACTAAAGTAGTCATATTTTTCTTAAGATTACATTTTTTTTATGATTGTTTTTTTGCTGTTTTTCATCACTGGAGGCTTCATCACGTGGAGGCAATACAAAGTATTAAATGAAGAAAGTGATGAAAAACAGCAAAAAAACAATCATAAAAAAAATGTAATCTTAAGAAAAATATGACTACTTTAGTTTTTTTTTAATTTAAGATTAATATTGTGGGTGTAACTAAGTTTTATTTTATTTTTTATCTGTATAATTAAATTCTCAATTGAACAGTCTTCGTTTCATTAGGATGGCATACGTAGTTCGGGAGATATTCGGGTTTATGTGACTGACCCGTTATTGGTTTATGTGACTGACCCGTTATTTTTGGAACCGGATATAGTATTTATTTAAATTAATATTGCAGTTATATGAGAGTTATCATAACATGCTATTTGGACAAAGAACTACAACTTACTCTTTATCACAGCACCAGATACTACCCCACACTTTCCATTCCATGTCGTTCATTCAATCCCATGGTTTCCTGTAAGAGATTGCGTTTGAGCGATAGGGCCGCCACTTGTACCTCATAATATAATATATTGTTGTAAGTGATCTGATGTACCATAAAGTGATTTTTTATTATTATTATTTTAGTTATGAAATCGAACGTAACTGCCTCGTTGGTCTAGTGGTTAGCGTATGCGACTGCTAATCAAGAGGTCTCGGATTCAAATCCCGGGTCGGGCCAAAAAGTGTTTTTGGGATTTTCTTAGGAAATTCCTAATAGCTGCCCGGAGTTTGGAAGTCTGGCGGTGATTCACGCCCGTGCCTCGAAGAGCACGTAAAGCCGTCGGTCCCGGTTGTCATGAAGATCTATGGCAATCGTTATTGGAAAGTCAGTGCCCTCAAATATACTGACAACTAGTTCAACGTCCGAATTTCAGTTCTCCCTTAGGGTTGCTCCGATGCGAGTCGCTCTGTGGAAAAACTGATATTCAGGTAAAACCGGTTGAACTAGTAGCCGACCCCAAATAAACTTGGGAATAAGGCTAGGAAGATCATCATCTTCCTAGCCTTATTCATGTCATGTCATGGAAACTAGGTAATATGTAGTATGTACATACTTTATACATATCTCTTTCTCAAGGTAGTAGAGCTACCCTGATTTCGGTTCGAACAGGGGTGGTGCTACATACATACATGCCCAAGCATCTCACTAGGCCGTCATGGTATAGGTCAACGTGCCGCATTGTGGGCACACACAACGAGGATGGTAACCAAAACTTTTGGATTTTGCTCATGCTTTCCATCAGGCAGAGTAGCCACTTCGACAGGAACATTTAATAAAAAAAAAAGGGATATTGTAAAATAATAATAATCTATCTTGAAAATGTAAATAGTTATCAATAAAAGAAAAACTTCATTTATTATTTTTGTGAAATATTAATCTTCCCTCAGCAGCTTGAATAAGCATGCGGTACTAAGCTTCATTGCAATAACCAGACAAAATTCATACAATTTAAAATTAATTAAAGAAAATAAATTCCAACTTTTCAATATTGAAGGGGTAAACTCCTTCCCCAAGAATAAACAAAAAATCAAGAACCGTGCACCTCGGCCGTAACGAGCGGCGCCATCTGGCGGACTCACCTCAAGCTCAACCCTTCCTATATTATATAATAATAAAAGGACTAATTAAGCAAGACGTTCTGCCAATAAAGACAACGCGGCCCCGGGGAAAAAATAATAAAAGTAATTAATTTAAAACAACTACCTAGCTAACGCTCACAGTTAGTTGACTACTACTACTAACTACGATATTCACGTCCTATTCGCACTTATTATATTATTTTAAGGAGTGAAAGAGACTTCCGAAGATCAAAAACTGAGATGCTGGCCGCTGAGTAATCTTTATATCGCGTGGCGACAATCGCGAGCTCTCAATAAACATTAGCAAAAGATTTTCATCTTCGTCTCGATATAATTAGTTGAAAACGAGAAAAGTTTTTCAATTTGCACACAATACCAGCCGAGTTGAGGCGGACGTAGGATTAGTTAGATGTTAATTAAATAAGCTTTGATATTCATGAAACAAATCATCCAATCATCAAACACTTCCAGTATTGCTTCAGTTTCATCCAAGTACTCGTATTGAGGCCAATCTTCCACCACCCATTACTTTATTGTGTCCGAACTTAACTTACTTTACTTTGAAAAATATTTGTTAATTTTAAGCTATTGCATAGCTTTTATCGCGGGCTTTGAGTGCGGTGACCGAATCGAGAAATTCCGTAACGAAAAAACCTAACACCCCATGTTAAAAAAGGATGGAGAATATGATTGTAACTGCAGTGCGACAAGAACAAATAATGGGCGCCTGGCATGATTTTATTGTTTGGCAATAATAGTGTTAGAATGTATGTTGGTAAAAAGACAGTGTATATTGTTTTATAAATTTGAATTAATATCGAAGAAAAAAATATACTGCATAAATAAAAAATAAATAAATAATTATAATTGAGTGAGTTGATGAAAAATGCTATGCAATAGCTTTACCGCGGCAGTCCCCGAGTACCACACGTATTTTTTTTGTTTTTGTTTATTACTAGCTGAGTCCCGCGGTGTTACCCGCGGTTTTTGTTGTCAATCCTGAGTAACGACGTGGATTCAAGATAGTCTAAAAAAAATTGCCTAAGTTATTCCTAGATAGACGGACAAAAAATTTAAAATGCAGTTTTGGATGTCAGTAGCATAAATACTTTGATATGCATTTAGTAAAAACCTGGTTATTTCTTACTACAAACACGCGAGACTTTACAAACACACATGAAACGGACACAAAGAACACCCAGACTCAGAACAACAAATTGTGAATCACACAATGTGTTATCCTACGTGGGATTTGAACCTACAACACTTGGAGCAGTAGGAAGCGGCGTGGCGACCGCTTAAGCCACTAGGCGAACCGTGCAGTCGATGGAAGTGTCTGATGGAAAGAATGAGCAGAAATCAAAAGTAGTGGCACCACCATACACATTACGAATGCAGATAATGCAATAATGAAGCGTGGTGACCCACACTATGCCGGCATATTGGAATGCTTCCGCATAACTTCTGCATTGTTGATATATTCATAATATTAGAAAATGTTAAAAAAAAGACAAATCTTGCATAAATTATAAAACCTGTAACTCGAGGAAAAATTGTAATCATATCTGAAACGTATATACACAAGCGTGTTCATTAATTATTTTCATCGCGTATCAGTTTTCCAATAACCGTAATCAGGATCTTTTAATTTTAATAAGGATTTTTATCTACTACACGATCCATTATTTATTATTTTAGACACAAAATTTAATATCCCACACGATGTAACTAAAACACTATATAACATCCCTCTATTTCCCAACACGAACAGTTCGCTACAAAACAAAAGCATTATAAACAAAAGCAGCCTCTGCTATCCCACCGTCGGCTGATAATGTCGAAAGGGTGGTCGAGGTAATTTGATTAAAAAGAAATCGCAAAGGGGAGATAATCCCAATTGTAAATGCAACAACATCTTAAACAATAACCGGCTTAACGCAGTTTATACAACATTAGCATGGAAGAATTGGTTGGCGCGTAATGGGTACGGCTACCGCACACTTGAACACTGTTGCGGCTACTATTTCCTAGTATAAAAACCAGGCAATATGTTTTCATTAATCTCTTTAAGTGAAGTATGGAATACTTCTTTTTAGGGTTCCGTAGCCAAATGGCAAAAAACGGAACCCTTATAGATTCGTCATGTCTGTCTGTCTGTCCGTCCGTATGTCACAGCCACTTTTTTCCGAAACCATAAGAACTATACTTTTGAAACTTGGTAAATAGATGTAATCTGTGAACCGCATTAAGATTTTCACATAAAAATAGAAAAAAAACAATACATTTTGGGGGTCGAATTAGAACAGACGATTAGCTTCACGACTGACTACTGACTGACTACTTGACGTTTCAAAAGTGCCGTTGTATGGTTTATTTGAAATAAAATGATTTGATTTGATTTGATTTGGTCCCCATACTTTAAACTGAAACTCAAAAAATTTTTTTTTATCAAACCCATACGTCTATCATATCTATGGATAGGTATTCAAAAATGATGTTGAGGTATCTAATATCATTTTTTTCTAATCTGAATAGTTTGCGCAAGAGACACTTCCAAAGTGGAAAAAATGTGTCCCCCCCCCCTGCATCTTCTAAAATAAGAGAGTGATAAAACTAAAAAAAATATATGTTGTATATTACTATGCAAACTACCAACGAAAATTAGTTTGAACGTGATCTAGTAAGTAGTTTTTTTTCAATACGTCATAAATCGTAAACCGCAATTTATCTTTCATTCAATCAATACACTCTTATAAAAACATTTATATGATGTTACTTGCTGATACGGAACCCTTCAAGGGCGAGTCCGACTCGCACTTGGCCGCTTTTTATTTTAATACTCTTCACATGTACATACTGTAAGCAATTATTTCAACCAACGAATGTCAGGCATGATAATCGTTGCTAATTTGCAAACTTTCTCATTTTGTAATCCTTAATTATATATGTATGTATCTAAACAGGAGTTCGAAGGTATCTAATAAGTTACTTGATTGCGTTTATAAGAGGGTGACCCAAATAAGGCCTACATTATTTTGTATTATCTATTTAGCGGGTTTACAATAAAAATGCATTGTTAATTTCAAATACCCATGTTTATTTATTTAACTTTATAATAAATGAAACAAAATTGTTTCAGAAACAAAAATCACACTTTTGTGAACACAAACAACTAAAAGGTCACTTATAATAAGGTCACTTAGGCCTTATTGGGTTCCCAATAAGGCCAAAGTGAGTGTGTCTTAATAAAGCCTTAATAAAAACAAGTAAACATTCAAAATCTTAATGTTCTACAAAACGTTGTCAATACCTATACCTATACCAATGTTAATAAGATCCAATTTATTAATTTAGATTATTTTAGATCAGATTTAAACAGTTACTGTTTAGGAGATTGTTTAAAAAAAAGATGAAAAAGACTGATTAATATAGTACTTTTACATTATGAGAAATTATGTAAAAGTAAATATTTTAGCCGCGGGTGTGAGTCCAACACACACCTCATGATACCAAACGCCACAAGTAAAACATTGTCGCATATCATCACTTCGATCTTCTTTACAAGCTGGACAGTACCAAGAAGGTTTATTATCGTGACGTTTTGGTTAAGATTTCGTAAGCTTATCTGCTGTCAAAGAAGCAGTCTTTACTGGGGTTTGCTTTTGCGTTGCAGCAACTGCAGGTCGTGCCGATGTGCAGCCAGTAACCGACGCTGATTTTCGTGTCTTTGTGTTAATCTATATCATGGATGAAGTACTAGGAACATCTTCTACTCTTGACGATGGTGATATGGAATTTTTAGCACTGTCACCAAACAAATCTTCTGTTACCTCTTGAGCCCTGTAATTCAAAGACTTCTTGGGTGGAGCAGTCGCTACAACTTTAAACTTAGGAGTTGGTAAAAAATCATGAATCTCACACGTGGTTGATTGATTATCTTTCTTCTGTGGAGTTCCAGTATTCGGATTGTTTTTTGAGAGCAAGGACAGCGGCAAGTTCTCAGTATCTGTGCCTGACCCATCTGAATCTTCCGCATTTGCAGTTGAAATCTTCTTGTTGTTCAGCCGATTCAACAGATAAGACAGCAATATTCTCATTGTTTGTAGGATTTGAAAGTTCTGACACTACAAAGGGCACAAACACCTCTTCAGGCATAACATCTGGGTAGGATATAACCCTATAGCGCGAAACCCATTCGAGATATTGGTAATAGTCATACATTTCGGCCATACTTGTAAGAGAATGACATCGAAGCTTGTCTTGTTAAGGGTTTGTTCGGGATGCTGACTGGCGTATTTAATCAACTCTTGGTCCCAATGGTGCTCAAAAGAACGATAAACAGATTTATCCATAGGCTGTAACTCGTGCGTGGTATTTGACCGAAGACAATATAAAGCAATGCCACATTTCTCAGCTTCCTCGATAATAGTAAAGTCATGGTGGTGGCATTTTGCACCATCAAATATGAGGAGACATGTACATGCAGACACTCTACAAACATTACCGGCTATTTCAAATCGTGAAACGGGAAATTTAAAAAATAGGCCTGATTAAGACCTATAACTCATGCTTGTCGTTTGCATTGCTAAGACCTATCTAATAATATCCCACATGATGAGATAAACGCGAGACATAAAAAATTATCGTTATTTTGTTTTAACTTAGTGACGACTTGATAAAAAGCAAATTAATGCAAAGTTTTATCTTTTTAGCACTGACCGTTTGGACGGTAAATAGACGACGGACAGACGGACATTATTAAACAATAAGGGTTTCTTGAAATGAGGAACCCGAAAGAAGAAAAAACTTAAGCGGACAAAGTCGACTTCAAAAATATGTACAACTCGAGGAAAAAGAAAGTGTAGCTCTTAATATATAGTATCAGTTTCAGACATTCAGCCGTATCGTCCGCACTTTGTAGTTTTACACAAAGCCCCTTTGTCTAAGGTGCGGCCGAGTTATTCTTATATTCTTGTTAACTTGCCTTTTGTCTCGCCACCTATAACTACCTCCCTCCTTCTCTCTGAACAAACCGTTTAAATAGACAGTATCATGATTCGTGTAATAAAGAATATTCTGTTTGAAAGCTTTAAAATTTTAATAAAATATTTGCTTTGCGCGTAATAACAAAGGTTGTAATGTACGATCTTTTTATAGACGATTAAACGATGAAGAACTTGCACTAAAAATAAGTTCAACAGCAAAACACTTTTTTGGGAATAAATCTAAGACATTAGATACCATCTACAGATAGCAATTTTATTTGAACAAAGTAAGCTTTCGATAAAATTACGATTCAATAAATTAGCAAAACGAATCAGCTAACCATTAAATTAACCATTCAATTATTACTTTTTAAACATATTAATTAGTTTTACGCTGGTATTAGCGTATTGCGAATACAAAGTAACGTTTAGTAATAAACGGTTAATAATTCGCCTTTTGCTAGTTCTTTAAAGTTCACTTGAATTTCGAAACAATATAACAAGATAAGTTGAAGCCTTTCGTCTCCTCGCTCAATTGTTCAATTAAAAACAAAAATCATTTAACAATCCCCTCTGAAGACATACAAAAACTTTGCTCAAGATCAATAATCTGGAATAGAATGAGCAACCTGGCTGTAAAGGCAATTAACGGACTTATCTTGCGAAATAACGCGATCAAACGGGCTGTAGCGAGGGCGGGTCGGTGTGAGGCGGGACGGAGAGGGCAGTTCAGAAGAACTTGTAGTTAGTTCGAGAAGAAAGAGAAATCAATCTTTGGACCGAACCTGGCAGACGGGGAGGCTCTTTATGTCTTACGACACGACTACACGACACGGTTAATTGAAAACGTACGATGTTGTTTTCGATTTAAGGTAATTCTACTAGTCATTAAACAAATTATAGGTTTACTTTTTTAGTGAGTACTTTATGAATATAAAACTTTCGTTTGTTGCAAGAAATTTAAATTTCTTTATTGAACAGATATTTTTGGAAAAACATATAGACCACCACACAGAGCAAAAAATAATAAAAATGTTTATCTTTCTGACATGATTTCGTGTTTAGTACTGTTATTAAGATTAGTTATGGAAAACAAATAAATATTTCGGACATATCAATATCGAATGGAAGAAATCAATAAATTTTAGTATTTTTAACAAATCACAACTATATCGACATCATATTAACATTCACAGTGTAATATATATGGAGATAAAAACATGCATAAACATAGTTTATGCATGTTTTTATCTCCCAAGTTGTCCCCTGAGATATAAGGAAAAAAAAATGTAACTATACAAATAGGTAAATAAGTAAGATAAGAAAAATAATTTAGAAGTATTTAAAGTAGTGGAAACCAATCGCGACGTATAAAACACCCCGCAATGTTGGATTACGGCGCTGTACTAATTTAAATATCAAAAGTAATCAAAACTAATTTGTGAAGAGTGGTGGCGAGGCCGTTAGATAGGCCTTAAGCTGTCCTGATAGAAACACATTTTTACTGTAACATTTACATATATATGCACCTGCGATCTCCACTCTGGTACGGATTCGTTCCTACGGTCATCAGATCTGATCAATTCATTGCCACTTGGTATACAATTTAATTATCTCATCATCAGCCTATCGCAGTTCACTTCTGCTGATAGAACCCTGTAATTTCACGCCACTTGGTTCGATCCTCGATCTCTCAGATACAGTTTTAGTAATATTTACTGTGTGTAACTTTTGGAGTTGGTGAACCGATTCCTATTTATTACATATTCAGAATACGTAATCAACTTGACTCTTAACTTATATACTATTTTTAGTTTTAAATAATTGCAATTATTCTTAAAAAAAGCATTCTTACAATTTAAATTTATTTATCCATTTCATTTGCTACTAGTTCTAATTAAACATAATGTTTATGTACTAACCTAATGTTAGCCTAGAGAGGATACAGCAGGTACAACACCAAGGAAGAATCAAGTTTAATGTGTGTGCAATTATAATAAGAACTGTGTTATAAAACCGAATTCTAATAGAAGTGGCTAAAGGATTCTGGAACGTAAAAATTAAATTAATTAACAGAGATATTTAGTATCCACTTTCGCACTCGATTTTAAAACTTCTCGTTCAGGTGTTTGTTTGAATAAATTCGACTAACACTGATAAGATAAACGTAGTTAAAAAAACGCCATTTAAATCTAAGAGCCTTTCATCCTCCCTTCCTATAATCGCTCAAAAATAATTTCTTCAATTAAGTGTAATTAGAAAAGATTGGCTATAAAAATGTTCATAACAATAAAAGCATTAAGTGATCATTCGGCTCGGGAAGTCACCGGTGTGCCCACCCCTTTAATTAGCAAAAATCGCTCGACATTTCATCCTGGCTGTCAAACTTGGGGAAACGTCGCCATTATACAAATGGCGGACGGATGCCGTGGTCTACGGTTAATTTGTTTTCGGTGTAATGATGGCGGTAAAAGGTGGGTAATGATGTGCAATATTGTCGAGATACTGGAGAGTTTGTCACGGCCTCACGAAATAATTACTGTTTCTCTTATTGTTACAGGCTTATTCCCGATTTGTTGTTATTGTGACAGATTCTTGGAAGATAATATATGCTTAATATTAGTACCACTTTTATTCTAGTACTTAATTGTACCAAACAATACGCAAGCAATTTGGCATATTATGCTCTCCTGCACACGTACAGGTATCACTGAGGACAGGTAAATACTCGTACTTCTGTTTGCGACCGTTTACTTTCGATACCTGATGGGCAAATCGATCACCATCAACAGTACTCTTTGAGACATAGAAAAAAAAAAGGTTTATTGCTGACTGACTGCCAAGGAGTGAAACTGATTGAAATGATTATTTTCTTTAAAAAGTATTAGGTAAGGAATATCGCAAATATAAAGCAACAACTAACTGCCTTGGTGCCGCAGTGGTTGTGTATGCGACTGCTGTGCTCGAGGTCTCGAGTTCAAATCCTGGGTAGGAACAAATGTTAGTATGATCTAAAGACATTTGTTTTGAAGTTTGGGTATATTCTATATAATATATATATATATATATATATATATATATATACGAGTGTTTACAAAAAGAAAGTACAAGCTCTGCTTAGTTTAAAACTTGTTGGCGTTGTGTGTGATATATTTTATTTAACAACTGATGATTTAAGAATACGAAACCATAGTTAGAAAACTTTTCAGCAAAGAACGTTCTATATCTGACATGAAGACAGTTTTAGAACCTTGCAGAAAGCGGTTATAGAAGTGGTTTACCGGTTCGAAGCGTTACAATGGCCGGTAAACCACTGTAAGTAACTAAACGATATAATTAAATATACGACAGTTTCCTTCAACTTAATTAGAAAATGAAACTTTCCTTTCAATATTACTACTGTTATAAATAATAGAAATATGCCTTTTAATCCGAAACTCAGCATCGTAATGAAAATTAAGGTGTTTATAAAGTGTAGGCCTTTGTCGAAAGTTATTTCAATTTGAAAATGTACGAATTAAGTTAATCGTTATTAAGTTATTGGATTTATAGCGAGTGATGGCTGGGCAGAGGGCGGGCCAGCCCCGCGTATTTTATGGCCCACCCCTTACAATACAACTACTTTCACTTCAGTTTCGATAAACTTGTGAAATTATATTTTGAAGTTGTTTAGTGAATTCAGTTAATTAATGTTTGCCTATTGGTCAAGTGGTTAGCGATACTGACTGTTGAGTCAGAGGTCGGAGTTCGATTTTATCCAGGATAAATAATTGTGTAATAAAAACGATCATTTACCTTTTTTTATTGTGATGTAAGTTATAAGTGTCACCCCCTGTCTTGCAATGATACTCTCAACATAAGTTTACATTTTACTTCTCTCCCTGAGTAACCCAGAAGTGCGACCTAACAAGTCGAGACGTATCAGTTATATTTCCGACTTTGTTTATGTGTTTATAAATAATAATATTTGAACCCCAGACCTATTGTTTAGCGGTAGCATACGGTATCGGATCAACATACATGCACATATATACATCTAATTGAATAAAATTCATTAAATATAATTTAGTTACCTAAAAGAAATCGCATTTACATAATTTTTAACTCACTGTTTCTAATGTTTTGTGCATATAATAAACGTCAATAAATAAGTTATTCTACTTACCATTATTTCTTAAAAAAAAAATCGCAAACAATTTGTTTATATATTTTCCAGGGTCATGATAAGAGTACTTGCTCGTGGCCAAGCTTATATTTGATAATACATATAAATATAACTATTTATAAACTCACGTACAACAGCGGGACTTTCCCTACACAGAACATAGAATATAGAAATAGTATCAAAATAAAAATTAAATGTGTAGTAAATAAAGGAGCGGCGGTAATTCCCCGCAAGCGGCTGTTGTACAAACAGCGCACGCCCTCGTCGGTTGCGAACAAACGGTGAAGAACTCGGACAAACAGAATTATTCATCCGTCCGCGTTGATTCAATGAAATCTGTTTCACCCTTCAAACTGAATCTTAAGACTGCCACACCGAGATTTTTCCTGGACCTCTTCGTGTGGACCAAATCACGAGCGCCTGCTGTATTCAAAAGACTTCATCATTTTTTTTGCCTTCAAACCCATGTGCTCACCATTTTACTAAATGAAATTTAGTAATTCATAATTTCAAAAAATATGAAAACAATTTACTCGATAAAGTTAACTAAAATAAAGTAGGTAGGAACTAGGCTTAAACACTGAACGTTAATAAGCACGCAAAAGTCATGTATTACTTGAAAATTTTAATGATCTAATTGAATTTTTCAAAAAAAAATATATATACCATGTATTGTGTTCTGATAATAATATTACATTAATTTTTCAATGTTCATGTTATTCTTTTCTTTTAATGACTGACATACAGGATGACCAATCAGTTCGTCAGATCCCGCTACCGTTGATAGCTTGCACTGTTGCCTGATTTATATTTGAAACGGTAGAGCGGCAATTACCCGCCGAACTGGAATCATTGCCTCTGCCCTTCACTAATTAATTCCGCCCCTCTTTTAATGTTCAAAAATCGTGGCGTCTAATTAGGTTTTAATTCGTTTTATTGGCCAAAGTAATGAAATAATGGCCGGCCCGCGCGCCGTTACCGCGTCACCCGCCATCACCAGCGCGCCGCTCGCCGCCGCCCGCCGCCGCCCGCTACGCACAGCACTGTTTTATTACTCTAAAACCTTTCAAAACTTTATTTTCTACTAGATTCCATATAAGCAAAATAATAAAATGTATAGTAAAATATTAACAAACGTCGATTATATCATGGCGATTGGTTTTCTCATTAGTTTCAGTCAGAATTCTCCTCTTGCAATTATTTATTTGTTCAGTATATTTATTTATTTTCAATTGGAGAGGCCTATGTCTAGCAATGGACTGCGATAGGCTGATGATGATGATGATGATGATATTTATTGAACCCTCGAACCGAAGCTAATTAATTAAGGAACAAGTACTATTTACTAACCATGATTACAAATTAATAGTGAATCAATAATTATCAGGTAATTAATTGAAACAAAAGAAGTTACAAGATTAAATATTTATAAGTTACATATATTTTACAATAACAACAGGCAACAATGTGATAATTAATTAAATAAATATTTTAAATAAATAAATATTTACTTATTTACAACGCTATATAGTCCCAAGCTAAGCAGAGATTGCATTGTGGGTAATAGGCAACTGATATAATCTTTGATCCGACCCGGGAATCGAACCCTAAACCTCAAGCACAGCAGTCGCATACGTCACCACTGCGCCACCGAGGCAGTCAATAAGCTAACAAGTCACCTGAAGCTAAGTTGGAATTACATGGTTGTACGAACAAGAACTTCAAAACTTCAGAGGCCTATTTGTGCGTACATTGCAAGAAATGACCAAAATTAAAAAAAAAAAAACAATCCTCCATCAATTGTTTCACTCACCCACAAGAAAGCGTCGCGTTGACCTCTTCACCTGTGCCCCGCTGGTGTTTGCTTCTAACGACATTTCTCGCGCCATTACCCGCGCCGATAAAAAACAAAGCGCTCCTAATGACTTCGACGATTACCAATCACGGGAAAAAATCCGCTAACCGACGCCAAACCTTCAGCTGAATCAAATGACCGAAGAGAAACTGAACGCTCTTTCAAAGAAAATATTGGAACATTAATGAGGAATCAAGTGGATTTTGATGTGATTGTTGTATTTTGTAATCTATTAAGTGTTATTCAAGGTGCTATGTGTCCGATGTATGTGAAGGTCATGTTTGCAATGTTAAATTTGCTACCAATATTGCAGTTATTATAAAAGTTTGCAAATGAATCGGGCGAATGAGTACCTGTTGACCGGTAAGAGTCATGACTGCGTAAAAGGTCTTTAGCATTCCACATTCTAATATGTGCCAGGTCTTTTACAAAAATCATGCAAAAAATGTTATATAAGGTCAGATCATCATATCATGTCTTAACACAAAAATATTTGTGATATCAGAAATAAAAACTAACGCTTATCTAGTAAACGTCAAAGACAATCGATATTACAATCAAACATTAAGTGCAATACTACGTGTTTCTTTTAAAAACAAATTCAAATTAGTAGAACTACGCAATATGCACAAATAGATGGCAAAAGAAAAGTCATAATAAACATTCAACACGCAGAGATATCGTTGGTACCCCAAAGCCACAACTTGCAAATTAAATATTATTTTTTGTCGAGATGGTTCTAAAGTAGCATGCGCGTGGCGAGGTTAACTAGTTAGTTATACAGGCTCGCCGCGCACCAACCACTTTAATATTCGCCACTGGACGTCTACAATTAACGCTTGAACTATTTCATAACTCGCCTTCGCCTTTGAGCGCTTGCAAACTGCGCTAAAAACGAAAAAAAATGTATATCAGGTCGCGAGGCAAAGGAAATAAACAAACGAACGGCGGTCAACAGGGAGCGGATCGCGCTCACAAAGAGACGTGGAGTCGCCCGTAATTAGATTAGTGGAGCCGAGATCTCGATTGAATCGTGGAATACTCTTATCGAACTTCTTTATAATCTGCTGTGGATCCCTTTTGACAACTAAGGTCCAATTTGTTATTATTGCGTTTATTACACAGAGTTTTTTTGTTGAGCTTCATCATTCATTTCCATTTTGGCAATCAAGCGAGATGATAATTATATTATTGGGGCGACTTGTATTTTTTTATGAAGTCGTTTTCATTCCGTGAATAAATAATTAATAAAATACTATTGTTTATTAGGTGATGATATGATAGATTCAAACCACCTACCACTATAGGTTTTTTTAACTGAATAAGTATTGGTAAACGGAATACTTTGTCGGTAACTAGTTGAATGTCCTATAATTTCGGATGAAATATCTCGTTTACAATACATTATTTTTAATAATTAATAATAAATTTGTGAAAAAAGGAATACTAATGGATACAAAGGTGGGGCTTAAAACTATTCAATATAAAATTATAATAATAAAGAAACTAATATTTGGTGTCGTGTCATTAAACAAAAGATATCCCATCCATAGAGGTATTTAATTCACAACTACCAATGACAAGTATGTACCGTATGTAGTTTGATGGTGTACTTACCTAAGTTCCCCATCAAACCCTTAACCCTTTCCAAAAGAGCTACATCTAATATGTGCAAAAAAATGTATCCGTATCAAAGCTTTGCACGATGAACAGATAAGAGCCAGTCGACAACACTCGAGTAATCCCAGCGCGCCTCCTATATCCCGGGAATGTCCCGTGATGGTCCCGGCCTCGGGCGACATATTATCGAGGCTCATCTACAACACCACACGTCAACATATGTATCACGACTTAATGCGTACCAATTTCTAAAAATCTAGATTGTAGAGAGCAATCGGCTTGCAAATCTCTTATAACTTATTTTTTCGATACACGAACATATTGTTTGTATGCATGGCGTCAATCCTGAGGCGGTAGGTAGGTACCTACGTACGTCGACAAAGTGGAGATAAGATTGAGTTTTTGTGTTCCACCTCGCGGCGACCGTTCGACTCCCGCGTTTTATGTGTTCGCCGGGGGCTAGCCAGAGATTCGAAAATTTCGCTGCCACCGGTTTTTTTCCAGATTGCCACTTGGAGTAATCTTCAAATCTAACTGGCCGTAAAGACAAAATAAGTTTTTGAACGATATTATTTTATGTCATGTATAAAGGTGTCAATGCACTCCTGCTATATTTATGATGCTTTCAGCTTTATGTGACGTATAAACTTTGCGATTTAAATGCGTTCACTTATTAGAACTGACTATGTTGACATTACTGCGAGAGCAAGGCGATATTGACTACACACAAATGTTTGTATATGTAAGCAATAGATCACTTTTGACAAGATCCTTTACATCTGGGAGGCTGTTACAAGATGCGGGTGTATTGGTGATATATGTGAGGGCCGAAGGGAGAGTAGTACTGTCGCGTTATCTAGAGATGCGTGACCGCAAACACTTCTGTTCGATGTCTTGTTGGAGTCCGCGGTACAATGACTGCAGCTTCTATATTGGCTATGAGAAATATTTTAATGTGAAATTCTGTGTGAAGTAATAATTTTATAACAAACGAATATACGGTACTTTTATTAGTAGCTAGTTTGCTTTAATCAGTCTATAAAAAAAATCTTTTAAACTCAGGACTAGTGTCTTAGCCAGCTTCTTAAATGTTTTGAAATTTCACAGAACTATATAAATATTAATCTGTGGTTTTTCCTCAAACATCTGTACAGACTTAACAACATTCACTGGTCTGATTCACAGATGAACCGTATTCAACGTTTCGAAATAATAATACAAGTATAATATTTTTTAATAAATGTATTCACTCATGTTACATTTATTATGTCGTTTTCCTAACTAAGTCTATCAAGTTAAGCTATTGTGAGTGGTATATTTATCGGTGGAGGATAAATGGTCTTGTTATATATTTATTTCAAACATATACCACCTTGGAGAAGAAAGCTGTGGCAAATGAGTTGTATTTTTAAAATTCGCCTAGATCGGAACGAAATTTTGCAAAACAAACTTTATTCTTCTGGGAGTAGAACAACTTGTTTTTAACCATCACAACTTACCACTGATCAATTTTACTTACTAAAGTATTGTAATTTGGTAATGAATACATTTAATCCTGAGTAATATGACGTGTCTTTTTTAATGATTTCGTAAATTTGATATTCGGTATTCGACCAAATAATAATACCGTGTGTGTAATTCGTAAAATTTTATTTCGTCTCTGTATTTAAACAAAAAAATTACAGCTTAAAATATAGATTCATCATCATCATCATCAGCCTACTATCTCAGTCCACTGCTGGACATAGGCTGTAAGTAGATGCTCCTACTATATTGTACCCACTGAGGCTGTTGTTTTTTTTTTTTTTTAAATTAGCTTATGTTCTAATTTTTAATCACTATAATTTGCATCAGTCCTCTAACATGGTGAATAGTATATTAGTGGCAGCACCTTACCCCCATATCAGGTTTATAAACATTAAAACTATGTAAACATTGGCGATTTGAAAGGAGTGGCCGCGAGTTTTTATTGCCATGTTCTTTTCTCCGGCTTTACCTATTGTTTGCGAACATGGCATAAATGTACATGTAGAATCTTGACCTGTCACAAGAGATATATTGCATCCTAAGTGAATAAAGAAATTTGAATTTGAATTTGCCTCTCCCATTGCACACCACTTTGATCGATTTTGGGCTTCTCGCATCCAGCTCCTGCCAGATAGATATATATAAAATATAGATTGTCTCCGCAATAATACGTAAGTTGCTTTGTCATAAGTAAAAGTGTTACAACAATCAAGATTCGTGTCTAACCGTACAGTGGTTAGTTAGTGTTCATTAGAGTTTAATGGTCATGTATAAACTTTAGTTAATAGATGACTAATAAACATTCGGTATATAAATTGAAAACATATTATGTCAGCCGAAAAAGGGGCACTCACTCAGAATCAGTTATAGCCTTGAAACTTCGATGGGCGAAACATTCATGCGTTTGAGAATAAGTGAAGAGCAGAGCTACATACTGTAAGTCCTGCTTCCCGAGACTGTCAACTACAGTTTTGTACGTCTCCTTTCTCTATTATAATAGATTACCTCTACCCAGGAAAGGACTATCAAAGACTATATATCTGATAGATTTCTAATGAATCCTAAGTATGAAAACATGTTTTTTTTTACTAGGATAGAGTACAATAGCCACTTGTATCTGAAGGGACTGAAAATTACTCAAAAAAAGATAAATTGAAAATCGTCTACAATTTCAAGCAATTTATGTCTCCTAATAATGTATAACTTTAATAATTGTAACTTTTGTTTCTTATTTAACCCATAATATCATTTTTCTTTGCTTACGGTGTTAGTAAATTGCATCTGGTATATCGGTATCTGCAAGGTTTAGAGAGCCTCGCCTATCGGACGGTTTATGTCCAGCAGCTCACCTCCCGACGCGAATAAAACTTATCGGTAGCCACCTACCTCGATGATACAACACCAACTTATTCACATAAAACAATATCAACCTTATACGGTTACCACAAGGTTTGAATCAGAGCAGAAGAAATGCACAGCTAAGTTTGTCAGCTGGAAATGCGAGGACACATGGACGGCTAAGATGATCTAAATAGGCGGATTCGGTTTTATGACGGCTGATTGTGTGAAATTTCTTTTAGTTTGTAGAATGACGCGCCTCAGGACGTGATGTCACCTAAGGGACCAGTTTTATATTGGTGCCGTACCTTTTGCGGGGACAGATCGGTTGTCCAAGATTACACATGACATAAAAATTTCAAGTGATGCCTTTTGAAGTGTATCTACATATTATATTGTTATTGCAGTGAATTTGTATATTGTAAATGTGATATATTGTAAATTATCTACATATATACATACCGCCTTGTTGGTGTAGTGGTTACCGTATGCGGCTGCTGATCAAGAGGTCTCGGGTTCGATTCCCGGCTCGGACCAAATATTTGTGTAATACACAAATATTTGTTTCGGAGTCTGGGTGTTTATTTATATCAGTTGTTTAGTACCCATAATATAAGCTCTGATTAGTTTGGGACTAGATGGCGTTGTGTTTAAGATGTCCAAAATATCGTGATTAAAGATTTCAGAGCACAGACCACGATGACATACTACAGATACGAATTAGAAGTACTATCCATAGATATACATACATATCTACACTTATACTTACATTCTTAGTGTATCAATTTTTTATATTTTTTTATTAAGACTACCAAAGTGACTCTACTCTGCCTGATGGAAAGCACACTAAGAGTAGGAATCACCATCCTCACTGCAAGTGCACTCAATGCAGCATAGTGACCTATAAACTTGGCAGCCTGTTCAGATATTTCTGGCCTAGGATAGCCCTACAACGATTGCGCCTCCGGTCTCACACTCATCAACGAAATGCGACAATAAGAACGCTGTCATTATTAGGTTGGTCTTCTGTAAGAGCGTAGTACTGCCTTGGTCGAGCGGGCCCATTCGTGCTGAATTCAGCGCGAATCTACTACTTACAAAGGCAGAGGTATCTGAAATGCATTTGCCAATACTCTGTAAATTCCGCAATACTTTTGTAATAAAGAGTAGCCTATCACCATGTAGAATATAGGATACTGAAAGTTAAGGTAAGATAAAAGGTAAGGATAAAGGGAGGAAGGGAAAAGGATATTTCTCATAACTTCACGAGGACAGAATGGTGAAAATAAGTAATAACTCCAATTAAAATATACTTAATCTATGCAATACCAGAGTTTGTTGATTTGATTTTGTTCAAGCTTTCGCCATATACTATTAGAAAAAAAATTGTTTTAAAAAACTAAACAAACACGTTTATAAACTAAAATGTTGAAAATATTTAAATGTAAAAAGCATGGGGCGACGTTATTGAAATATTTTCAGAAAGCACCCCACGCTTTGTTACATTAAAATTAGTTTCTACTTTTTAGTTTAAAAGCGTGTTCGTTTAGTCTTTTAAAATTATTTTTCTAGAAAAAAGACAAAAAGCCTAATTTGTTTATACATTTTTTTTAGTTTTTTTTTCAAATTAGTGTATTGTCATTGGTCCTCGATAAATCTACAAAGTTTAAACGAAATCTGGCCGAATATAGTGGGTCAAAATCGCACCCAAAGGAGTCACTTACAAACATACAGGTGAAGCTAATAAAAAACTTGTTTAATATAGTTAAATTTGCTCGATGATATGACTTACATATATATTAAATGTAAATGAAAGTCGAGTTGTGTACGTCACCCGGTAAGTTAAGATATACGAGCGGACGAAGCGCCGCGTGTTCTTGCACGCGCAAGATAAATGTGTCCGCAGCGTTACTGGTGCGGCTTGTCGCAGGTGCGCGCCCGCCATATCTCATAGACACGCACGTGGTCAAGGGAAGCCACGGGTATCGGGATAATTGCGAAGGGAGCATTTGTGAAAAATTGATTCTTTATTACGTTTGCCGGTTTGTTTATTTCATACTGTATTATTATACTAATATTATTATACTAATAATCAAGGTAGGTTAGCGTTTAACTTTAGTAACCACGATCTTTTTAAAATAGCAACAAAAACATGAGAATTACAAGCCATGTTACCAATTTACAACATTACTATTTAAGTAATTTGTTATTAAGAACCGTAGTAATACTTGTGTAGGAACTGGGTTCACGGCACTAGATATCTTTAAACCGACAATAACTTGACTGAATTCATTACGATATGTTAGTTAGATTAACTGCTTCGTTGGTCTAGTGGATAACGTATGCGATTGCTAATCAAGAGGTCTCGGGTTCAAATCCCGGGTCGGGTCAAAAAGTGTTTTTGGGTTTTTCTTAAGAAATTACTAATAGCAGTCCGGAGTTTGAAAGTTTGGCGGTGATTCAGGCCCGTGCCTCTTAGAGCTCGTAAAGCCGTCGGTCCTGGGTGTCATGAACATCTATGACAATCGTTATTGGAAATTCAGTGTCCTCAAATTTACTGACAAGTAGTTCAACCTTTGAATTTCAGTTCTCCCTTAGGGTTTCGGAGGTCCGATGCCAGACGCTCCGTGGAAAAACTGATATTTAGGTAAAACTGGTTGAACTAGTAGCCAACCCAAAATAATATTGGGAATAAAGGCTAGGAAGAAGAAGAAGTTAGATTTACCAAATAATATTGACATATCCATCAATTATTTTACTTAAAAATTCATAACACACAAGTAGCGATTAGAATGTCATGTCATAAACCACTCATAAAGTAATCATAAAATATGTTCGCATACATATTAACTTTCCACTGACAATACATTCAACACCAAAAATCCCGTTTATAAACAAGAGATATATTCGTAACACGTGTCCTGGTCCAGCCACGCACCGCGACAACTTTGTCGCGCAACTTCAAATGTAGCCCTCCGACGTCCGCGATAATTGTTGTTTGTAATTTGTTCGTACCTCGCACCACACGCAAGGTGATATTTTAACCTACCCGCATTTAAATGCAAATGTGTAAACTTCCGAGTTTTGACGGGTACCTACGCACATAATTTTCATTTGTCCAAGTTATAAATTACTCGCCCTCGCAACCCCGTGTGATTTGAATATGATTACATCTAAATTTTAAGTATCTTCCTGTTACGAGATTTCTAATTGAAATCTGCTTTCAGGAGTTTTTCTTCTTTAAAGTATTGAACTTAAAACAAGGGGAAACCAAATTATGTTACAACCAATACTGAGTTATACAAATGTCAAACTCAACTAATTAGAAGTTTGAAGGTCCGATTGAAATACCTCTTGGACCCAAGTCGGTTATACACATGTAGTTAGTAGTTTAGCGCATTGAGTATTGGAGGTAGGGTCCTTAATAGCCATTGAAACTGAACAGAAACGTGAGTGGACAAATTGGTCAAGCCCGGGTCACGATAAGGGCTGGCCAAGGAAAGGGAAACGTCCATAAACAACAGGCGACTCGGTCCCAATTAATAAAGCAGCCAACACTGAAGTAGTGCAATTAATTCGGTGCCTTCGGAGATTTTAATAGTTCACATAAATCAGAGCGAGTGGCCGGTGGGTTAATCGCCGTTTAATATGCGACCGTCCTATCGCTTTCTCTCATAACAAATGTATTGCTCACTATCCACGGATAGAACGGCGTACGTGACGAAACTTGGGTTTTTTTTAATAGGTTCTAAAAGAATAAGTCTATTTGTAGATTTGGCGCCCAACGTGGGACTCAGCTCACGACGGGCGTCAAATCTTACATTAGCGCCTTATAATATTTAAATTTATTGTATCTGAAACACCATTCTTCTTGGTCATTAAAAAATAAATACTCTTCTACTTACATACAACTAAAATAATCTACATATTTTAGTGCACGGCGGAGAGTTCGGAAATTCAATTCGAGCCAGACTTCACTTCTCGTTAAGTGGTTATATCCCCTTTAACAGTGGACCGAGGACGGCTAGTGGACACTAAACACAAGGTGCTCGGGTGTACGAGGGTGTCGGAGGGGTGCCAGGAGTGCGGAGAAGAGGGGGGATAGTAGAAACGACGACACCTCTGGATATTGAATTTGTGGCGGTGAGCGACTCTCAATTGTTATCTGCCGCTGCAAGGTCGCCCCGAATAGCCCCTGCCAGGTACTACAGCCCTTTCTTTTAGCGTAGGGTTGTCACTAAACCTTGGCATAAAGGCTGTTTATGGAAAATGTGTTTTCTGATATTACAACGTTCATTTAAAGATAGATTTGTAGTTGTAATAAATGAATCACCCGGAAATAAGCATAACTTACAGACATGGAAATATATTTGTAGTCATAGAAGGTGAACAATATCTAGACAATAAATATACACGAATAAATAATAGCAGCTCGTATCATAAATCAATTCGTGACGGCAACATTCGATACTTACACAAGTTCGCTTTGAATAGGCATGTTATTATTTATTTCTCATACACATCAAACAATGAAAATGTCTGCCCCAGATTGAGCACAATGGAGACGGATGGGAACTGAAGTAATTTAAATAAAAATGTATTCGTGTGATTGACTTTCATATAGATATTGTGATGAGACGAGAAGGGTATTAATAGTGTAGTATTAACGAGTGGGCTTTCGGGGGTAATCAAAAACCGTTTATCTTTACGTAAGACAAGTAATAACTATCAGAAACTATTGTATCTATTTAAGCTTATATAGGTATTTAAATGAATACATAAGCTTAAATAGATTATTGCTAAATAAATTTCAAAATGTAGGATATTTTATTTTAATCAAAACTTGCTATCTTTTAAATAAGTAAAAATACTAAATAAAATAAAATAAAAATCATTTAAAATATATTTATTTTGTATTAAATTATACGTAAAGTTAATTAGAATTAATTATGTTAATTATAATTCAATATCCAGAGGCGTCGTCGTTTCTACTATCCCCCCTCTTCTCCGCACTCCTGGCACCCCTCCGACACCCGAGCAAATTGCAATATTCTGCGAGAAGCCCAAAAGATCGATCGATCGATCGATCAAAGTGGTGTGCAATGGGAGAGGCCGATAGGCTGATGATGATGATGATGTTATAATTCGTAAATTTTTTGTGGAATTACGTAACGTAACAATGAGAGGAAAAGATAGTTACTTTCAAAAATGAAATTTTGACCGCAGCGCAGTGCGTGGCAGCCCTGAGTGGAAAGCGCCTCGTAGCAGCGGTCATTGGTCAATTTATTTCTTGCGCCTGCCGGGGACCGCAGTTATCATGATTGAATTAAGTAACTCGCTCCGAATTGCACCCGCACCTCCCGGACCGAGGCCCGCCGTGATTTAGGGGCAGGCCCATTGTGCCCAACACACCTCCCACGGAAATTGCCGGCAAAAAGGGAATTTGGAATTTTAATCGTGGGAAATGTACGGCTGTGGGCCGGTTTATTTAAGGTTAATTTGGACGAGTTGATTTGAGCGGTCAGTTTTAGTTTGCGACCGATCGGGGTCAACCTTCCGCGTTTACAGTGGTTTGATTCAAAAACAGTGATTCGGTTTTGATTTGTTTCAACCAAACTTCCTGTTATGATATCGCGCAAAACTCTTCGTTTCAACTAGTGTTGTTTGTTTAATGGTTTCGCTGATTTTCTCGAACTAGTATTTGTGTTACCAAGTCCGAATAAAATAACTTCATAGAATATTTGAAGGACCCCTTTACGGACCTTTACTGATAAGGAAAAATGTCAATGCGATAACATGTGGCTACTAAAACTGTTTTAGTATTAATTGTAACTTACCACAAAGTAATGTAAATATACATTCAAAATCCATACATCAGCTCCATCAATGAAACCTAATAGATGAAATAAATGGTTTTAGTTCATTTATTAAATCAATATACTGCTATTTCCCAAGCATTTAATTTTAAATCCAAATCGTAGCAGTTTATCCCCAACAGACGTAACTCCGCGTGGTTCACTGTCATAGTTCCAGCCGCGTAGCTAAGCACCGTAGCGAGCTCGTAGCAGTCACGTGCTACGGAGGCTGTTAATTGAATAGTAACCGGCCGATGAGAGGTGGCTTAACTTAGTAATGCTTTAGTTACAAACTTTTCACTTAAATAACTTTGATGCAAGTTGCCGGACCCACGTTAATGTTATTATAAACCTTCCCCCTGTGCGATGATGCACTGTTAAGGGATGAATTAGAAATCACTTAGCGATATTACTTTGTAATCGATCGATGTAATTACTGTATGTCAAAGTGTATGACACTCATCTCACCACCGTCTCTTCGATATAAGATCAAACATTGTGGATTCACTCTAGGAATAATTTCTTCAATACTGTATTTCAAAGCTTTGAGATACTCTCATTTGAAAGACAGGCAATGCTTTCATTGCGACTCTTGAGCTGCAGGTGTCTAAGAAATGTGGTAGTCTTCTATCAGCATTCTTCTGTTCATTTGCGCTTCTATATAATAAAAAAACTATTTTTAAACCCCGACGCAAAAACGACGGGGTGTTATAAGTTTGAGGTGTCTGTGTGTGTTTCTGCTGTGTGTTTGTCTGTGGCATCGTAGCTCCCAATCCGATTATTAAGATTAACCGATTTTGATTATGATTTTTTTTGTTTGAAAGGTGAATTAATTGGGAGTCTTCTATGTTTGATGGCAACTGTCCAGTTTTGGTTTTCTTAAATGTTTTCCTTGCATGAATTAAATTATGTCTTTATCAAATACACAAAGCAAAACAATAGGAAAGTTGAGTTACTAAGTATAACCATCAGCGGTCAGTTTGCTTATGGCGATTTCTTCCAGAAAACCTTTCCTAATTTGTACAATACAATATATGGTTATGTATCTGTTTAGTAAGTGGTCATATAGCTTGACGCGCAATAATATTATAATTTATTGACCACGTAAAACTGACTCAAACATGGACAGAACAAAATACCTACAAATGTATTTAGGTGTGTGTGTGTGTGTGTGTGTATGTAAGTTGTTAACACAAGAGGCTAGTAAGATAATGTCGTATTCTTCATTACGATTTACCAGCAGAGGCTGTGTTTATAGCTATCACTAAAAGCCTGTAAATAAACACATAATTTATGATTCTTTTGTATTTACTTGATTATGACAATTCAGCAAATATTCACTAATTATATTATACAATGATACAATATAGAGATTTGTGCTAGAATGAAGGTGGCAAGATTAAAAGTGAGAAAAAGTCGCTTCTGGTAGTAAATGCCTACCGACACCAGCAACCAGAGTATACAAGCACATTGAACTTGAATTGAATTTCCAGAACTTGTATAATAATTGAGAAATTGTATGAGCTGTGGCGAAGAGTCGACACATCTTTTCACCTTCATGTTGTTACTTGTTTAACCTTGTATTTTTTATTTGGTTTTTCATTTGCTTAACTGTCCAGTTAAGGATGCGTGACGTCGTTGAGGGGCCATCTGAAAATCAGTGCTGAGTGACATCGTAACTGATGACACGCAGCAATATACTGAGATGGTAGCCCATTCAGATAAACATTAATAACAATTACAATTGTAAAAAAAAAGTTTGTATGTACTAGCTATAAGTTGTTTATCTGAATAAATGTTTATTATTATATCTATGTTTCTTAGCTGTGACGCTAGTAAATGCAAACCTATCACGGGCTTACGCCAAGTGGGTTGGTTCGTTGTCAACTACTGTTGGTGTTTGTGTAGTGCATGTGAGGAATCGTCGAACTATGGAACATGTGTCGATTACAACGGACCTTTGCAGTGAGATGTAAGAATTTCTATGTAGTCCTATTTCTTTTAGTGAAGTGTGTAATGATTTTGGAATGAGTCCTGTTGATGAGATGATGATTGGTATGATTTTAACAGTGTGTTGTTGCCACATCTGTCGGATTTCATCTGCGAGGGGTATGTACTTTTGTATTTTTTCTGTGTATTTCTTTTTTAAATTATCTGTATTTGGGATTGAAATATCTATTAAATATGTAATTTTTTGATTTTTTAATGTGAGAGTGATATCTGGTCTATTGTGTGGTGTAGATTTATCGGTAATTATATCTCGATCCCAGTACAGTTTTACAGAATCGTTGTTTAGGATACTATTTGGTTTATATTTATAATATGGTTCTACCTTCTCAATTAATTTGTGTTTAGCTGCTAATAAACTATGTATTTGTTTTGCAACGTTATTATGTCTCTCTGTGTATTGTTTGTTTGCTAAAAATGGGCATCCTCCTGTGATATGGTCTATGGTTTCTTGATTGGTGTTACATAATCTACATCTATCTGATACTACTGTTGGGTCTTTCATGATATATTTTTGATAGTTTTTAGTTTTAATTATCTGATCCTGTATAGCCACCATAAATCCTTCTGTTTCTTTGTATAGATTTCCTTTACATAACCATGCATTAGAAGCTTCTTCATCTACATGATCTTGTTGTAATTGATTCGGGTATTTTCCATGAAGACTCTTTTGTTTCCAGCTTGTGATTCTCTGCTCGTCTGTTATGTGTTCGTGTATGGGGGTTGTATTTGTTTTGTTGAGTTTTAATGGTGTGCCTGATGTAGTTATGGATGTAAGAGCCTTGTGTATAGGACTATCAATGACTTTGTTAAGCATGTATGTGCGAATGTGTTGTACCTGGTTGTTGTGTAAGTTTTTTATGTCTATCAGTCCTCTACCTCCTAAGTTTCTCTTAATATTAAACCTTTCTGTAGCAGAATGGATATGGTGTATATGGTGTTTATAAAATGTGGTACGTGTAAGCCTATTGAGACGATCTAAATCTGTGTTTGTCCATTTGATAATTCCAAAAGAATATGTTAACACGGGTACCGCATATGTATTCACAGCTTTCACCGTGTTTCTACCTGATAATTCTGTTTTTAATATTTTACTTAACCTACTTGTATATTTAGTAATAAGCTCTTCCTTTATTTTACTGTGATCTAATCCGGTGCTCTGTGAATATCCCAAGTATTTGTACGTATCGTCTTGGCCCATTTTATCGATAAGTGCGTTTTGTTGTGTGTGTAAAATATAAGAGTCTGTTTCATTATGTTTACCTTTAATAATACTGTTTACCTTGCATTTGTCTATTCCGAATTTCATTTTGATGTCTGTGCTAAAAAGTTCAGTAGCTGTTAAAAGACAGTTCATCTGTTGTTTGTTACCGGAGTAGAGTTTAATATCATCCATATATAGTAAATGTGTAATTTTTGTATTAGTTTCTCTGTGTAGTGAATATCCTAGTTGAGTTTTATTTAGTAATGTAGATAACGGGTTCAATGACATACAAAACCATAAAGGACTTAGTGAATCTCCTTGGAATATACCTCGTCCTATCTGTATTGGGTTCGACTTTATCTCTCCTGAGACTGTATTAACGTTTAAAATTGTGGTCCATCTGTTCATAGTTTGGTATAGAAACTCCGTCAAAGACTTATCTATTTTATAAATGTTTAAGATCTGTAATAACCATGAATGTGGAACGCTGTCGTAGGCTTTTTGATAGTCTATGTAGGAATAATAAAGATTTCTGTGTGATTGTTTAACCTGGTTATGTATTTCTGTGTCTATTACCAATTGTTCTTTACATCCTTGTGATCCTTTTCTGCAGCCTTTTTGTTCTTCAGCTATTATATTGTACTTTGTTAAATGATTATTTATTTTGTTTGCTATTATTGATGTGAGTAATTTATATAGTGTTGGGAGACATGTTATCGGTCTGTATTTGGCTGGGTTTTGTGTATCTGTGTCTTTAGGTTTAAGATAAGTGTTACCTTGTGTGAAAAATTTAGGCATGGTGCTGGGTTCTTTAATCAGTTTACTAAAGGCAATTGCAATATAATTATGTGTAGTGGTGAAATATTTTATCCAGTAATTATGTATTTTGTCAGGTCCTGGAGTTTTCCAGTTTAAAGTTCTCTTTACAGCGGTTTGAACATCTAATTTTTGAATTATAATTTCGTCCATAGGTTCAATGTTTTGCATTCGATCCACTTCATCTTTTATCCATTGTGCTTCAGTATTATGTACTACCGGTTCTGACCATATGTTTTTCCAAAACTTTTCTATTTCATTGATATTAGGAGGGTCTTTTACTGTTATTTGTGTGCTAAGCTTTCTATAGAATAATTTTTGGTTGCTATTAAATATAACATTGTCCCTATGTCTCTGATTTGATATTTTATACCTACGTAGCCTCTTTGACAAAGCCTGCAACTTTTGAGTTTTTGTATCCATGTCTTCTATTGCTGCTGTTTTATTTGTATATATTCTGCTAAGTTTTATCTGATTTCTTCTTGACATATTTTCTTTAATGAATTGAGAAAGTCTTCCTATTTCTTTTCTTAACCGTGCTATTTTATTTTCTATTCGCCTTTCCCATGCTGGTTTACTATGGTTCCTTCTCTCGCCTTCGTCTTGTTTTGGTGGGTTGTTATTAAATATTGATGTAGCTGTTATTGCTGCGCAATATATTAAGTCTTGTATTTCTTCTATACATGTATCTTTGTTGTTAAATAGTTGTTCCCCTATTAATTGATTTAGTATATCAACAGCTGCTTTAGATGACCCTGTTATTTTCAATTTGGGTAGACTTGGGCGTAATGTTGGATCTGTTCCTCTATATTTAGTTAAATTTTCAAAAAATATAGGTTTTATATGCTGTAATAAATCTTCAGTATCGTTTGTTTCCATTTCTGTTTGGTATTGCACATTCGAGTACCAGGCGCACATAAAAATGAAGGGCCTAATCGGGCCCACGTCAATGGCAGCGTTACATCAAATTATTCCATTCCATTTTAGACGAAATGTATACAGAGCAAACATGAAAAGAGAACAAAATTAAGCATTAGCGTGGAACACAAGTGACGAGCGAATAGAGATATTAGTTTAGCGATTTTAGACATTTTGATTTTTAGGTTTTTTTACATAAAACGATACAGTTTATTCAGGTAACCTTAAAATTAAAAACTTCTATTTGCATCGTATTTTTACTCCACTACAGCAAAACCATTAGAGGGTTATCACTTGTCAGACTATGAAGATTAAAACTTCTAACAAAAGATACAGAATTTTAACTAACTTACTAAAAGACTTTCGCTAATCAAACCATACAAAAAATGAGCAAACCATTTCATTAAAAAGACAAGACTCTTTAACAGAAAAACCTACAATGTTTTTTTAAGAACCAACCCGATAAACAATAACCTCGTCTCCGCTTGTGTCGAAGCCTCAGTCCGCGTAGATCGGGCGGCGGCGCGGTACAACACAGGCGGGCGGGAGGCGCGGGGGCCGCGGGGGCGACATCAATAATCCTCCTTGTTATTCTTATGCAAATGCCCACGGTACGATAATAAGTGGAACGCGAATCACCAGACGTTATACAGATTGGAAGAATTCGCTGACAGTCGGCACCAAACACACTACGTGAGTTTTCGCAACGCACTCTCATTCTCTATATTTTCTATAGTCTCAGAGTTTATAGATTCTGTCTTCTTTTATTATGGCAATTAAGAAACTGTGGTTCTAATGTTCTGCCACTATTCTGTGATTCTGTGATGATGATCAATGATCACACAGTGAGGTAGTTCGAAAAAATGTGAGAAGAACATTCAAAAACAGATTGGTCGGCATTATTGAAGCTCGTAATATGAAAACAATTACAAATATGTACATATAAGACATAACTACAAATAAGATTCTCGATCAAGCTACATTTGAAACAAGATCCACTATATCTATATATATAAAAATGAAACCCGTTTTCCTTGGTCACGGCATCACGCGTGAATGGCTGGACCGATTTCACTAATTCTTATTTTGTTGTATTTGTTATTATTAGGAGAAGGTTCTTATGGAAAAAAATGTTAAGAAAATCTCTCAGAAATATTGAAAAATATACATTTAATTTTGCATATTTAAAAAAAACGCGCGTAACGAATGTCAATGTAATTCACAGCCATTGAGTTGGCGGTACGAAGTTCGCGGGGTCAGCTAGTATATTATACATTCTGTGTATCTGTAAAAAACATTTTGATATTGATGTAGAGTAGATTGTGATTTTTAAAAAAGGTTTCTATTTTCTCCGTTCGAATAACATTTTTCTTAGCATCATGTTAAAGTAAAGCTCCCCGTGTGTGGAGAGTCGTGCGTGCGTATATATCGTCTGTCGGCAGCACACACACACACGCAGCTACTTACTCGTTTAATCAGCAACGTCACGCACTAACATTACGCGTGCATATATCTCATTCGATACATTCAAACCCTAACAGCATGCGTAGTAAGTACTAGGGCCCCAAACACACGGGTGCCACCAAGTTTGTTATTGTTATAATATCGTTATTTAAAACAATAAGTAAGTTTAAACAACGATATCCGTTGTTTAAACTTACTTATGTAAACATAAATATATCTTTATATATATAATTCTTCTGTGAGTGTGTATGTCACTGAACTTCTCTCAAACGACTGGACCGATTTTGATGAAATTTTTTGTGTGTGTTCAAGAGGATCTGGGAATGGTTTAGATTCGCAATTGGACCCGGTAGGTGGCGCTGCGATCAAGTTCTGGAATTTTAAAGTTGGGCGGTACGAAGTTCGCTGGGTCAACTAGTCTTTATATATATAATTCTTCTGTGAGTGTGTATGTCACTGAACTTCTCTCAAACAAATGGACCGATTTTGATGAATTTTTTTGTGTGTGTTCAAGGGGATCTGGGAATGGTTTAGATTCGCAATTGGACCCGGTAGGTGGCGCTGCGATCAAGTTCTGGAATTTTAAAGTTGGGCGGTACGAAGTTCGCTGGGTCAACTAGTCTTATATATAAAATTCATGTGTCACAATGTTCGTTCCCATACTCCTCCGAAAACGGCTGGACCGATTTGTATGAAATTTTGTGTGCACATCGGGCAGGTCTGAGAATCGGCCAACATCTATTTTATATAACCCTAGGACGCGAGCTTAGCCGCGGGCATCAGCTAGTATAATATAAATATTTCATACCGACCATTCGTTATATCCCTGTGATCTTGTCCAATTTTCAATGGGGTTCCAGCTTCTTCTATGCCCAGGAGCCCTCAACTCAACGGCACTCAAACACAGGCTTGGCAAGTGTACATGACCTCTAAAGTTTACTAAAGTATTAATCGCCTCGATTAACTGCCAATACAAAGTAGATAGGAGGAAAAGAGTTTAGGTATCCACTTATCCAGTATAATATAATATTATGTTTCGGACCGATTCTAATTTGACCATTGCTTGTAAAATAATCAGTAGGTATTGCCACGACCTTTTTGATAGAGTGAAACCAAGGTTCTTACAAACCGCAAGCCTACACGTACTTCCCCACTTAGGTAATCTTAGTAGTGTTAATTAGTTTATACATAGTGTATATTTTTTTAAATTCAATTCCCTCATTAGGATTCTGTTCTTGTGTCACGGGGGACTTAACAAACAGAGATACATGAAACCGACACAAGGAGCACCCATACTCAGAACAGCATTTAGTGTAGCGCACAAAATATTCAGATATGGGGGTAGAACCCACAGCACTTTAACGTAGTATCTATGGCGACCTCTTAAACCACTATGTCATCCGTGCAGTGATTTAATTAATACCAGCCAGGGTGACTCTACTCTGCCTGATAGAAAGCATGGGTCGAATTCAAAGGTGGGGACCACCACACTCACCGCGAATGCAAGCAGTATACTGACCCGTACTAGTGAGATGGTTTTTTACGCCTCGCTTAAAGAACTTCCAAGGCCAGCCCGTTGAGCCTTGAGAAGGTGTAATCAGTTGGCAGGGCCCTTTAGAACACTCCACTTGGTAAATGCGATAGAGGACTGCCATACGATACGACGTCTCTTCTGAAATGCAAAGGCATAAGGATAGTAACATATTTATGTATTATCAACTACCGGAATGATCAGATTAGATATATGTATGTAATACTATATGACAATAAAAAATAATTAATATAAGCAATTAATGGACGAATTATAAAGGGTTATAGAAAAAGTAAAGTCATTGCACCAACCCTAATAATTAATCAATTAAGTAATGAATTAGAGGACAGAGATGATTATAGTTTTTCATTGCACTGATTTTCTATTAAGAAGACACATTATTATTTTTAACATTAGAACAGGATAACTAACCGTGTTTACCAATAATTTTTCCTTTAATTCTAATTATTAGAGTTATAAAGATTGGCACGTTTAGGGGGATCCCCGAAACTTATTTTATGTCTATGTATAGACTGCAGTAAGTCTCATCAATTTTGTTTATTTAACAATTAAAAATTAATAAACTGTGAATTTTCTAACCACGGTATAAAGTGCTATATAGTTTCACTCAATAACTGCCTCGTTGGTCTAGTGGTTAGCGTATGCGACTGCCAATCAAGAGGTCTCGGGTTCAAATCCCGGGTCGGGCCAAAAAGTGTTTTTGGGATTTTCTTAGGAAATTCCTAATAGCAGCCTGGAGTTTGGAAGTTTGGCGGTGATTCACGCCCGTGCCTCGGAGAGCACGTAAAGCCGTTGGTCCCGGTTGTCATGAACATCTATGGCAATCGTTATTGGGAAGTCAGTGCCCTCAAATATACTGACAACTAGTTCAATCTTCGAATTTCAGTTCTCCCTTAGGGTTGCGGAGGTCCGATGCCAGTCGCTCCGTGGAAAAACTGAAATTCAGGTAAAACCGGTTGAACTAGTAGCCGACCCCAAATAAACTTGGGAATAATGGCTAGGAGGATGATAGTTTCACTCAATAGATATTTAATCTATTAAATTATGTTGTCGAATGTTTTAGGCATTATCAACTGACAGTCAACCTGTAACGAGAGTTTGTGTCCAATTTAATGTAAGTTTTTCAAGAAAAACTCGAGGGACGGCCGCGTAACAAAAGATCGAACGTGCGTAGGCCCCTGAAAGGGTCCTGACCTGGTGAAGGTCGCGGAAAAACTGTTGGATGCCGGCACCACATGTCCAGTTGTTGTGTCAAAACTGTGGAGAGATTACCTATGTCCAGTAGTAGACTTATTCTATTTAATTTGATAAATTATGATTGATCAGCTAAAATGCAATTTTGCGTTAGCTTAAGGTTCTAAAATAAAGAGTGCATCAGAAAAAGCATGTTCAAGAAGAGATAAATGGGTCACCCGCGTGTATCAAACTCTTCACATAAATTTATAAATATGTAGAAATAGTAAACTAGTTTTGCAAGCCTCATGCGAATGACATCAAGTAAATATGCTAGTATCATAAATATATAAATATCCCAATCAGTTGTCAAACATGCTTACAATATTATAAATAGCCGTACTATGCGCGTGCCGTGCACACACACACACGCACACACACGTTCACAGAGCCATTTAAACTATTCGTATGTATACACACAGTCAGCGCTTGCGCAGGTCGTGTTATCTCCTTACGATAATACACACGTACAGAGGTCAGGGGCGAACTGTAACCATCAGTTCATCTCCCAGCTTGCAGTGAGTACTATGACAATAACACATCATTAAAATCCAACACAAGAATAATTTATTATAGACTTGACAAAGGTTCTTATTAATATTTAATATCTTTGCACCGTGAACGTTTGCAAGGTCGTAAAATTATTGTTTTATTACTATTAAATTTAAGGTAGTCTTATTTCTCCTATAGTAGAGATAGGAAAATGTATGAAATCAAATATTACCTTCATAATACATAGCTCAAAACAAATGATATATCAATCTATGAATGGCGCCGGTTGCGCGGACCACGCACGGGGGCACACTGATACGTATGTATGAATGGGTGCAGATAACACACATACTCACAAACACGCACACACACCCACATCTACCCGTACACATACATAAGTGAATAGTATCACTATATGTGTGCTTATACAACATGTTTATGTATAAATGTAAACGCATCGGCCGTTATCACGGGTGTCGGAAATTTTACCTTATTAACTTGATAAAGAATGGAAAACCTTGTGCGATGAGTGCTAAGTTGAATTAAAGTTTTTATTTTTAATATTGTTTACTAATTGGGTGAACTGACTAATGCGTTTTTTTATTATATTTATTTTATATATTTAAAATATTATAACCATAATTATAACGTTTTTGTTTTGAGATCTACCTACGTTTATAAAAAATATGTATCATGTATGTCATGGAATGAAATGAAGTTTCTTGCTGGTTCTTCTCCACAGGAATCATATTCTTCTGAGTCTGAGTCTAAGAGTCATCTGTAACGCTTTAAAGTGCCTGTACAAAAATAAAAAATAACTTTTATTTTATGTAGTCCTTCTATATAAAATAAAAGTTATTTTTTATTTTTGATTAGTCAAAGATTTATTTGGTGCTAGCTCGAGTCGAAAAAAAAAGCTAAGTGAATTGAAGCTAGTTTAAAATAAAAGTAGCCATCAGCTATCTGCTAGTGAGGTACCCGTGAAAATCAGACAGATGTTTTAATTTACTTTATGGTTTGTATGTTCTTTTTATTCATTTCATTTTTACCCACTTTCCTCGCATTTTTTTTTTTTTTATACATAAAAATCTTCCCTAGCTACAACACAAGGAACACGCGAATGTTTGAAAAAACGAACTACCGATTCGTTTTTATTTATATAGATATTTTCTCATAAACTAGATCATTAAATTGTGCGTTTTTAAGGTTCCGTTGCCAAATGGCAAAAAACGGAACCTTATAGATTCGTCGTGTCTGTCTGTCTGTCTGTCTGTCCGACCGTATGTCACAGCCACTTCTTTCCGAAACTATAAGAACTATACTGTTGAAACTTGGTCAGTAGATGTGTTCTGTGAACCGCATTAATATTTTTACACAGAAATAGAAAAAAAGCAATAAATTTTGGGGGTCCCCATACTTAGAACTGAAACTCGAAGTTTTTTTTTCATCAAAACCATTTTTGAAGACCTGTCCATAGATCTATGGATAGGTAAATTTTTTTTTCATCAAACCCATACGTGTGGGGTATTTATGGATAGGTGTTCAAAAATGATGTTGAAGTTTCTCATATCATTTTTTTCTAAACTGAATAGTTTGCGCGAGAGACACGTTTGTTATGCGACTGTTAAACTCTTGTTTGCCAGTCGCATACACATTATTTACAGAGTTGTTGGGATTTTTCCTTACAGGAAATTCTTAATTACAGCCAAAAGTATTGAAATTTGGAGGTGATTCACACCCGTGCCTCGGAGAGCACGTTAGGCCGTCGATCCCGATTGTTGTGAACATCTATGGCTATCGTTATTGAGAAGTCAGTGCCCTTAAATATACTGACAACAAGTTAACCTTCAAATTTCAGTTGTTCCTCAGGGTTGCGGAGGTCCGATGCCAGTCACTCCGTCAAGAAACTAATATTCAGGTAAAACCGGTTGAACTAGTAGCCAACCCCAAGTAATTTAGGGAATAAAAGCTAGGAAGAAGAAGGAAGTTTTTTTCTTTAAGAGTCAAAAAGATACGTTTCAATAAAATTATTAATTTATTATAATGTCTGTTATACATACTTTATGACTCCAAAGGAAGAATATAGACTAATCTTTCCTAGTTTATAAATATGTCTCTATGCAAAGATCAATTAAGAGGTGGAATAAAAGGATTTCCTCATTATCACGCAAATAGCACAGGGAAACAAACACGGGTTCGGTGAAAAACCTGAAACCATTACCTAACTATTGCAGGCGCTAATTGTACATACACAGTCTCTTTGTTGCAATTATGCCTACCATAGCCGGTTTCCACACTAAGATTATAAACTAGTAACTCTTCCTGTCTGTCTGTCTGTCTGTCTATCTGCCTCTTATGCTTTTACAGCTCTAGGGCTTGAAAGATTTAGATGAATTTCGGCATAGGGATAGATTGAACCTTGGAGAAGGAAAAAGGCTAAATTTGGATTTTGAGTAGGTATCTTATAATAAAACAATAGTAGCTTGTGCCCGCGCTTCCGCCCGCGTGTACGTCGCCGCGTCGATTACTGCGACAAAAAGTAAACTTTGTTAAGAATCAAAGGATCCACGTTGTAAATTTCATCCAAATCGGTTTAGCTATTTAGCCGTGAAAATGGTAAAGAAAGACTTTGGAATGTATAATATTGATATGGATTTTATTTTCAATTATCTTGTATTTTTTTTGGTTTTCATTTATAATTTAAAAATATTTGACTGCGAGAGACTCTTTTCACAAAAAGGAGAAATATCACAGGATACTCCTGGGATACCGGTGCTGAGTACTACTTTGGATGTTTTTCACCCAATAAGTTCGTTTTTTCGTTTCAAATAATTCATTTTATTAATATTACTAATTGTTCAACCCACAATGGCACATCTTTCTCTTAATTGTGGTATAGAGGAGGTCTTTGCGTGTTGAAACTGTTCGCTTCTATTTTTTTTAAATATGTATTTAGGAGACAAAATAAAAAAAAGTTTCTTATAAATAATCTAAAATGTATTTGTAGATTATGAATAAAAATAGTAAATGGTTCACCGAGGGAGGAAAGGAACCGATTGCTAGCGAGGGAGCAGTTTGTGGCCCGAAGGCGCAGCCTAGGGCCACAATACTCCCGAGGTAGGAATGGGACTTTCATCCGAGTGCTACACAGTGCTTTATACTACACCTGTGAGGAACATTTAAAGTATTTATAAAATAAAATCAAAACGTAAGACACCATGTAAGACACAATTTAGCTTAGAATTTGACATAATATTTATAAATATTTCGCGCTTCTTTTGTTTTTTTTTATTTTTCACAAAAGGATGTCAGTGGCACGGCGATTCCATATTTAAATAATATGAAAACTCTTTGGGCAGGCGCGCGCCATAGATAAGATACCACATGAGAAATGAAAATTCATACAACTTTCTCTCCCGCTAAAACACGTTAGAAATGAATTTTCATACATTTTTTCCACCCGCTTGGAAAAGACTTTCTCTTATCATTTTCAGGGAATAGTGACTACTGTTCCGATCAGGTGTAGTATAAACATTATTTTTATTACTTTGGCATATTTAAATTATAATGTCTCATATTAAATACATCAATATAGTTTTGAAACAAGTAATATGTCTTTGGTACAAACACAAACATAGATTATTAAGTAATCTGTCTTTATATTATTATTTTTATATACTTTACTAAGATGAACAGCACACTATCTAATTTAAACTAAGGGTTAACTGACTGAATACTTGAGAATTTCTCCTGAAGAATATAATACTTCAGAAGTTATACCTAGAACACACCAATTAATTTGCAAAGCTTTACGTGCTCCTCAAATGTATTCAGTAAACCTGTCGCAGAGACGTATGTATACGCGCAATTCACTTTACAGTGCGGGCCCGGATTATGTCTATCATAATAATGTTTCTTTTATATTGTCAATTTCATAGAGGTTTCTAATTAGATGTATGCAGAAAAGAATTTTAATAAAACAGTACTGTCTAACATGCTACCCAGCTTGTAAGAATAACTAAGTCCTCCTACGTTTTTAAAACTGAAAAAATCCAATAAAAATCTTGTAAATTCGAAAAACTTCCTTTTTATAGGCAAATATAACTTTAATGGGCTAAACTGGAGTCCTATTACTTTATAAAGTGAGTGAGGTTACCGAAGCTCAAACTGGAGGAGAATGATTTTGGAAGAAGAGACTGAGAAGTTGGCAAGACACACACCTTGACTTGAAGGTGATCACCATTTGCCCTATGTACCACAGTAAAGTTGACTAAATAAACAACCAACTTTAAATTCACAACTTTTGCTTAATCTACGCTTCTGTGCGAAATCAGAGAGGACAAATCATTCCATATCGTGCACATCACGTCACACACGTAGCCATAATGAGTATAATGTACAACGCACCGTACATTGCATGTAATCTACGCGCTCACCTACATAGCATTGAGTAAAAGCGCACATGCAATTATGATAATTAGATAAAGCGGTACACTCAAACCAAGACATACAGATAGATTATACCGAAAGACTATAAGAGGAAATCGCATTAAATTCAAGTATATTACAATTAATTTTCAGTTTAAAAAAACAATGTGATTGCGTCATTCACCCACAGTCTACACTAATCGTCATCTGCCTCACATCTTAGTCATTGGTATTTTTTCCTACCATTTATCGCAAAGTCCGTTTATTTCAAGGTCAAATAAATGTGCAATAGCTGATGCTTGCAACTTCGACTGCGTCTCTCAAAAAGAAGAAATGTTGTCCGTTATACTCAACATTTAAAATTAAAAAAATTGTCTATCAAAGAATCAAAAGTTCCATTCGAACCATTCGTTCTGTAAGATTAGCGAAAAAAAAACTTATCAGCATTGTAATATTAGGATCTATAAATATATATAATGATAGGCTAAAGAAAAACATTTCAAGAGAATGTACAATGTACCTATCTCATATATTCTATTATAGAATTAAAAGTTCTATTCGAAGCATTAGTTTTATAAGATTAGTGAAAAAAAACCCTATCAGCATTGTAATATTAGGATCTATAAATATATATAATGATAGGCTAAAGAAAAACATTTCAAGAGAATGTACAATGTACCTATCTCATATATTCTATTATAGAATTAAAAGTTCTATTCGAAGCATTAGTTTTATAAGATTAGTGAAAAAAAACCCTATCAGCGTTGTAATATTAGGATCTATAAATATATATAATGATAGGCTAAAGAAAAACATTTCAAGAGAATGTACAATGTATCTCATATATGTACATTGAGACCTACCTCCGTGATAACGTTTGACATAAATATGTTTTGTTTCGACTCGTTAGCAAACGTTCATTGAATGGGCAACTTAACGCACCCACTGCTCCGCGGGCCATTGTCTGATAACTTATTAAACTGCTACAAGAATTAAACTAATTTTAAATGATAATAATTTTAAACGATACATGTTATTTTTGTGTTGCTATAGTACCTATGTGCCAAATGTTCCGCCTTGCATAAGTCTACTTTTACAGTAGATTTTTGATGTAAGACAAAAAAAGAAGTAAATAACAATTCTTTCTATTAGCCGAGACTCCCGATAACACATACCTTTACATTTCACTGAACCGTCAATGATCAACCTTTGGTAGAGTACTTGTTCAGCAACAACCCGTAAAAGTAGGTAGGTAGGTAGGTATTATTAAAAGATTCATGTTTATAAAAATGTTGTATGTAATGAGAAAAAAAATCTAAAATCGATTATTTTAATATTACATAACATACTCGTACCTAGAGACCTTCAGGCAGCGTACTTTCCACCGTACTACTGAGCTAAAACTTTTAAATATTTTATAAAAAATGTTTAATCTGTTTATGTATATATTGGAATATAGCAGTACATAAAACTGTTAGTTCCGTCACAACGTACTCGTGTACGTGTAGTGGGGAAACACGTCGGCGCGCAAACATGTTGTTACATGTTATCAAGACTACCTGGGCGAGTTCAGCGTTTACGTCAATGCCTTATATCTAACATACCTACAAGACATTACTTACAGAGTACACTAAAGCTATATTTTGTTACACTAGATCACTGTCTTAAAACAAATCATAATATACTTAGTCTGACCATAACTACTGTTACAATTAAATCAAACAAAATGTTTCAATTAAAACAATAAGAACGCTGACGCTGACTCGGTGGCGTCATTGTAGCGTTTGCGACTGCTGTGCGTGAAGTCTCGGGTTCGATTTCCGGGTCGGACAAAATGTTTGTGTCTTCTGAAAATATTTCTTTCGGAGTTTGGGTGTTTTCTATGTATAATATGGATGAATTTACAAAAAAAGGATGTTTATGTGTTGATATCAGTTGTTTGTCTAGTGCACATAATAAAAGCTCTGCTTAGTTTGGCACTTTGGCAAGTGGCGTTGTGTGTAAGATGTTCCAAAAACATATTTATTTATAAAAATAAACAAAATAAAACATTTGACTTTCATCCAGTCACTATGTGATCCGTCATTGTGTTTTCTTATTTTCGCGTCAATCGGTTGTCAAATATTTTTGTGATATTACAATAATTTTAACAAAAAGGAAGTCTTTGAAGTCGGTACTTCAAAGAAAAACTATTCCGAGTACCCAAATCGCGACAATTGTGCCTATGATATTTGAGGAGTTCCCTCGATTTCCGTGGGATCCCATTATCAGATCCCAATATGGTGACGATGGGACCACCTGTAAGCTACGCCTATTCCAATGCAAAAAGAATTTTTGAAATCGGTTCTTAAGCAACGAAATTATCGCTGAAAATACATTTAAAAAAAAAAAGTTTCCGACGAATTGAGAACCTCCTCCTTTTCTTTGAAGTCGGTTAAAAATGAAATGGGGTGATAAAAGGAACCGAATCGCTGTGATATCTTGACACGAAGTGGGTGTGGGACCAAATACAATTTTCAAACGTATCTTATTAGTCGAATATTTGTGTACCGGGCTATTGATAGGTATAAAGAAACCACCTCTATTTGTGACAGATAAAAATCATAAAATCCACCAAGTTTCAACAGCGTGCTAGCTTGCTGTCCTTAAAAACAGTGCTTTTAAGATTATCGTTTTTATAAATGAAATCTAGAAAATAGCCTATATACAGACTCGACCTCTAATCCAGAGTAGGTAAGAATACTTAGAACTTGCTGCAACTCTAGTACAATACGGTTGTAGTCTATTTTTTAACATTATTAACAGACTGTCACAACCCCAGTAGTCGAATTTCGTTGGTCTTCTTATTCCTCGAACTGCCCGTAACGATTGCCAAGGATGACCGTAAAGCAACCGGGACTGACGTTCTTGCTGTACACTACGAGACAAGGAGGGATCTCAACGTGTTAAGGAAAGGTGACCTATCCATAGACAAATCCTATAACTTTTCAATGTGTTACTCAGTTACCAGTAACTTTATCCTTACCAATATCATAAACGCGAAAGTCTGTGAGTATGTATGTATGTTTGTTGCTCTTTCACGCAAAAAATTACTAAGCGGATTTACATGAAACTTTACAGTAATGTATCTTATATATCAGAATCGAGATATACGCGGGCGGAGCTGCGGGTGAAAGCTAGTGAAGTTATAATTATTCTTACAACGCAGTTAACAAATCTTAAAAAAAATTGTTATTACACATAGGTATAGAAATCAATGATATTGAGAGGTTGAGACGTAGGTCATAATTATAGTTATAAACAAATTAAACAAATTTAAATAATAGTTAAATATAATTAGTCAATTGTATTGTAAACTAATAACAACACCACAGTAGCATTGTATGGTAAATCCCACCGATAAACCATTTACATAATATAATAAACATTATGAAATAGGCTAACACTCGGTTCGAAATTATCATTTATTTCCATAAATCAAAACAAAGCCTACATTTAATTGGTAATTTACACCTAATTCTTTGTAGGTATTGTGATATTATTATTTTAAAATTTCAAACACTAAAAGTATCTTGAATTGCGATCTTTTGACCACACGTTTGGCCTAGTGGTTTATTGATCGCCACGCCACTTTCTATTTCGCCAAGGGTTCAAGAAAAGTAAAAGGTCATACATATGTTAGTGTTTATGATAGGTTTAACTTTCATACACTAGAGCACATCAGAGGGCTCAGTGTTTATTTATTTAAGCAACAAAACACTAAGTTTATTTTTGTTACCAGTTCATAAAAATAACATATATTGTCATCTTTGTCTGTCTGCCTGCTCTGTGTACGTATTTTGCTAAAACAAACCCAGTTGTAAACACCGCTGACGACAGTGCGGTCCACTTCCTAAAAGCAAATCTGACCTGAGATGATATCAGCGCGAAATAATAATTAATATGATAATAATGAATAATATTTGTTCAAATTAACGGTTGTAAGGTTAACATCATTTACTGCGTCGCAATTGTACGCGACCTACATATACAAGTATGCACGAGAGATATCTTCAACGTAAATATTAAATTTCATTTTGTAAATTACTTGAAAATAATGATTCAGTTTAAAAAGTATTATGGTGTGAGATACTGTAGATGATGAAGCCCCCCCCCCCCCCAGCGTTCGGGCTGTCGTGTTTCGTTGGGGAGTGCGAGACCAGAGGCTCACTGATGAAGTAGCTTCTCAATAAACTGACAAGGTTTGGGTCACACCTAAACTATGGCGGTTTATTTGCAACGAGTAGATATGGTGACCACATCTTTTAGATTCTATTCATACTCGCGATCAGGCAGATTAGAGTCACTTTGGCAAACTCTTAAATAAAAAAACCCTTAAAACTTTTACCTGACCGATTTCGTCTTAAAGCATTATCAAGGGTAACTTAACTAAAATAACTTTGATAATAACATACTTCAACTGTTCAACATAAAGTTAAATAAGAACTGCCACTAGAACAAAGATCTTATCTATACAAAAAGCAAAATTGGACTGTGTATGTAATATGAAATAAACAGTCATTTACTAAATGTATATCAAAGTATTTACGTTACTGACATCCAAAACTAATTTTTCAAAATTTTGACTGTCTGTCTGTGAAACAACATTTTGTGGATCACACAAAGTGTTGTCACATGTGGTACTTGAGCCCACAACACTTGGCTTAGCAGAGAGCTTAAACCAATAGGCCAACCGTGCAGTCAAAACTGTAGTGTCTCAACACTATTGTATCATGTTATTGCTATATTGTTAGTTTAGCTGATACATGTTACCTTAGTTATTAATATTCTTCTAGAGAATTCTTTGACTTAAATAAATGATGTTAGCGTAAACATAAAATGTGCAATGATTGCGGTTGTTGGGGACAAGCTGTAAACCAGCAAAAGCACGGAGTTTATGTTTCTTAATATTGGTTGAAACGGAACCCTTTTCCATAATAGAGAGCAGATAATATGATGCGAGGTGTGCGCGAGGCGCGTTCACGATAGCCGTGTCAGAGTTCAGTGATACATTAGTTACCTCGTCGCGGTGGCGTGACGTCAATCGGTAGCCTATTTGCGCGCATATCGGAGTCAGAGGTGAAGGAGCGCGTACGCAACACTCACGTGTCACACATCACCCGCTTCTAGGAAGATGAGATAGCTTGATTGATTGCTCTTTGTGTAGAACATATCACCTAAGAGTGGACCTATTTAGTGAGTTACAGCACTGCACTCAACTGTTACTCGGGCAGGAGGCGAATAGGCAGCGTACGCAGATAATTAGATAAGCGCACACGAATATACATATATTTCTTATGTGTTGTTAAAGCTGTTGAAAAACCAGTTTGGTCTCGTTCAGTTTAGATTTGAAACTGGACTTCGCACTTATTTTAACGTATTTAAATATATATCATTCATCGTCCCCCCCTCCCTTCTAAATCTGGAAAAATTCATGATGGTGGTGCATATAATGAACTTTAAGGGAAAACTATAACGGATTACATGACTCGGTTAGTTCGGGAGTTATAGATGCTTAGCTTGTTAAAATCACTTAAAGCATACGTATAATTAACGCATTAATACGTAAACATAACAATTATCTATTGGATACGATTTTAAATTCACGTACCATTATCGGTGACTGAGGAACCCTTTCCTGTGCGTGGCCTGATACGCACTTGGCCGATTTTTCATGAAATTTTTCTTCAGAACCTTTTCTATTAATATTACTTTGTTAAAAGTTTGTAAGTATGTATGTATGTATGTATGTTTGTTGCTCTTTCACGCAAAAACTACTAAACGGATTAGTAAGAATACTACTCAAAATATGTACTACATATTTTGAGTAGTATTACTTAATAGCTTTCGCCCGCGGCTCCGCCCGCGTGTATCTCGATTATTGCAGTATAAAGTAGCCTATGTATTATTCTGCTATATAGCTATATTACTGTAAAGTTTAATTCAAATCCGTTTAGTAGTTATTGCGTGAAAGAGCAACAAACATACATACATACATACATACATACATACTCACAAACTTTTGCGTTTATAATATTAGTGAGGATAGAATATTACGAGTAGGTATATATTCTCACTTAGATAATGTGACAATAAAATACTTATTTAATTATAACTTGCCTTACTCATCGTTCCGGTCACGGTTAACCCCTAAGATTTGCAAATAGAAATATAGCTCTTCTAATAATAAGTTTAAAGTAGCATTTTGTGGTTTAGTTATCATTTATTTATCTGTTTCTGTGGTTTTAGTTTATTATTGTAAGTTATTATCATACAATAAACACCGCAGAAATCGCTTTAGTTTATAAACTGGAGAAACTCTTGTTTGGTTGACAAATTATAGTAAAATGTTACGAATGTTAATATGGAAGAAAAGGTAGAGAGGTAGTAGGTATTCTTGTCCTGACTGGTCAAAAGAACCCACATGAGTAGACATCGAATTATATTTACTATCAAAATACCAAAATATCACCAATTCAAACCCCAGTACTACTAACTACTAATTAGTAATATGAGAACTGAAACCAGCACTCCTCCAACACCTTGATAGTGCATATAATTCTACGTCTACATATGAACCATACTCAAAACGCTTCCACAAGCATAATTCAGGCCATCAGATAAAATCTAAACTATCAGATATTGTTGCCCAAACCATAAACATAACTCAAACATATAAAGCTTGTTTTCCGTCTGGATTTTTTTAAGTTACTAAGCTAGCGACGAACGAATTAAAACGAATCAAACAAGTTCGTACATATACATATTTATATTATAAATTATGTCTGTCTGTTACGCTTTCACGGCTAAACCACTGCACCGATTTTAGTGAAATTTGCCATAGAGATACTTTGATTCTTTAGGAAGGGCATAGGCTACTCTATGCCGTTATAACTGACATGCATGCAGTCTGAGCCGAGGGCAAAAGCTATTATCAAATATAACAGAAAGGATATCAAATACGTTTTTTTCTATAGCGTTTGGACGTAACTATGACGTCAGCCCTGAGAAGGTAAGTAAGTTCTTAACGTCAATGGAATAGCCATTGCTTTTAACGTACTAACTACCTATAGGTACTAACAGTGTAGGCTAGTAAAGTAATTAGTACATATTGTCATAATAACGAATCAGTCAATAGTTTCCAACGTCTCAGAAAGAGAACGACGTAAGGCATGGACAGTTTAAAAAGTAGTTACAAGTTCTACCCAGAACCAACTCATGATCTGAATGAGTTTCATAATTGGGGAATCTCGACATAAATATAGGTTACCAATTCAATGTCTATGTCTAAGTCATCAAAATTATCTATGGAAGAGAAAATTTTAATCGACAATATTCGATGAGGAATGTGTCTCGTGAACTCTCTCCAATACACAAGGAGATTTTGCGTAAAAGAGCATTTTGATACTTTAGACCTTTATGGCGAAGAAATTTAACCTGGCGGGCCCTGACGCGGTCAAATAGTTGATGTTGAGAAGTAGTAGAACTTTCAGAGACTTTATGTGTATGTAACTCATAATTTCATAATCCCACTCAAGCAGATCTAGTACAAAGTTCCCTCGTCACCATAGATCAAGGTGTCATCCAATCTGCACCTTCAACACACTTGGCGCCTTGCCAACGTGTCTCTAAGTACCACCGCTCACAGCATCTCGTCCTAATAACTTGTTAAACATTACTACATATTTACGTAATTATGAACACCTATACACCAAACGAAAGTATAGCTAAACGATACGAAACCAACTTTATTACATTTGATATTATTATACTGTCTTCATGTTGTAAATTTAGAAATAAGTAAATTTATTAAAGTACATAGTTTATTTATAAAAGAGGTGTTCTTAGTCAGAATATGACAAATATATCATACTCGTGAAATAAGATAAAATGAGAACATTTAGGAATATAATTCCAAGTATTTAATTCATATATTTGTGCAAAAAAAAATATAAATATATAATTTTAAATTAATATAGAATTTAGAAAATGCGAAAAGCGAATAACACGATTATTTTGTGAACTTGCTATTTAATTATGTTACTCAAATACCATGAATTATGCACCTTCTTATAATTAAGTATAAATTTATAAAATCACAGAATTTGCAATTTCATCTTAGAGCTTTGGTGACTGAATTAGCCTGACAGTGAATCGTAAATTAATGAAAAAAAGAAAAATGCTTGTCCCTGAGCAACCCCGCCAAATACTGCATGCATTAGGTTTCTTAGAGAAACAAAACGAGTAGTAAAAAGAATACGGCCAAAGAAAGTAAAATACGACCGAATGGCGCCGAGAGAATTAGGCAAACTATATCTTTTGTTCACAGAACATACGAAACAAATTTTACCAATTGTAACCAAATAGAATCTTCATTTTTATTAATAAGTAATCATCATAATCAGCCTATCGCAGTCCACTGCTGGACATAGGTTTCTCCAATTGCATGCCACTTAGTTCGATACTCGGCTACTCGCATCCAGCTCCTGCCAGCTGTCTTGCGCAAATCATCACTCCACCTATCCTGTGGACGTCCTACACTACGTTTGTCGAGACGCGGTCTCCACTCGAGAAACAATCTAACCCAATGTTTATCGGTTTGGCCGCTAAGATGGCCAGCCCATTGCGACTTTAGCTTACAAATCCAATGTAGATAACTATAGTTCTCTGCTGGATTACCTCATTTTTCTGATACCTGGTTTCTAATACGATAATAATATAGAAACGCCTAGCATTTGTATTTGGTGACCTGTCGTGCCGTGTTAAAACGTGGACACTGCCACGTTTAGGCTCAGTATGTGATGACGGGTAGGAAGCACTGGTTGAAGACTTTTAGGCACTGTAGAATTGATGATGAGAAGACCGGAAAAAGCTTCCTAAACGCTGCCTTTCCTAAAATTGAATACTTCTGTTCACCTCGTCCTCTAAGTTTTTTCTACCTAATTGCAAAGACACATATTTTTAAACTACTTCGAAAACGTAAATGTGTTCTATACCATATCCACTCTGAAACCCAGCCTGCTCCAGTGGTAGGAATACGTCGAGTCTTTGCTCAAGACAGTTCGTGCTGACTCTTGAATAGCTTGTAGATAGCTTGTAAGGAAAATGGGTCGATACTTATGAACTGAACTTCCTATCGTCTGTTGAATCACAATCGACAAAGTGCAAAGACAAAGCGAGTGTGAAAGTTCTTAGGGATCGTCAGTTTCTATTGAATAGTGAGTGATGATTTCATATAAGAATCAAATCGAATAAACGGTCCATTATTATTTTGGCCTCTAAAAAAATCATTAAAGCCCGAGCAGTAGACCTTTTCAAATCTATTCTAGTATAGATGAAAACTGAACTTAAAACCTGACATAGATTTATATCACAAGTGACTTTAGCACTTACCCGTAGCTACGTATGAGTTTAATGTGCATGTTGCTAATAGTTTGATAGTTGAAAATCTTGCTAGTAGAATCGATCACTAATCCTACAAAGAAGGTTTACCTTCAGTTGCCTAAATTATAATAAAATCTACTTTGTTAGTTCTACATTTTTGTGTGTGGTTTAAAAATTAGGGGTTGTTAATACGATATCCTTTAATTTTCTAAACACTACGGAATAAACCAACAAATGATTCTATTGATGGAAAGTCACCGAAGTTGTATTTGGAAACTGTGTGAATAAGCAACTTGAAAGTCACATGATTATGACAGGTGGTCATGGTGAAGTTAGCATACATGAGGAAAATATGTCGAAAAAAGAGCGTATCGTACCGTGGATTCAGTGGTAAGTGCGGGCGACAAGTGCGGCGGTACGCCGGAAACCTGCGGCAGTAAAGGTTCGCATGGCCGCCTTGTGTTTATGTGCAACGGAAGCAATGTCGCGCCAGAGTCGTGGAGCCTCTACAACTTGCCTTATTGTGTAATATTAGAGCTACCAGCAATTGGTTGTTAAGCAACTACTTTTATAACTTTTTATAATTGAAATAAAATTATTTGAATCTCTTTAAAAGTCTATATAAAGTGTATGCTTATTAAATTATATAGCGACCCCTTCAAAACTAAATAAGAAAAACATAACAAGGAGAACAACATACAACAATCTCATAGTCACATTTAAAACATCACTTAGAACTGTCTGATCTAATCAAAACTCGTACTAATCATTTTATTTTATTTAATAAACTAATTAGTAAAGATATGCTATAAATGTAACTAGAACATACGATAGTCACACAATAGTCGCTGTGAACATTGCGTAATATCTGTACAGGCAGTTGCATATCGTTCATTGTAATTGCCTACGGCAGTGCCTCGGCAAGCAAGGCAAGGCGGGCAAGCGGCAGTGACGCGCCGATGGGTGCGCGCCGCCACCTACTCCCAGTACCCGCCACTCCACGTGCCAAATGCTCACTGAGAGCATTATTGTTGTTTCTGAGATACGATTACATTTATTTAATTGTGTTAAGCTTTTCTGGGATACACAGCACTCAAAATTTACATTAAGTTCTACTTTCATTTTCGAGTAGTTGCAATATCCAGAAAAAATGTAAAGTATCTGTAGCTGTCACTGTTTGTGAACCACAAAGTACTTAAAAATATAATTATGTAATGTGTTCTCGCTGTAATGTGTTACGTGCTTACGTTATGACTTGTGGTTTTTATCAACTGCTATGATACCTACCTGCAATGGGAAATTCCAGCACCTATAGGTACTTACCGTATAAAAAACAAACGGTTTTTTAATTCGCGTGTTATATTTCTGTACGGTACCCTCAAAATGGTTTAAAGCCTCAAGGTTGAACCTCGCATCCAAAATTTATAAGCATCCTCATGTATTAATGCCGTGATATATTGCTCTCTTTCTTTTGATGCTCGTTGGTCTAGTGGTTAGCGAATGCGACTGTTGATCAATAGGTATCGGGTTCGTTTACCGGTTAGGACCAAATATTTGTGTGATCCGTAAATATTTGTTTCGGAGTTTTCTATGTATAATATGAATGTATTTACAAAAAAAGGTATGTTTATGTATTTATATCAGTTGTCTAGTACCCATAATACGAGCTCTGCTTAGTTTGGGCTAGATAGCGTTGTGTGTAAGATGTATGAAATGTTTTTTCTGTATATGTGTTAAAAGAAGTATTTAGTTTAACATCCTTCAATATCGATAGAAATATAGGTAGCACTGCATTTATAAAATGCAAGTCTGTTTTGCAAGAATAGAAAATTAACCTAGATTCAACCCAGAATGTTGGAGTACTACAATAACTTCAATCAATGTAACTTTGTATATCTTCTAGTAGACTTTAATATACCAATCGTGTGTTTATAGTTGCTTTTTTGGAAAATATCACGCAAAATTAAGATTAAATCTACTGCCTGATTTTTGGGTACGAAGTTATAAATAACAAAATAAGTAGCTACCTTAAACGGTACATTCAGTGGAACTGTCAGAAAACAAATTTATCGATAAGGATATTAAATTACTAAAATATCGATGTTTACTTTATAAACTTGTACCTATGCATGCGTTTTCCTTTAATGATCAGATTATTTTCAAAATATTGCACCTCGTTGCAACTTCTTATTTCAATTGATACAATTTTGTTAGATATGTTACAAATAGTTTTAAGTGAGACTGAATAAACTTATTATTATTATTACCATGATGAAATAATAGTAAGAAAAATTCAACGACATGAGTAACAGACCCCCTAGCAAAGTTGCAAATGTTTCTCCTTTTGTATTCTATTCTCGATTCTATTTCTGTATTCACTTGAATGATTGGCTAATGTCACTCAGTTACGTGATCGAAACATAATATTAGTCAATAAAACAAGAGAATAGAGAAATATAATAGAAATTGGCAGGTAATTGCCTGGTAACAGCGTCGATCATCTAACACAACTTCTATGCAATCCATTCGGCGGTTTCCTTTCCAACATCTCTAATTCCTTTGACTTTACCTATCCTAACTCTAATATCTTTGATACAATAATTGGTTAATAAAAAATAATATTACAAATCTATTATAAATAATGGGATGGAATGCATTGGAATAGTTTTCGTTATACCTGTCAACAACCTGCGGTGGCGGTGGTTTTATTTCGGAACCAGTTGCATTAGATATTTTTTGTCTATTTTAATAACAGCTTTTGATTACAATCGCGATTCTGTGTGAATAGAACCAGTTTATTTATGTAATACCAGCTGAGCCCCGCTGAGTTAAACGAGTTTGTTATTGTTACGCAGCGAATGTAGTCCAATAAAATCTATCTGCCAGTAAAAGTCCCGTCGAAATCGGTCAAGCTGTTCCAGAGATTACCCGGAACAAACAGATAGACAAAAATTGAAAAAAATATTACAAACAGACACTCCAATTTTATTTATTTGTATAGACAAGACATAGTCACTTCTTTAAAATTATATATGAAGGTCGCATCGCCAGTAGACGCCGAGTTCTATCAACGTCTTTTATTCACTAATATTCTACTTTATTAAGTGCTTTAAGTAATGACTTGACTGTACAGTTCACCTGCAGGAAAATGTTATCAAACGTACACAAGTAGAAGCCACTTCCTCTATTACACCTATTTCACGTGTAAATAGTTCAATATATAAGTTTCCTTCCTTATAATTACTAATAACAGAAACCATAATTGGTAGGTATATTTGTGTTTACTTAAAAAACAACTATATTTAACCGTAGCTGATAAGCTGTACCTTTGAAAGGTCGACTGGTAGATTTTATCACTAAATTCCACCTCGTGCATTGTAAGTGCATAAAGTTTTTAACATACAAACAATATTAAAGTATTATATATACTCACACATTCTAAATATATACTCTACGCATTATAAATAAATTGCACCCAGACACCAAAAAACTGATCCTGTTTATTTCACAACGATTTGTCCTGGGTGGGAATGACCACGACCCCTGGCTGGTTGACGACGAATTGACCCAAGCCCACGAAATTCTTAAAAAAGCAATAAATAAATAAAGTTCCAATATACACTTTTGCTGAAGTGGAAGTGGGCCGGACATGTCTCCAGACGCACTGATGGACGCTGAAGCCGAAAGGTGCTAGAGTGGAGACCGCGATTAGGCAAACGTAGTGTAGGGCGCCCTGCGGCACGATGGACCGATGATTTGAGGAAGGTGGCTGGCGGCGGATGGATGCGGACTGCCGAAGACCGGGATGGTTGGCGTTCCTTGGGGGAGACCTTCGTCCAGCAGTGGACGGCGATTGGTTGACACTATATACACCTTTTTTGTCACTTTGTTAAGCTAACCCGTCACGTGAATGATTCAATCATACTTGACTAATTTATCTTTGAATGCCTCAATGGCGCAGTGGGAGCGTATACGACTGCTGTGCTTGAGATCTCGGGTTCGAGTCCCGGGTCGGACCAAATGTTTGTGTGATCCGCAAATATTTGTTTCGGAGTCTGAATGTTTTCTATGTATAATATGCAAGTATTTACAAAAAAGAAAAGTATGTTTATGTATTTATATCATATATGTACCCATAATACAAGCTCTAGTTAGTTTGGGGCTAGATGGCGTTGTGTGTAAGATGTCCGAAAAAAAATACATTTATTTATATATTTACATTTATCTCTCTCTCTCTCTTTCCTCTGCCTAGTTATTCATTCTTAGAATCGTGAGTACCACATCAAACTAAAATCCTAGTTATAAATGTGTGTTTGTAATATGAGCATCGTCATTGCGAGGGTGACCGCGAGGCACTTTATAATTAATTAACAAATATTAACAATAGTGTTGGGGAGAGTTTTTACGAGTTTCTACCATAAACAATAGCCGTGAAGTTTGTCATTGTGCCTTGATGTGAGAATTATGTCGTATTGAGCAAAAATAGGGCCACCCCTAGGGGCTGCTTACTTACAGGAGCGTTCTTAATGTAAAACAATAGTAATGGTGCCTGTCTATTAAAATTGTTAATGAATATTCCGACTCATTATTTAAGGGTCTTATTTACTGCAAGTGTAGACGCCACAGTCGGCTAAAATATTTTGTGATCTTTTTAGGGTTCCGTAGCCAAATGACAAAAACGGAACCCTTATAGATTAGAAAAAAACAATAAATACTTAGAACTAAAACTTTAAAAAATATTTTTTCAACAAACCCATACGTGTTGAATCTATGAATAGGTCTTCAAAAATGATATTGAGATTTCTAATATCATTTTTTCTAAACTTAATAGTTGCGCGAGAGGCAGTTCCAAAGTGGTAAAATGTGTGTGTGTGTCCCTATAACTTCTAAAATAAGAGAATTATAAAACCAAAAAAAAAATGTGATGTACATTTCTATGCAAACTTCCATCAAAAATTGGTTTAAACGAGATCTAGTAAGCAGTTTTTTTTAATCGTCATAAATCGTAAACCGCAATTTACCTTTCATTTAATCAATACACTATTAATAAAACATCGATCAAAGTTACAACAAACTACAAGAACTTTTATATGATGTTATTTGCTGCTACGGGGCCCTTCATAGGTGAGTACGACTCGGACATGGCCGCTTTTTGTTGTTATTTTACTTGTTTACTTTAAACTACATATTATTCCAGAGCTGATTTCAACACGAATGCGCCGTCTCGACCGGGGCTGTACTACCAACCTAAAAACGACAGCATTTGTTGTAGTATTTCGTTGGTGAATGGGAGACTGGAGGCATAATGATCAATAATGCCCGCATTTTTTTTAAAAGATAACTCCCGCATTAGGGATATTCATCCTGTGTCGCGGGAACTTTACAAACATACATGTTACGGACACAAAGAACACCCAGACTCAGTACAACAATTTGCTGATCACACAAAGTGTTGTAACATTTGAGATTTGAACACACAACACTTGGCGCTTGAAAACGTCGTGACGACCGCTTAAACCACTAAGCCAACCGTGCAGTTGATACCTACCTATATATATACCTTCTTTTTTATGGTATAGGGAGAATCAGATGTATCACCTTTTGGTAGAAAGCGTTATTGAGTTGCTTAAAAGTCGTTTCTTAGTAAAAATATGTAAATAATCCTATATTATTTATGTATACTATTGAGTACTCAAGCTTTAACTCATAAAGTACTTACAATACACACATATTTGGTACACAATATTCATTCATGCACGAAACTGGTACAAATCAATGAAGAATTACCCACGTGTCGTGATGAATGAGCTAAGATAACCAGTAGGAAAACACATAGCTAATTGAGACGCATTGTATTGAGTAGCACATTGAATGTTATAAGGTGAATAAACAATGGACACAGTTATCAAGTTTCTGACTACAATACTCTCATTTTGTAAATATTTTAGTTCATATATTACATTTGTTATACCAAACTCAAAAATATATTTATTTCAAATAAGTAATAATACATTGATACTATAAATTCGAAAGTAACTCTGAAATTCAATCTGTCTGTTAAGCTGTTATGGCCCAAACGCTAAACTTATATGCATGAATTTCTATATAGACATAGATTAGTGCAAGGAGAAGGTTATAGGGTACGTTTTGTCGCGAAAACCTACATACATAGAAGTGGAGCCGCATGTAAAATATACATATATATATATACAACTGATTACAGCACGAATGGGCCAGCACGACCCGGGCAATACTACCCTCAAGTAGAAGATCAACCAAAAATGATAGCATTCATGTGGTCATATTTCGGTGGTATGGTAAGTGTGATTCCGAAGGCCCAATGTCACATGAGTATCTTAATACGTGGTATTGGTTTGGTCACAGTGTGGGTCACCATGCTACAATATCGGGACTCAACAATGAGGATGATGACCCTTACTCCTGGATTCTATACGTGCTTTTGCATCAGGCAGAGTGTTAGTGGAAAGTTAAGCCTACTAACGTGACTTTAACTTTGGTAGGTATTCCTACGTCACATATTGTTTGAAGTAATTGATAGAATTTATACATAGATAAGCTTGGCCAGCATATTTTCAGATATAAGTCTATTATATTATATAATCAATTACGTAGAATTCGGACACTCTTTTTCTCGTTGAGATTGAGACATGATTATATATGCATTTTAGCGATAGGTTTTAGAATATATATATAGTAGCTGTAAGTCGATACGATCAGCATACTATACTGAGTAATCATAGAGTGATAAACCAGTGCCTAAATAATAAATATGGGGGCTATAGTATGTAGGTACAGAAGTGGTTATTCGATACGACCCATAAGTTTACCATAATTAGTGACCCCGACGACTGAACACACATGAAGATACAAGTTCGCTATAGTAGGCTTAACTTTATAAAAAGATAGTAACTGATAATGCCAACACAAGCTAGTGATTTGCGAGTAATTTACCCACATAACCATAGTTAATAAAAATGAAGTAGATGTTGTTGTGGAATAATTTAAATAAATACTGTTGTTAAAGGTGAGGAGGCGAGAATGAACGGGTGATGTTTGACACGGTGCCAAGCGCGGGCGCAACGACAACAACTCGACGCTCGAGGCATGTTTACACCGAGACACCTACTGGCACGTCAGGCATGTCACATTCACAATATCTATTCTTTCTTCTTATTAGAATGTGATTGTCTTAATAAAATGGAAGTACCATTACGTGTTTTTTTATACACTGCCTTGTTGGTCTAGTGCATAGCTAATGCGACTGCTAATCAAGAATCAAATCCTGGGTCGGGCCAAAAAGTGTTTTTCGGTTTTTCTTACGGAATTCCTAATAGCAGCCCGGAGTTTGGAAGTTTGGCGGTGATTCACGCCTGTGCCTAGGAGAGCACGTAAAACCATCGGTCCCGGTTCTCATGAACATCTATGGCAATCGTTATTGAAAAATCAGTGCCCTCAAATTTACACCTCAAACTGTTCAACCTACGAATTTCAATTCTCCCTTAGTTTCCCCTGATATTCAAGTAAAACCGGTTGAATTAGTAGCCGACCCCAAATAATATTGGGAATAAGGCTACGAAGAAGAAGAAGGAAGAAAATTAACAATAAGTCACCTGTTGAAAACTAATTGCCTGCGGCCATGATAGTGTACATCTGCAAATTATAGGTTAATGCGTTGTTTGAAGGGGAATAAACTCTCTTCTTTAATAAATAGATGTAGCCTAGAGTAATTGTTTTGTTTATACCTACAAAATTGACTCAACTCTGCCAAATGTAAATCGTAGTAGAATTTAAAATTTTTAATTTCATTACAAGTGCGAATAGTGCAACGTGGTGATCCAAACTAAGGCGGCCTAGTGAAATGCATGTTCACCCTTAAAGAAATCAGTATCACAGTCAGAGGTAAATACGTGCGATATTACAGTGGGAGTGTAACTAATTTGATTAAAAAATATTTAATGAAATAAAAGATGTCCTTTAATTCACACATAAGAGTAATTGTATCTGAGTAACTCGTTTTGATGACATCGGTTAAAACTACACGCTTCTCTAACTAGAATGGTACTTAGGGGTTGCAAGGCAAACAGAAATAAGTATTGGGTCCCAATTAAAATTATTGTGACCAATTATAAGCATGAATATTGTATAACTTTGATAACTTACGTAATATCCTATTGTAATCGAACAAAAAGTCAAATCTAAAGCAGTTGTAAAATTGTACATATAATTAATTAAGCAAATAGAAAAGAATACTAAAATTGACACAATCTTCAACAATAACCCACATATATCAAACATATGTTAATCTTCAAAATACTTATTGGAATTTATATCTGATTATTATACTCGTACTCCCACGTGTTGGCTACAAAACCAATATGTATATCTTATTCGTCCGCGTAAGGTCTTCACAAATCTACGAACTCCGTTAAATGTGTCAGCGCGGTCATAGATTTTTCTCTAGTTGCGCTAAATCTATTAAAGCGCAATTAAATTATTCAAATCAAGAAATAATTTCTCTGACAATGATTTTTGCCGCTATTTATCTGAATTAGTTGACGGTTTTTAACACAAGATAACATTAGCAAGGAATTAAAGCTTAAATTATGATGACAGAATATATCTGTAATAGAGTGAAGAGGTTATATATTACGACACTTGCAAATTCTTTTAGATAACTGTTGGATTAACAGACTTTTTTTTCTTAAAGGCAACTCTGCATTAAATATGTGTCCTATGTCGCGGGGGACTTTACAAACATTTATAAATAGACAAAGAAGGTCCAATCTCAGAACCACAATTTGTAGATCACACAATGTGGTGTTCTATGTGGGATTTGAACCCACAACATTCAGCGCTTAAACCACTTGACCGACCAAGTAGACAGATTGTTGAAATCCTTTACAAGGAGTTCCTTAGTGCAAGGTTACAAAAGATCTACTTGATTACACGGACTAATTTATTTAACATTTTATTGGATATACAGGTAGGGTATTGGTATCCACTAACACGCTATTATGGGAAAGCCAAGTTCGTAACAAATGCGCCTCACTCAAGTCACCGTTCACCAAGCTTTTTCCAAGGTAGTAGAGCCACACTGATTTCAGCACAAAGAGGTCAGCTCAACTGGGACGGTACTAGCCTCTCAGAAAAGACGAACCCAAAATGACAACAAAAGGTGCTGTCGGGTTTAGGTGGTAAAGAAGAGTTGCAGAAGCATCCAGTAGTAGTAGTAGTAATCAATGGAATGGTGTGGGTCACCATTCCATTGATTACTACTCTTGGATGCCACTCACGCTTTCCATCAGGCACAATAGATTGACTTTGTCAAGTTCATATATAAGTAACGTCACCAACCTCCCTCTGATTTTGGATTGAGGTCAAAAGGACGGCAAAGCACTTGTGACGTTTGAGTTACATATGACATGAAGTAATCGCTTACCATGAGTTGACCCATCTGTTCGTTTGCCCCCCTATAACATAAAAAGTTCGAAACGGTATTATTTAGTTTGTTATGCTTTTCATAATTACGGGATCAAATATCAGGTACTTCTTAAGGTACCCGCTTATGACATAGACTATGAGTACTAAAATTAAATACCCAAGAAGTACAATAGCCTAATCTACTGTTACACACCTGTGTATCTAAACAAATTAATAACCATTGTACTCGAAAGCCTTAAACACCTTAAGGGTATCATTACTAATCCGATTACAGCGGAGAACCGCCACGTGTTAATGCCATTATCTCATTAACTTTTTCACAATTACTTCCAAACAAGAGATTTATCTGTTCTCATTATCGCTCAAGTACAAAAGCTATTACTTTGACACTTCTAACAAAACACGACGCATCCTGTCAGACCATCTGGCGACATCTTACCGAAAACCAACTTCTTACACAACCTTCAACTGTAATTACAACTCTATGTATATATGAATAAGGGTGATACTGAGGGTGAGTATAAGTTTGTTATTGTTTAGGACAAAGCAGGCAATAGTTGTGACAATTAGCGTTTGTTGTAGGTCCGAGACGTGACCGGCGCAGGTCGGTCTGGCCGCCATATGCCACCGCCACACAAAGGACAAACGACATGAAGTTACACGTGTAGAAACCAATATCGCACTTATATCTCGTTTACTGAAAAAAAAGTAGGTATCAAAAAGATACAAAGGAGGCTGAGAATTCGACAAAAACTTTACTGTGGCAAATAAATATTTTTATATATTAAAACGTGTCATATAGTTAACAAGTTGAGTCTGCAGATTTACAGAGATTTTCTTTCTAAAATCTACTTTAAGCCCTAACAATAAGATTTTATGTCACAAAAATATCTATTAGTAGACAATTACTTGACCATAACCAATACTTGCAAAATTTCATTGTTAAGTCATTTTGTGTTACTTTTATATGTACTTGTTGTTAAGATACATCAAATTATAAATAAATAAATATTTCGGACATCTTACGCACAACGACGTCTAATCCCAAACTAAGCAGAGCTTGTATTATGGGTACTAGACAACTGATATAAATGCATAAACATACTTTTTTTTTGTAAATACATACATATTATACGTAGAAAACACCCAGACTCCAAGGCAAATATTTGCGAATCACACAAACATTTGAACAGACCCAGGAATCGAACCCGAGACCTCTTGATCAGCAGTCGCCTACGCTAACCACTAGACCAACAAGGCAGTCCAATTTATAGAAATTCTTATATTTAGAAATTATAGAAATGATGTATTTAAATCTTCTATTTATTAATTCTTCATTCTTCTCCCACTGAGGTTTTACTGGAATTCAAAAGAGACTAAAAAACGAACATTTGTCTAATAAATAAAGTTATTATTGTAAACTGTTCTCAATCGGTCAACATGCAGTTCGAAATGTTACTTATACGATACAAATATTTTTCTATAAGCATCTTTTTTCTCAGTCTTCTGAGAACAGTTAAAACACAAGTCAATAAAACATCCTGAGTATTTGGTCACCCTACTCATTTATAATAAAAGGCACGATTCTTGCGTTAGGAATATCCCCTGTTTTAGAAACCTTATTAAACAAAAAACCCTCAGGAAACAATTTGTGCATCACACACAATTATTTTCCCATGTGGGCATCGAACTCACAAAGTACGAAGCGGCCAGGTGACCGCCTAAACAACTGCAGCTAACTAAAGCTAACAACTTAAACCGTGCAGTCAAAACTGTTGGCTTTTAAAGATGGAGCTAGGCGTTTCGTCCGTTGCAGAGCACATATGCTCATTAGGAAGTAAAAGAAGGGTCACCTCCTAGCCGAGCTCCATCGGGATGCAAAGGATTTCATTTCGATAAACCTGTCTCTTGGGCTACAGTACCGAAGACGGCGTGTGATTTATAATTGTTTTTTCTATTATATTAAGGCCTACCAAAGTGACTCTACTCTGCCTGATGGAAAGAATATCTAGAACCCAGGAGTAGGGGTCAAAATCCTCATTTTGAGGGTAGGCAATGCAGTATGTTGACCCATACCATGGCGGCCTAATCAGATGTTTCTGCATCATTCTCCCGGCCTCCTGCTACTTAACCATCCCAGTCGTTGTGTAGTAGGTGATATACTAGAGGAATTTCGCATAGCAAAGAAAAGGTAGTAGCATCACTCCAGGCGAGTCGCACGTTTGTAATAAATCTTGACTCTAAATATTTCATATTCCTAACCATCCATTTTCCTAATTTGTTATGGGAAACCGTGTGACAATGTAACTTTCAAATTTATTTGTATTTATAACTCTCGAATGGTTATCTATGAGTTCAAAACTTTGTTATCGATGGCCCGTTTATCCCTTCCATGTGTCAGAGTTTTTTCACGTCGCTGTCGCCGGTGATAACCTCGGCCCGTGAGCTGATTACGCATTGTTTTGTTTTCCGTTATATAGCCCGTGTTTATCTCTTCTCTAACGTTGATAGTTTTAAAGGGATGTTGTGCTGTTACAGATAACGCTTGATTGACGTGTGAAAGAATCGACTTCGATGTATAGGTTATCTGTATGTGCTCATATTTTCTCCTCTTTCACCTAATATTTATTTACGTACTAGGTTCGGCCCGCTTTAACCTGTGTTATTATGATGTATGAGCTATATTGTGTACTGTTAAATTTCATAAAAATACTTATATTCATCCATCAAACTTGTTATCTTTATATATATAATTCTTCTGTGAGTGTGTATGTCACTGAACTTCTCTCAAACGACTGGACCGATTTTGATGAATTTTTTTGTGTGTGTTCAAGGGGATCTGGGAATGGTTTAGATTCGCAATTGGACCCGGTAGGTGGCGCTGCGATCAAGTTCTGGAATTTTAAAGTTGGGCGGTACGAAGTTCGCTGGGTCAATTAGTCTATATATATAAAAATGAAACCCGTTTTCCTTGGTCACGGCATCACCCGTAAATGGCTGGACCGATTTCACTAATTATTTTTTTGTTGTGTTTGTTAGATATTATTAGGAGAAGGTTCTTACGGAAAAAAATATTAAGGAAATCTCTCAGAAATATTGAAAAATAAACATTTAATTTTGCATATTTAAAAAAACGCGCGTAACGAATGTCAATGTCATTCACAGCCATTGAGTGACGTTGAATTGGCGGTACGAAGTTCGCAGCTAGTCATCTTATAAACTTTCGCATTTGTAATATTAGTAGGTTTAGAATTTACTTACTGCAATAACCAGGGTTCCCAATCCTTGTGTAACTTTTTTTTCTCTTTTTTTTAATAGAGTACGCCAGTCCCATTCAAAATTCAAAAATTCAAAAATTGTTTATTGCTTCTTAAGTTTACATTGTGCGATTAGTATTTGGAGCTTCTCTTTAGGTTAGTAATGCCTGTGTTAAGAAGTTCCGCTCTTCCATAGCAAAGCAATACAAATTAATTTATTAATCCAATATAATAATAACAAAAAAAAATAGTAAGAGAAAAAAAACAAAGGAAAATGCATGTGCATGATATTCATGGCCCATAAGGCCTTAATTTACACAAACATCATTTATCTATGATACGCTAGACTGTACAATTTAATAGCTTTTTTAAATGTCGTCGCAGCGAAAACAGTTTGAATTACACCAGCATCCAAGAAATTCAGGTTTATCTTTTTCTTTACTTCTGTTCTTTTATATTGATTCTTAACGCATTCTATCAAAAAATGTTGAAATTCGTCCACAATTTTACACATATCACAATTTGGTGAGTTGGTCCTTTGTTCATACTTATTAACTTATGTACGAAGTCACAAAGTTTGTCTTACAGTAACAGACTAAAATATATATAGGTTGATCTCTGTAACAAATGGCTGTGAAACCGACCAATTAACTTTGGAAAAGCTATTTAATTTGGTATCATTATACAATCTGCAATATGTTATTAAAAAAATACAACTAAAATGTTCATCATACCCCTCACAGAGATAGGGTTTGTAAGGACTATGGGATATATTGTGCTATCCTTGGAGGTTAAATGTCGTTCATATTTTATTAGATGTTAACTTTGTCAATTTGAATAGTTACTTAACTATCACTAATCACGCTATAAGTATAAAATTAAGAAGCTTTTAAACAAAAAAATTCGAGCACAAAATATATTGAAGTAGCGCTCAAAAAACGATACAAATTATCTTCGTTTACTATGCCTTTAAGTAGATAAGAAACACAGGTAATTATGTATAATTAGGACGATGGTAGATTTATCTGTTAAGATATTTAAAATAGTTACATATAATAAATATACTTAAGCTGTATACCAACAGTAACAATGAATTCTTAATTTATTTACAATCCATTAACCGATTGTACTCTATTATGAACCCATATTCATTTTTGACTTATTTCAATGCAAAATGTTATGAATGACCGTTACATTTTACATTGTGTTGAACAAAAGCAAAGCAACAAAACTTCGCCAACACAATAACAAACGCTATCAGTATCCCAATCGATATAATCGAACTAATCAATGTAAGTAACCTATAATTATCATGTTGCTTCCAACATGCGCAAACAGGAGTCCCTCATCTCCTCGAAATTCGTTACGTCACAATACAATCGGTATTAAGCCCGCTAATAATAGGTGAACGAATGCGGGCGCGGGTCTACACCACGTTAAACTATTGTCGTACCTCGTAAAATGCCGTTAATGTAAGATATTTTGAACAAATAGCCCCGTGATGGATGTGAGAAGTACAAAATCTATTAGATTGGTATGCAATAAGAGTGGATCATGTTCACACTTTTGTTTGTGGTAGTATAAATATTGGGATCTCTCATGAATGGTACCTACCTTTTTAAGGATGAAATGTATGCTTGCATTTTTATCCCTTATTTTTACCGAAATCAAGATTTTACACGACGCTTTCTATTAGCTTCACCTGTATGTTTGTAACCGACTCCTTTAGGTTCGATATTGACCTACTTTAAACGCCCAGATTTCGTTCATACTTTGTTGTTTTTTTTTAAATTTTTTTCTACTTTTTAGTTTAAAAGCGTGTTTGATTAGTTTTTTAAACTATTTTTTTTTTAGAGACTAGCACTGTGTGCACCATGGTAACTTGAGAAAGAGCTAGGTGCTTTCTTTGCGTCCTTTAGGAATTGACAAAATCGACTAATGAGTGAGTAAATATTGTACAATATATGTAATATACTAGCTGACCCGGCGAACTCCGTACCGCCAGGGGGGTGTCACTCCGCAGTTTAGGTATAGTCGGCCGGCTGCCTGCCGGGTCCGACACGCCGGTCGAACAGACATCGTCAGAACAGTTCAGAGTTATACGATAGAAAGAGACGCAATTGTAGGTAAATATAATCGTAGTGATTCGGCGCTGTGCGATCTGAATTGAACTTAATCTTTTGACACCGAGGGTATCTATAACTTTAATTTACTCGGAGTGAGTCTTCTGTGCTGGTACTATTATGTATTCTGTGGTACCGCCTTAGAATAATAATAGACCAGGGTAGAAGCCTCTTAAAATAACAAAAAGTGAACATAAATTATAATAGGATGAAACCTATTGTAAAAGGAGGAAAATAGTACAAAAATTAAAGGAAAAATAAATTACGGGCGATCTGAGGTCGGGAAGGGGGAGAGGGGGGGGTTTTAATGGAAAAAAATGGCTTATCTCGATTTCCTGCAAAACTACAAGTCCTATGGAAAAAAGTTAAATAGCAAAGTTGTAGGTAATAAAATGATCTACATATTTTGCATTTACACTTTTTTCACATAACCTCAAATTTTATGTAAAAATTCAAAAAACCAAGTTTTTGGTTTTTATTTTTATCTTTTACAAATAAAATTATTTTTAACGAAATTTTGTGAAAACTTAGCTTTTCATGTCCTGAATACACCGTAATTTATTTGATTTGAAATATCTATTTTTTCACCTCATTTTGACTGAATACCGAAAAAAATCCCTATTTTTTTTTTCGAAAATTCATCCGTCGAAACATAGACTTTTTAAAAAAAAATAGGGTGTTTTCTATCCGATGAAATCTCTACTTTCCGGTGGTGTAAAAATATATATGTATTAATCTAGCAAATCTTCTCAGAAAATGCAAAAAATGAAAAAACTTGAATTCGATTTTTTTTAATCGTTATTGAGAAATTTATTAAAATTTACACTTTAATCACTCGAAAAACATAAGATTGCATGTTACAATGATAAACAAAAATATTGCAAATTGAAATATACTACTATAATTAAGAAACAAATAAATAATAAAGTTAATATTTAATAAAACATCTACAATATTGTGAGAAAGTTATGGAATCTTCTTTAAATTATATGTGTACATATATGCCTATTTATTACTATTTTTAGATAATTTATACCTGAGTGACCTATGAAAAATGTTTGGCTATTAAAAAATTTGTAATAGCCAATAAAGGCCATATTAATCTATATTAAATACACAATGTATTTAAGGTACTTGATTGGATAAGGATTAATACTGTGTTGCCTATAATCGCTTCGTAAATAAACCATTATTTCTCGGTAAAAGAAAAAAATAATACTGATTGTGGGTTATCCCTAAGAGACAGACATTTACCATCAAGGACTTTTTTGTAGACCTTTTTAAGATGTACAATACTGTAGTACATTATTTTGATCTATCTCGTAAGGTACAGCCAGCGTTTGCAATATAAGCAAAAAAACATCACATTAGAAACCTCTAAAATTATTATCTACTATATTATGCATATATTATACATAAAAACCGTCCTCTTGAATCACTCTACCTATTAAAGAAAATTTCATAAAAATCCGTTGCGTAGTTTTAAAGATTTAAGCATACAAAGGGACAGAGAAAACGACTTTGTTTTATACTATGTAGTGATTGTTCTAACTATCAAGATAACAATATATTATATTGTACAATATTCACTGCCACACTTTTGTATTTTTTAATTAAATGCACGACCGTCGTGTTTAGGTACCATAGAATTGCATTTTGATAGAAAACATCCTGTAAAATAGTATAAGTAATATACCTACATCATTGTTACAGGTAAAACAGTGATAACACAGTAATGGACTTCCCAATATACAGTTCGAAATTAAGGCAAGTCCATCCGGTTGTACCAATTATAATTCAATTTATTTTCTGATCCAAGGAGTATACCAAACTTAGGTGTATCCAATTTTTATAATATCATTGGGTGTATCTATTGATATTTTAATGTAAGTACCTAAACATACACACATTTTATAAATAGGTGATAAAAATAGATAAAACGTCTCGAACATCTGACACACAACATCATCTAGACCCAAACTAAGTGGAGCTAGTATTATTAAGGATACAAGACAACTGATATAAATACCTATACATACATATATTTTTTTAATTTATACATATTATAAATAGAAAATACCCAAACTCCTAAACGAATATTTGCAGATTATATGAAGATTTGGTCCAGCCTGGGAATCGAACCCAGCCGCGGCAAACGCTAATTGCTAGAGCAACAAGGCAGGCTTTAGTTCTAGACGATTAGTATGTCAAGTTAGTTAGAGGTTAGGTGTTTTCAAACTGGTCATCAGCGAACAATAACAGTAGTCATAAAACTTAGTGTGCCATCTCATTGGATAGAATAAAGCTAAAAATATTTTATACTCAGTACCTATGTAGGTATATTGCGCCTTTAATTAGGTTTTGTAATTCTAAGATTATTATTTGCTTTCTTCAACGAAACAAAATTAGAAGAGCAATAGTTGTTATAATAGGTAAGTATTGTGTAGTAATTGAATATCGGAACAAATCCATTAAAAAGTAGCTTACGCCCGCGGGTCCACCCGCGTGTATCTCGATTATTGTAGTAAAAAGTAGCATGTGTCATTGTGATATATAAGCTATATTACTGCAAAGTTTCATCATCATCGAGAAGTTTTAGAGTGAAAGAGCAACAAATATACATATATATTCGCTTTTATAATATTTAGTAAGGATTTAATTTTGGTACCATAGCTGCATAGTATAAGTTTAGCCTAATTACAGATCAGAAGGGCGTGGTGACATGAGTAAAATTAGTAACGTTATTTTTTTTATATTAATGACTGTTTTCACTAACGTCCCCTAAATTTAAACGACCACTTAGTGAGAGTTAAGGAACACTTAGTGATATTTTCTTATTTATCAATTTTAAAAAGACAGTGCTCAGAGGCTACCTACTCTAGGGGCTTATAGTAAGGAGACAGTTTAAGTTTAGTTGGTGACTACGGGTATACCTATTTAAAATAACTATTAAACATTTTTCTGACCCAATAACCTACTGTGAATCATTTGAATTGGCGCTCTATTTCACATAGGTGAGTACATTTACACAAGAAAATGTTGACGATAAAGTAACAAGCTTATTATCGTATTTGTTACAATCAATTTGTTCGCAGCGCACAAATATGATCGTAGTGTTGACGTAGGTATGACGATCGGAGATATTAATGTAGGTACATACGCACTTATACTACATACATCTCTGTATAAATAAGTGGAGGAAATTCTTTGTACTCGTTTTTAGGAATCTTTGTTAAACAGATGACAAATATTAGCGTTATAGCGCTTAGTCTACATCAAACTACAGCTAATAGATTATCTGAATAGGCCGCCATAGTGTGGGTCACCATGCTGTAGTATTGCAGTGTCTGTATTCGTAATGAGTGTGGTAACCACTGCTCCTTGATACTGCTCATGCTTACCATCAGGCGGAATGGACTCAGTTTGAGAGGCAGGAAGTAAACAGAGTACAAGAGGATTTCGTATAAATGAATTACAGTTTTACTGTTATTACGTTTTGAAATATGTACAAACCCAAATTTAGTCGGATAACAAAACATCAACTTTACTATTGTCAAGGTGCTACTTAAATAAAGGAAGAAATATTGCCATTGAATCTTACACAATTTGGAGAACAAAGCTAATGATATATTTAAAAATAATAGCTAATAAAATATTGTCACAGTGTGTGGGTAGGCAGTAAAACCATAAAGTTACCTGTGACGTCTGGCCGGTGGTCGCCAGATGTGCGCGTTCTCTCACGGCGCGGGCGCGGGTGGGAGCGAGGGCGCGGGGAGAGCGGCGCGGTGCGGTGCGGTGCGCCCACGCCTGCGATAATCACACTAGATCGCATTATATCGCAATTATTCATCAGATGTTATTGCTGTTTACTTCGAATAATAAATTCATCTGCGAGTTGAATCATAATTGCGTTTACGGTGTAAATACACAATAATATAGTACTTGTAAATTGTTCTACTGCAGGTGGACATATTTACGAAACGGTAAAAAAACATATTTTATAACCTCATAAAATAAAATGTTTACTGGTATTACCAGTACGACGATCATTTTGTAATAATGGGTTATAAACAAAAGTTGAAGATGATGGCAAATCATTTCATAAAAATTGGCCAAGTGCGTGTCAGGCCACGCATAGAATAGGGTTCCGTAGTCACCCATAATGGTAGGTTTAGTAGATTTCAAGTCGTATTCAATAGACAATTTTTACGTTAATGGACGGTCATGGCGAATCTATAAGGCTTCCGGGTGAAATGAACTACGGAACCCTAAAAATGGCGTAAAAGTATAGTAGAAATAGTGTCAAACCTGTAATTAAGGTGTTTAATATTAAAAGAGTACCTGTTGTATTAAGAATTTCTTTTAAAATAAGCACATGAAATCAGGTTTTATCGTGAAGTACCTACGAGAAACCCTCAGAATAATGTGTAATTATTCTAAACAGAAAACTGTAGGTACATACGTATTGCATGTAGCAGTACCTACCTACTAGTAGAGAAATGTGCAAATAAAAAAATTAAATATACTTATTTTAATCACAATCAAATCGATTACAATTTTGATGAAAGAGATAATTGGACATTCTTGTACTTATTTGTATACTTCAATCTCTTCCTAGCCCTATTCCCAAGTTTATTTGGGGTCAGCTACTGGTTCAATCGGTTTTACCTTAATTTCAGTTTGTTCGACTAACATCGGACCTCCGCAACCCTAAGGGAGAACTGGAATTCGAAGATTGAACTAGTTGTTGAATATTTGAGGGCATTGACTTCCCAATAACGATGGCCATAAATGTGTTCACGACAAGTGGAACCGACTGTTTAACGTGCTTTCCGAAGCACGGGCTTGAATCACCACCAAACTTCCAGACTTCGGCCTGTTATTAAGAATTTCCTGTAAGAAAAACCCAATAACCCAGGAACTGTCGATAAGCAGTCGCACACGCTAACCACTCGACCAACGAGGCAGTCTTTGTATACTTCATTATCATAAATAAAAATAAATAACAGCAATAAAGAAATAATATTAAGTGATAAAACCCCATCTGGTACTTGCCTATACTTGTCTATACATCAGCCTTTTGTTGAAATCAAAACTACACGACTGTATACTATAAAATATTTACACCTCACCTCAATAAAACTTTACCAAATCATAGCCATTAATAATTACACTTGCTCTGTGATTTATTATTATCAATAAATAAATAATAAATATTTCGGACATTTTACACACAACGTCATCTAGTCCCAAACTAAACAGGGCTTGTATTATGGGTAGGAACTAGAGAACTGATACAAATACATAAACAAATTTTGTTTTTGTAAATACATACATATTATACATAGAAAACACCCACACTCCAAAATAAATATTTGCGGATCACACAAACATTTGGTCCGACCCGTGAATCGAACCCTAGACCATCTTGATCAGCAGTCGCATACGCTAACCACTAGACCGATGAGGCAGTCAATGTTATGTTTTTGTTATAGATATTATGTTTTTATCAAAACCTTGGTGATATGTAATTAATAATATGTTTTTACTGTAAACGGGACTTATTCGCGATAATATTATAAAGGTTACGATACCTTCTATTTTCCGACGTTTCGAACGGGTTATACCGCTCGTGGTCACGGGTAGACTGATGTGAGCTTAGCGTCGCCTTCGTGATGTGCAGGTTGTGTCTACCCGCACTTGATCACATTGATTTCTTGTAGTGTCGATACCCCTACACACCACACTTATAACATCTACACGCCTTATTTCATCTTTCCGATGGTGACTACACCCGCTGATGACTGGATTCCACGATGTTGATAGTCGGTATCCGTCTTCCCGGTTGAAATTTTTGTGTTTTTTGATTTCAACCGCTTCACGTACTATTCGGCGAAAATAGTTCCGATCTGTGGAGAGGACCTGCGGGTCGTGTAGTTCAATCCAGTGGTTCGGTCCCGATTCCAGCAGGTGCTCTGCGATGGCAGACTTGTTTGTTTGGCGGTTTTTTACAGCTGCGATATGTTCCTTCGTTCGTTCCGCTATTGTGCGCTTCGTCTGACCGATGTAGGAACTTTCCCTGGCCAATTCCCACCATCATCCACTCCACCTGCGGTCCGTAGTTACATCTTTATATAACCGAGCTCACGACCTCTGTGACCCTGAACATCTAGACGCCGAGCTCGCTCATGTTCAGGAGGTACTAAGACGTAACGGGTATGGTTTCACTACAAGCCGCCCCAAGGTGACGATGGCGCAGCCTAGGGTAGACCGAGTACCAGCCTTTCTACCGTTTATAAAAGGAGTGACGGACAAAGTTGGCACGCTACTGAAAAAGTACGCCATAAAAACTGTGTATAGTCCGCACTCCAAGGTAGTAAAGTGCTTAAGGACACCCAAAGATGTCATACCGCTGCAGACACCCGGAGTATACAGGGTGAGTTGCAGTTGTGGTAGTTCCTACATCGGTCAGACGAAGCGCACAATAGCGGAACGAACGAAGGAACATATCGCAGCTGTAAAAAACCGCCAAACAAACAAGTCTGCCATCGCAGAGCACCTGCTGGAATCGGGACCGAACCACTGGATTGAACTACACGACCCGCAGGTCCTCTCCACAGATCGGAACTATTTTCGCCGAATAGTACGTGAAGCGGTTGAAATCAAAAAACACAAAAATTTCAACCGGGAAGACGGATACCGACTATCAACATCGTGGAATCCAGTCATCAGCGGGTGTAGTCACCATCGGAAAGATGAAATAAGGCGTGTAGATGTTATAAGTGTGGTGTGTAGGGGTATCGACACTACAAGAAATCAATGTGATCAAGTGCGGGTAGACACAACCTGCACATCACGAAGGCGACGCTAAGCTCACATCAGTCTACCCGTGACCACGAGCGGTATAACCCGTTCGAAACGTCGGAAAATAGAAGGTATCGTAACCTTTATAATATTATCGCGAATAAGTCCCGTTTACAGTAAAAACATGAGTATGTGTAAAAGTCGCGAAAGTCTAAAAACAGTAATAATATGTTACTTGACTAATAAATTATATTTTTAATTGCTCTGTTATTATGTTATCTGGTACACCGATATTTTGATCAACCTCAATGACAAATGGCATTGGCATTAGTCATTTATTGAAATACCAAGCTTGTTAATAGAATGTGTGAGTTTGGCAACTGTGCCATTTATTTGTATGCATAGGTATATGGAATACCAACAGCACACTCTCGACAATATTCCACATAAAATATTACCCGCGCATGCCCTTTACAGGTACGCACATCATTCATCATAATGTATTAACACTTAACAATACAAAAGAAACTGAATGAAATTTAAAACTATATAAGTCACAGAATAAGGACTAAACAAACAAATTAAAAGGAAATTCATCAGGGTTTATTTAGACTCAGACACACAATTTCGCGGGATATTTTCATAGAATCATAATTCCTTACAATCAATATGCATTTTGATTAAAAAAACAGTATAGTGGCCCATAAACAAAGTGTTGGGACACAAGTGCGACCACACGTAGCGGCCCCCCGGGACAGCACACGTGCACTCCGCCCTCACCGCACCTTTGTACCTCTTGATTTACCTCACACGCACTGCATCACCACTCACGGGGAGGGACTGAAAAAAACATTTACCGAGAGGTATGTGTACATTACCGATACGATAGTGTTAATATTGTAAGATTAATTAATGAATTTAAGTTTACTATTGTTTTAATGCTGAAGAAGAAGTTAGTTCGGTTGAAAGTGATATTCACAGAATTTAAAAACCTCTATTTAAGTCTTAAAAATAACAAGACAAATAGTCCTTGTTGCTCCCTTCGCAATCTATGCGAGCCCTAATCGATTCAAATTTAAGAGTTATCATTTCATTTAAGTAAATAGATAAAATATAATGTTAACAAATGTACATACTTCGGTAAAAAATCACATATCTAGATAACATATTTCGACAACTAACTAAATTTATAACCATTTGTTTTGATTTCTTTTCAGTATTAGCTAACATTAAAAAACCTAGATTACAAGGCGTCAATTTCAGGCAGCAAGATCAGTATAAAAGCTTACACTATTCAAGACTTATTCAATCAGGATCTTATAAGATACCTGCAAAACCAGCTTAGAGCTAAATGAAACATTTATACGCACTTAACACCCCTATGTTATGGCTTCGCCTAGAAAAAATATTCTAAGTAAATGATGTTGATTCAGAGCAACACAATGAAACAACACCAGACATCAATCTGCAATCCTACATCACAGTCCACAAAAACTGGGGACAATACACCTACTTGTATGCAGCAGCGCCACACGTGCAAGACACGTGGAGGTGAAGGTGGCATTGTCATAACACGCCATTTACTATTCATATTAAACACACAATACGTTGCTAATTCTATCATATTACAATCCATTTAAGGTTTAAAATCCCTTGTAAAATATAACTGAGGTAAAATTATGACGGTAGTGTAAGTTTACCAGCACTCAATAGTCTTTGTTTGCAATTGTGACAGTGTTTCGCAACGGGCTCATAAATTATGTACTAGGTACAACCATTGTTTGTACATCGTCGTAAAGGTTTAACGACTGCACATGTTCGGCTTGTATTGTCGAGGTGATGGCTAAACAGCTCCACCTCTACGAGCTAGTTACAAGTAGTTTAAGTGTCTAACAACCAACTAACCTGGTGATTTGTGCGTCTTACTCACATAGTTCTGGAGGTCCAGTTTATGATGGAAACATTAAGAAAAACAACCGTTTTAAAAGTTGAATCTTAATTGAATATTCACCTGCGTGTTTAGTAATACTGATTTGAAGTCCCCAACATTGAGATGAGCTTACTCATTCCCAACACATCGCAATCTAAAAGAAGGTATGTATCTGTTACTCTTGCACAACGTAGGAATTATGTTTCTCGATGAACCTATACCATGTAACGGTGCTTTAAATAAGCCTAATAAGAACAAACTGCTATTAACACAAGAATAATCATTAATAAATAATTTTTGTTCTTCAAATATTTTGAGGTTTTACGACTTCTTATAATCTAAACAGATTTGATTGCAAATCATCGACATTGCAAAATTGCATTAGATGAAATACCTATGTATATGTTTTACGCAACCATATCAGGCGGTTATGACTTATGCCTGCCGTTTAGTCAGGATATCCTTAACGACGAGAACGAACGAATTTACACGGTCTTCGGACATACAAAGTGTGTCTTTACCGAACGGCCTGCAGTTTAAACATTCAACAAACCTACTAATTTCAATGCTTTAACCTAAAAAGAGATGTTTTACCGGTTTCAACTCACTGATGCATATACATATACGGAAAAACTAATTAGGTAATGTACCTTGTTTTAGCATGTTTCAGTTAATAGGTACCTACTTGTTCTGTTAGGCTATCATTAAAACGTATTGACTCGAACTGTAGGCGACTATCCTGTTGTTAAACACTCAAATAAAACATTCCGAGGTAAGGAGATTAAACACATCCCAAGGTAAGCAGAGCTAGTGTTATGGGTACTAGACAATTGATATAAATACATAAACATACTTTTTTTTCTAAATACATACATATTCTACATAAAAAACACCCAGACTCCAAAACAAATATTTGTGAATCACACTTATAATATTTGGTCCGACCCAGGAATCGAACCCGTCATCATCATCAACAGCCTTTAACAGTCCACTGCTGGACATAGGCCTCTCCTTGAAAAGGAGGTATTGGCCTACTATACCACGCTGGCCAGACGGGTTGGTATAGAGTTCGTTTCAAGTTTTCCTTCTCTTTGCATTGATGTTGTCTTGCGTAGTTTATCCCTTAGTCGCCTTTTACAACACCCGCGGGATGAATAGGGGTGGTGACACTCTGTATTCTTAATCCGTCACCACACGGAAACCGTCACCACACGGTACAGACAAGTACAAGTAACAGAAAAGAAAATGTAGATACATGTGTTATTTTGTTGTCTGTATGTCTGTCTGTTTTTAAAATCTAATATCTGTGAATGTATAAACATGTAATTATTAGACCGATTACTGCTTCCTTCTTAAGTGAATGAATGAATGACTTTGGTTTAGAGAATATGTTACTAGCGGTAAAGGTATAACATGAACTAGGGGTAACGTCACGGGGCGCAGCTAGTAATAGCATAATTATCATAGAGGTTATAAACATTAGGATGAGATACTTAGTAGCGATCTAAAATTATTTGAATAATTTTACAAACGATTAAAGTTGACTCTCATAGAATATATTTCATAAAATGTAGCAAACAATGCTTTATGATTAAAAAAATTGAGTTGAAATTACAATAAATACTTTTAAAAATGTGAATACAATGCAAATGAAATATATACCTAACCGAGAGGTGTGACGTAACGTCTGCCTCCACTGAACCTCATCTCGGCGAGATAACGGCTCGATTCTTCCGCCACATGTTGTTTCAGAAAACAAATCATTAAGTTAAAGTCTATTAGTTACAACAACAACACCAACATTAGACTATCACCAAACACTATATCTACACATATTGTTACCTTAATGGAGACACAAACATTACATTAATAGTTCACAATTATAACATTACATTCGAACTGTCATAGTATGCGAATAGGTAGGATAGTGTAAATAAGTGTGTATATTTAAAAATGTATTATATATATTAGATATGTGGTGACGTACGTACTATATTGTGATATGTGGTGACGGATTAAGAATACAGAGTGTCACCACTCGAACTCCTATTCATCCCTCGGGTGTCGTAAAAGGCGACTAAGGGATAAACTACGCAAGACAACATCAATGCAAAGAAAGAGAAGGAAAACTTGAAAGCAACCCTATACCAACCCGTCTGGCCAGCGTGGTATAGTAGGCCCAAACCTCCTTTCTAAGAGAGGCCTATGTCCAGCAGTGAACTGTTGAAGGTTGTTGATGATGATGATGATGTAGATATGTAAACCAGCTTTGAATTCACAACAACAGGACGGTTAACTGGGCCAAAGTTTGTCCTATGCACTATATAATATCATATGCGTTTAGTGAAAACTTGTTACTTTATATAAAAAGCAAACACTTGATTTTTTTATATATTTTAAACTTTATGTACTTTTGTACCTCGGCGGACTAAATGTCTAGGGCACTCACTGTGTCAATAAATAAATTAGGTATGTACTGATAATTGCTACATCGATAGCTGCCTTACTGATAATCTATCACAATGTATACACAGATGCATGACCAGGACCATGATCGGTGTATTTTAAGTGAAATTTAAAATTTATTTAACCAACGCTTAAATTAACACAATACATCTAATGTGGTAGTTATCTACATTCAATAATATTAATGACTAACAAAAGGTAATTGTTAAAATACATCCAAATTATCAAGATACGTTTGGTTTATCTGATACGTAATAGTGTTAAATATAATAATAGTGTTTTCATAGGTGCCGAAAATACCTTCCGAGTATACCTTTTCTTTAGTGTAGATTTTGAACTAACATGTTTGTCGAATTATTAGAATCATCACATTTACAGAAAGTAATTAATGTGTCACTGATAAGTAGAACAGTATCTATTTGAATTGAAATTTACCAATAGCTATTTGTTTGGGAATTATAAATCTTCGTAAAGTATCAAAACAATCATTATGGACTTATGACATGTACTATATGACGGACTCAAAGTTATAAACTACTTGCCAAGCAAAGTTTCTCACTGAAAATGTAATGGACGCATCGCGCAACCCGTAGCGCCATCTAGTAGCCGAAAGCAGAACTTAAAATGCAATAACAATATGGTCCAACTTTATAATACTTCCGATGCTTTAGCTCAACAGCTAGCTAACTTATTAAATTAAATGAATATAAATAATGGTGGATATGGTATGTTCATTATTGTAAAAAAAATATTTAATAATAAATATGGATTTTTTAATTTTATAAAAAACAATTATTCCAAGTCGTATTCGAGACTTAATTTCAGTACATACATACATATCAAACGTGTATACCTACACAAGAAAATATAAATGCAAAGTAGTAACGTTAGATAGAGACAGGTAGACCACCAGCGGGAAGGTGGAGCGTAGAGCATGTAAATAAACAACTGAAAGGCAGAGCCGTGCCCAATGCGTTGGCGGTCTGAGGAAAGGTGTAGAGTGGCATTGTGCTAAGGTGTTATAATTTGAGCGACGTATCGTTATGAGAGACGGTGGTGAGACACGGCTCAGCAGTCGCCGTCGGCAGTCGGCTCTACTAATTAAGTATAGGTGGGGGGAGGTCGCGGCGGGCGGAGGTGCGGGGCGCAGAGGCCGGTGCGGGGGGCGGGGGGCAGGGCGGGGCGAGAGGCGGGCCGGGGTGCCGCCGGCTCTTCATTCCGCCGCGCGCCGCGCAACACAGAGCACGTCAGTCCGCTCGCGCGGGCCATGGTCGCGAGAACCGATGAGAGCATGTTCGGGTGCTATGGTGACAGCTACTCTTACCGCCTGTGGAGCCTGGCCAACGTGTGGGGTGCCTGCCGATGTGAGTAGTGCGCCGACGACAGCCCCAGCACCACGTGTCCCCCGACATACGAAACTAGGACTTTTACCGCTGACGTCAGCGGAGGCTGTGAAATCTCGGTGTAGTCCGGCGTAGATGCAATTCGGCCGCGACCGCGAAGTGCTTCCCGCGATATTAGGTCGACTGCCGTGGTCAGTGAGGTGTGAGAACAGAGGTGTCGCTCGATGAAAGTGCAGAGCTCGCTTATGGGAGTTGGCGGTTGGTACGAAACCTTAGCGGCCGGTTGGCTTGCGGACATGAGGAGTAAGCAGGTCCCAACGTCCACCACCTCGGCCAGGCGGCTCGCCGCCCTAAGTAAGCTTCCTTTCTTTTTGTTTTTATTTGCATTTTATATTTACAATTACCTATATATTATTATTTATTCGCTTCCAATATATATTTGTTTTCTACTTAATAATGTCTATAACTATTGAGCCATATGCTCGCTTAATGTAACTCTATTTTTTTTATATTCCCATTTATATCTCTAAAACTTTACAAGTTACCTAAAACAAGTGCAAACTGATACAAAAACTTGAAGAGTAAACTTAAGTTCCCAAACAAATATTATTTTGTCCAATGTTACTGAATGAACGCAGGTGAAAATGATATCACCTCTGAGGTATTAAAAATAAAACTCGAGCACGTCTTCATTAGAAATAACCTCGGTGTTCGGTAATCTCCCCTAGTCTCCCTCGGGACATAATTCATCCACTTGAAAATCGGGAACAGGTACACACAGACTTGAAAGAAAGTTTCGTTTGCCGAGGGGAACCCCGCTCGCTTTCAACATCTTAAATCGTAAATGATTATGTTGTTTTAATTCATTTGCTTTTTTCTGTCTTACTTTTTATTTTATTCTTCCTCTTTGAGTGCCGCCTGTCTGGAGTGGATAAATTAGTAGGGACGTTCGATGCATTCGGACGAGCCACAATGCGTTATACTCTAGATGCGAGCTCGTGGAACGCGGATGAATAAATTAGTAAAAGTTGATTTTATTGCTGTTCTCCGGCGAACAGACGCTACACTCTGACGTTCGTCTTTTAATCTCATTATAATAAACTGAGCACTACATCCGACTCGAGCCGAGATCAAAACGGACCCGCATACCTAGATTACGTCTCGGAAAATCTCAAATTTAATGTAAACTTTGGTTCGGACGAGCTACGTACTTAATATAATTTGACAAACACAACTTTTGGCTACATCGTTTTTCACAGGACATATATTTACAATAGCTTGAGTGAATAAATATTTATTTTATACGTATCACCATATGATATAAGAAATAATTAGCACTAAATATTTCTTACAATTCTTAGTACCGCTCAGTTCTAGTCATTAATGTTAGCCCACAAATGATCATTGGTATATATTTATTTTTAAGATTAAATTTGAGGTAATTAGTATAAAATGGGTTAATAAACAAACGGTACAGTTCAGGGAAAACAAAACCATAAGGAGATAGCTGATAAGACTAGTTTATAAGAAAACAATTCCAGTGAGCGATATCTCTCACAGTCACCTAGTAGGTACTGCCTGGCTAATTATTTGTTTGTCGAGGTCTAAATGAAGGAGTCCGCTAATAGTCAAACTTCGTTTATCGTTTGTCAAACATTATTACTGTGAGATACAGCTTACCTCGCGGTGATTCAATGACTCACTGCTCTGAATCACTTCAATATCATTTTTGTTATTTATTCATTTCATCTTTTCAGCAACTGAATCAGAATTTTACTGATAGCTTATTTACTGTGTGATTGAATTTGATTCGGACTCGTGACCAGAGTTAGCCAAGTGTCCAACTAGATAGTTTTAATGTATTAGTAATATGTTTGTTTATTATAATGGTTTCAATTCCGAGTTAGTTACAAACATTTGAAAGGGACTCACTACACCCAACTGTAATATCGAACTTTTTTTAATCTAATTAATTTTGCTAGCGATGGCACATGTGTCATATTCTTAACATTATTTTAACGTTATTAAAAATAAAATTACGAGTAGGTACGCGAATGGACTTAACTGAACTATTAAAAATTATATTAATATACATAATATTAATTTTGAATTTCAATAACAAAAACATATTTGGCAGTTTTAAAATAATAACTATAAATAGGTGTGAAACTTTAATTTTCAGTGTTAATTCTAATCGTAACTGCGGTTTCAAATAAGATTTTACCTGTAACTTCTGAAAAATATACAGTGTAATAAAACTTAACCGCACAGTGCGGTATTCGTTTATTTATATAATATAATGAGCACAGTTGTGACTAAACACGTACATACTGACGACTGAACCCTTTACATGTTAAATTGGAATACTTTCTGAGGTATCTAAACTATATTGTACGTCATCTTCTTTCGCCCACGGTTCCGTTTGCTTAAATGTGGTTTACCTTCTAAAATTTTCTTAAACTTTCTTTTTCTGGCTAAAAGCTATTCTGAGACTTTTCTATTTTTTAGACAAAATGTAGTGTTTAATGTTGAGTGATAATGAGAAGTGAAAATGTAAACGAGTAACACACAACCAACTAACAACTTTTATATTAGTAAGATTGGTTATTTGTTCTAGAACCACAAAAGATACCACTACTTGGACTGGTGTTGTTTCTTTAAATTTTTGGCAATTATTTTCTAATCATCATCAACAGCCTTTAACAGTTTACTGCTGGACATAGGTCTCTCCTTTGAAAGGAGGTTTTGGTCTTCTATACCACGCTGGCCAGACGGATTGGTATAGGGTTCGTATCAACTTTTCCTTCTCTTGGCAGTTCTATTTTCTAATGATGGTAAAAAATAGATACTTTGTTACTATTCAAATCTGATCCAAGAATCATTCAACTATTGCTTTGATATTTACATACAGAGTTAAGAATATTTATTCAGTAATCTGTAATGACAGTCATTTTGTATTGTACTGGCCATTAGCAAATGACATGTCTGATATTAACAAAAGGTGCACAAAGCGTAATGACAGATCAGTTATAATAACTAACAGTATTGTTAATTTGAATTCAAAAGGTTAGATTGAAAACCTTTAATCATTAAAAAAAACATCCAACCTGACGACTTGAGGAAAGTTCTTGGAAGAGAAAGATTGGACGTAGAACGTTAATGTGGGGTTGGGTTATCGCGTTCATTGAGAATGGTGTGTTATAAGCTGTTTAATTTCAGTATATTACTGGCTTTATAATTTAGTGAAGGAGAGTTGTCGGAGCTTAGAGGCATCGGATACAACAGAATGATTATGTCGACTGAGCCGTCGAGACATAATAAATGAGAATCAAGATCGTCAGAAAATACGTTGAAGATAAATAGTAAATAGGCGAGTAGCGATGCCAATAAGAAGTCGAGAGACGCCACGAGCACAATGCGATACAATAACTGAACAAATAGCTAGCGTCTAAACACTTGAGTATAATTCTCTCAACGCGCAATTACAATTCCGATCGAGAACTTACAACATGGTGTCTGCAGTCGGACAGGCGGAGTTTTTTGTTGGTGCGAGGCAAAGAGCGCCCCGCCGCGCACAGGTGCGACCAATCACCACAGCGCGCCTGTGTGCCGCGATCAACAATCGGCCTCTTATCTCCCTGACTATACGCGCCACCACCGTGCATGTGTGAGTGTGTGCGATAATTGTTATTTGTTGTTCAGCGCAATAGGAAGCGTGGTGCGCGTGTGTGCGCTTGTGTAGGTTTTTTATCAGCCGGTTAACGGACGCACTCTGCCCGTGCGCACAGATTACACTCGGCGATAGCGTCCGCTGTGTAGGTGTACCGTCCGCTCCACCTCATTAACGATACGCACTCATATTTACTATGTTAATTGAACTAGTTATATTTTGTTGGACCTCATTAAGGTATTGCTTATCGCGTGTAACAACAAATTAATCTTATTCAATAGGCACATAGTAGGTAAGCCACTGCATATGGATACCTACTCTACATAAATATACATCATTATTGTATGCATGTAACTGAGCCGCTAAGAATCCCACCTTAATCTTTATAAGCAAAAGACTACAGAATTGTCACTACGTACATCTCAAAAACACGTTTTGTTTATGAATATTAATATAGAATATGAATAAAAAGACAGTGAAAGAATGAGCAAGACAGGCAGCGCCATCTAGCGTCAAGTAGTTCAACTGTAAATTTTGTGCATCTCAAATAATTAACTTAAAGTTTAGGAAAATATTACCATAGGTTGGTACATGCATATTACAATTAATTTGAAACATTATTTCGGGGTGTTTTCCTGGTCTTAATAACTTATGTTATTTTTTTAGTACACTTAAATTTTAGTGCTGTACCATAGAAATAATACCATAATCTTTTTTCAATTTCGACACTTAGGTAAATTGCTAGCAATAGTACAGTAGGTAACTAATTACAAGTAAATATATTTTGTTCTGATTAAAATAAATTTAATTGTTTGTGACACTAGTCAATGCGTTTTTGACAGTCACAGTCACTGAACGCACACATTAAAAAGCTACAAAATATTAAAACAATTAAAAATATATATATATATTAATTATGTAACAGGTATATATGAGTTCGTATTAAAATTTCTCTGTAATGTGTTCTTCTTTTTTTCTATTTAAAATATTACTTTAAATAGCTATATCAAAGTGAAAGTCCTATTGATATTGGCCAACTTTAAAATATCTTCGTATTATCGCCATGTCCGATGATATCTAACAATTGAAATACAGATTTAAAAGCGGTCTTTAAATGATTTTAGGAGTAAATAATCTAAACATTTAATCCTAGTACAAATAACTAGACACGTTAAAGTACTGTTAAATCGTTTAGGCGAATTTCTCTGTCCGGTCGTGTGATAACTTCAAAAAGACAAAAATACTAGCAGCGCCATCTGTCGCGAAGTAGACAAACTAATTAACAATATTTTGCTTTCTGTTTCTTTCTGTTTTTTACCACGATTGTATTAAGTCGGCATTATATAAAACAGGTTACAACAACTATTATTAAAAAAACTGATCACCCAGAGAGTATCAGCTAACCAACTATAAGTATAATCTGCGTTTAACGAAACCTTTATGACTAGTCACATTTAAATACATAGGTACCTAACTGTATGAATGTCACTATGGTCATATTTTCTAAATTCGATATCGGTGTGTCGATATCAGACGCAGTGGGCGATACGGTGATACGACACAGCACACGGCCAATAGTGCCCGCACACACGAGTCACGACACAGCGTCGACGTGGCCACACTAATTAATACGTCCCATCGTTGTTTTGCTCTTTATTATATTTGATTTACGACGTGCCCGCACCCGCCCCGCCGCGCGCCGGCTTTTAAAAACGATATTACGCTGGAATACGCCCGTATTACCGAAATAACCGACTCCAAATTGAATTGTAGCTGCCATATTTGTTTTTATAAAGCGAGCGAAGCCGTAAAGGTGTCCGCGATCATTTTAATCGCCAACAATACGGATAATTGTTTTATTTCCAATTGGGGTTTACGATGCTCGTATCGCCGGAAGTCGAGGTTTTTATAGCACAAACTCTAACGTACCAACGTTAATTTGATAGGTGTATTTTATAGAACTGGGGATTATTTCGTCGCATCTCACCGCACTACACCTGGACTGTCTTGAATTTATTTTCCAGTATCCATCGGTTCGATGACGAGTGTACTATTTAATCACTTTCTTTGCTGTCATATAAGATCTTTTAATTATTTTATATTATCGCCCATTTGACAACCATTCAATTTATTAGACCAAACACACAATTAGACACATTTTTAAATTAACTGTGACTTGACAATAATGCCACCAGCACTAGTATGAAATGAAACTCACGAACAGTTAATAAAGCTAATATTTTAAAAATCCTAGAGTGCTCTTTTTAGAAAAGAAGTAGGCAAATGGTTTACTAACTAAAACTAAATTTTGGTTTATTTTCTTCACAGTCCGTCCGCTGGCGAGCGGCGGGTCGGAGGGCAAGCCTTCCGAGGAGGAAGAAGAGCGAGGAGGGTCGCCCCTCGGCCCTGGCGGTCCCTATGGCTGTAGTCAGTGTCGCGGTGCCTACCCCACGCGCGAGCAGCTCGAGCGCCACGAGACTCTGCACGCGCCCAACACACAGGTGGATACCGTCAAATATGTCAGTGCCCATTGTATTACATAACAGCAAATTATACTTTCCTATACTTTAAACAAGTAATCACTAACAGTGCAAGTGTCCCAAACTAATTTCAATTGCCATTAGTCACAATTTAAATCAAAATGACAAGGCACTTAGATTAATTAGGCAAAGAATTTATGTGGACCTAACACTATACTATTTTTGTTAACAGTCTTGCAAGATCTGCCACAAGAGCTTCGCGAACGTGTACCGCCTGCAGCGGCACATGATCAGCCACGACGAGAGCGCTTTGCTTCGCAAGTTCAAATGCAACGATTGCGATAAAGCATTTAAATTTAAACATCATCTGAAGGAGCACTTACGAATACATAGTGGGGAGAAACCCTTCGAATGTGCCAATTGTGGCAAAAAGTTTTCTCACTCCGGCTCTTACTCGAGCCACATGACATCCAAGAAATGTCTCGTTATGAATCTCAAAATGGGAAGAATCAAAGCCAATAATCCAGCACTTAATCCTGAAAAAAGTCCATCACGTAGAAGGAATAATGCCATGGTTGCATCACAGTTGAATAATAACATTGCACCGAATGGCAGTTCTTTCCTACCTATTCTCCCGAAGTACACTGATGCTGCTGCCTTTTTTGCATCAATGTCATCACCAGATAATAATTTCCACCGTCCGCCTTTAGGACAGCCTGGTCTTAACCCCTTTTACATGCCACCTGGTATGCCGATCAGTCCAGCTAGTGCCATAGCTCCTTACAGTATACCGGCCTCCCTCAGCCAATTCTTTGAGACATTAGCATCATCACAATATCAACCGAGGAAAATCGAGAATCCCGCAAGTCCTAAACAAGCTGCCGCCGATCCTGAAGATTTGATTGAGGAAGTTACAGAGGAAGACGATAAGCGTTCAGAAGGAAGTGCTGAGCTAGTGATGGACATAGAAGATGATGAACCTGTGACTATAAAAAAAGAGCGTGAAGAAATAGACAATGATCTAAGGTCGCCGCCGCGACATTATGATTCCGTCCCTTTAAATAACAACGGTCTTGACTCACAAAACCAATCAGCATACAATTCGATTTTAGAATCTGTAAGTGCTTCTGTAACCAAACATTTCTTTAGAGCTAACATGGAAAAACTATCGCCGGTTTCTGGTAATATTTGCCCAAGCATAGAATCACCTACATCTCATGTTATTGTAAAGCAGGAGCCAGATGATACTCATAGATGTATCAAATGTGACGCATCCTTCAGCAACAAAAGCGATTTATTAGATCATGAGAAAGAGATCTGTGGAAATTTATTTAGAAAACACGAGGGATTGGCAGCTCAAGTAGCAGAAACGGTGGCTCTTAATAGGTTAGAAGCCGAAATGCGTGCTTCCATACAGAGTGGTGTCAGTGCTAGCGAAGATGAAGAGTACCAAAAGGAAGAGCGTGATGATAAAATGTCGATACATGACAATGATAGAAAAATACGTGTGCGAACAAATTTGTCTGAGGAACAGCAAATGGTGTTGAAAGAACATTATGCATTAAACTCGCGACCGAATCGCGAAGAGTTTAAAAGAATAGCTCAACAGATTGGCCTTGACAATAGAGTGGTACAAGTATGGTTTCAAAATAACAGAGCCAGAGAACGGCGCATGACCGCATCCGACCAGCCGCTAGATTTATCTACGAAAAAATCCAATCCTTCAGTAACGTCAAGCCCATCGCCATCGCCACCATGCAGCCTTTCTGTGACACATTCCGACTCCGAAGAAGCTGTTAATCTAAGTCAAAAATCGTCGCGAAGTACGACACCACATCGCACCAATTATCTGAATACTTATCCACATTCCAATTGTTCTTCATCATCATTTACTGATTTTCGATTATCTCCCTCACCGGGTGAGCCTATTAATGGACAGAAACGAATACTGCCCCAGAAGTTACACATAAACCCTTCCGTTCCAATGGACAAACTCCTTCAATACAACGATATGGCGAATGGAAGGTCGCCTATACTTAACATGCACCTATCTTCAGATATGAGTCGACAAGGCTTAAGTCCGTCGTATGAACGCACGCCGTGGAGTGATGACATGCACGTTTCCCACGACATCGAAGATGAAGCACCTGTACTTAAAAAAAGTAAACTAAAGCACGGAGTCGAGTTCAAAGAAGGTGAGGGGCAGTTTGTCTGCGATCAATGCGATAAAACATTTGTAAAACAAAGCTCTCTCGCCAGGCACAAATACGAACACTCAGGTTAGTAATAAATATTATTTGTATGACCATATCAAACACCTAAGTATGTATATTTAATATTAAACTATGACAATTCGTTTTCAGGTCAACGCCCTTACAAATGCGGAGTATGTCCGAAAGCATTCAAACACAAACATCATTTGACGGAACACAAGCGGCTGCACACTGGGGAAAAACCCTTCCAGTGCTGCAAGTGCTTCAAGAAGTTCTCCCACTCCGGCTCCTACAGCCAGCACATGAACCACAGGTTCGCTATCTGCAAGCCGTACCGGGATTAAGCGGGAGTCGCTTTACCTTTCCTCGGTTGTTAAAGTAGCATGTATCTAACGTGTGGTACATGTACGAAAGAAAATGTGCACTCGTTAAATTTCTAAAGAGCACTAAATTCAAGTTGATTACTTAGATTTTTATTAGGAGTATTGTATCTATAGTATAGCTACAATATTAAATTTTCTTTCGACAACCGATACGCTTTGCCCAATTTCAAGACTATCACGGTAAATTACTTACCTCATCAAGTGTTGAACACGTATCACACCGCTTAATAATACTCATTATTACATATGTATAATAAAGTATTCATTGCCCGGTATTTTTGTTTCGAACTTAATTAAGATCATTGCTCAACGCCATATTTTTATACTATAGAACGTATATCAGATTTCCTATAAAAGGTACCTACTATGTACCTAGTGCCAAATACGCGAAAGGAGTGCCATTATGATATGCCAAAAAATATTGTCTTTTTAATATATAATATTGTATAGCTTTTATTATTTTAGAAATACCAAAGGTCAGTACCTGTAGCATAATACTCCACTATGATAGATATTATTTTATTTTTTATAATGTTACGGCCAAAGTTAAACGAAATGTCACTGTGCTTTATGGTTAGGTTATGTATTGTACCTAAATGTGCAACTACTAAGATTATTATTTACGCAAGGCTCAGTAATAGTAAACAAATAAATCCACGGGGTGAACGTGGTTTTAAACTATTTATACAGTATTTTTGGATGTTTGAATTTCTCACTATACCGACACAAGAAGCCTCCCGTAAATATCGATAATCAAGATAAGTTCTATTGTGATGACAATATGCTAGAGTTATTTATAAATTATTGAACCAAATAGGTACTGCTCGCAACAATATACGTACATCGAGTACCTCGCGATCGCGATGTTATTATCTATTGGTTAAGATTAAAGGCTCTTTCATTGAAACTATTTATTTTGGACCAATAATCATTATTTACCAAACCAAAGATGATGCTGTATTCCACCCCTTTGACGGAAACGCATAAATACTCATTTAGATTTGCAAGTACATTCACTAGTACTGTCTACAAAAAATCAGAAACAAAAAAAAAATTAAAAGATCCTTCTTTATTCAAAAGCCTTATACCGTGGTATGGCTGGCTTAACTTATTAATTTGTTTAGGTATATTATTCCGTTGTTACGGGTGGACATAAATGATAAAATATTATTTTCAGGTCCTAATGAAATGAAAATTTTATATTCCGTTATAAAAAATATAAAATTTAGTATAACAATAAGTTTTTGGTATTGTAGATATAAGTGTTAGATAGATTCAATCTTATTTAAGTTTAAAGCATTCCATAATACTCCTATGGGATCTCTGCTGTGTTTAAAAAACTCTTTAAATTAATGGAAAGATTATCGTCTATTAACTTGTAAATAATATAATGTAAATAATAGGAATTTATATGTAAATATGATCGCTTTGATACTCAGTACTGGTACATAAGAGATATGGTGTCAGTCAAACACAGTGAACACGTGACAATAATAAACCTCTGTTTATTAAATGCAATAGAAATACCTTTATTATTATTGTATTTATAGTTAAACTTATCTTATAAAACTTAAACTTCGTAATAAAAAATAAATACTTATTAAATTATCCGTATCATGTCACTGTTCTTTTACATATTTATTTAGGTAACTACATATAGTACCACACTATCATAAAAATTCGTAAATACTTATTCTCAAATTTTTGGCTTCGAATACTACATAATATATATAAGTTAAGTTCATTTGTCGATGTACTTAATTCACACGCACGATCACATAATTCATTAGTTTCAAAACAACAAATATCTTCTTATTTCATTTCCATCACAACAGTATGATAGAACGGAAAGTTCCTAAGCAAAATATACCTACTTTTTAAAAGATATATATATATTGATTATTTCTATATTTTATAAGTGTAAGTAGATAACATTAATTTTTAAAGGTTTCTAAGCAACGAATTACGTAAATGATACATTCAGTATACATTATTTTCATGTAGTGATCCTCCATACTCCATACGAGACGAGCAGTATTCGACACACAGATTGTAGACGCCACTAGCGTAGGTTCACCTGTCAACTCCCATTATATAAACAGTATTCATAATTCTGACAAAATTAAACTTTTACGTAAAATATATAGGATACTTAACTGAGTATGTTACGTACCCACAATAATTGTAATTTTATTGGATAAGCGATCCTGTTTCACCTATTTCATATTTTATTATAATTTATATGTAAGCAACTCAAATTTGCCCGCTTTTCGCGGTTGGCTAGATAAACCAAAGATATGTTACGTTAATAAGACGATGTGGAGCTCTGTAAAATATAAATATCCCATCTTTTAGCTTTAGATTAGTTTTACTTGTGCCAAATAATTTTAAGGCTTCGGATATACATTTTATATGGAATTTTTATTTTTACATTTAATGGCAAATTGTACTATATTCGGTTCTTAGAGCAGTGATGATTGCGCGAGAGTATTTCTTCCTTTGTTTGTAAGTAGATATAACTATGAGATAAAGTCAGGTGTAATAGTTAGCCATTGTGAATTCCTATTGCCATAATGTCTTTGTTGTATTTTGTATGAGGGAGTGCGAGGCAGAGTGAGCTGGCTGGAGAATAAATTGTTATTATAAGTAAACTTTAGATTGTTAAACTTACCTATAGATTAACATGTGTTAAAATATTGCCTATATAAATTATAGTAATTCATTTTACTTGATATTATAATGTATATTGAATTTATGAATATTAAAAATATATATATTGACAATTCAATGCAAAAATAATTATTGGTATCATTTATTTCTCGCAATAACCTAGAGTTGAAATAACGACAAGAACTCACGAAGCGGTATTCACCTATGGCCGCCTCGGTTGCGGGCTTGCAGCTCCTATAGAATGGAATAATATATGTTCAAAATCAAAGCACCTTTATGCCCGTTGTGTACGTAGTTGTACACAGCTACTGCTGTAGCAACGGGTAACTAGGAGAACCGCCCGTAGCCTCGGCGTGTTGCTCTGCAATTATTTGAGAGCAATGACTGATGGGTCTATAATCCATTGTCATTTTGTTCTTTTGTGGCGTCGTGAAGTGTTTCTGTGCAAGTTTGTCAACAAACACTGTTGATTGTTAGCCGTTTGTCTTGCAAACTCCTTTAATGCGATAATCACCGTAAGGAAAACGTAACCGCACAAAACGAAATGTAGAAGCTGTTCCTCCGCTATGATGGGCGCAGGTAAAGTCGACTCCGTGTGTTTTAGTCTTAGTAACGTTAATGAAAGACCATTTATATAAAACCAAACGAGTCTAAACATTACAACTATTATAAACATTTATGTATTATTATAAAACAATAAATACACTTGAAGATTTACGTGAAAAGTAAAGTGGCCCTAAACCTTTAAAATTAATTTCAGACGTTAGTCTCGATGTAATTATATATATTGTGTGTTTAAAAGATACATTGAACCAGCGCCAGTCGTTCACAAAATTTTGATACTAAAAACGAAAGCAAAACCCACACTCCGCTGTACACATGAGTAATATTAAAGTATTTTTTATCTTGAAGCCACTGCAATATGTGACCAAAGAGTCGTCGTATAAATAGTATGTGACCTTATGTAAAACTAAAACCCATGGTAAACTGCATAAAAGTGCAGATTAAATTAATGACATGCATGTAAAAGTAGGTGATGATGTTAATGACAATAGTGGTATTATAAATACAGTCAATAAAAAAAGTAATAAGCACATAGAAAGCAGATTCGGTCGTTATGAAGACAATCTTGATTGAAATCTCATGTTTACTGGATCCAAGATTCAAGAATATTTTCATGATTCCAAAACTTGTGCGAATAATAAGTGCAATTTCCTTGCTCAGCTATCAACAGTAGTGACTAGTGACCCAGATAGTGATTCTTCTCTTGAAACATCATAATATATGGTTTCTGGAGTCACCATAAGAAGGTGAAAAAACAGAAGGAAACTACAAGTTCAGCTTTATTAAAATGTGACTAAAAGGATGAAATAAGCCAATATTTATCTTGACAGGCTTCGCCACTTTCATTAGATACTTTGAAAAAATGGGAAGACATGAAAGTTGTTTTTCCAAAATTGTATAGGTTGGCACGAGAATATTTATCAATACCTGCAACTTCAGTGCCCTCAGAAAGTAAATTCTCTAAACCATCACAAAACTCCGAAACCGCCAAACCTTCTATTTTTAAGTGATTTTAATGAGGAATGGGAAAACGGGAACTTTAATGCGTGCTTTCGCTGATAAATGATTTGATTTATGAACAAAAATTGACTTTTTTTATTGATAAAAATGTTTACATTTTGTTATAATTAGGTACATATACCGCACATATGTAAATACCTAAACATTCTGGCCATCTTACACACAACGTAATCAGGCAGAGCTTGTATTATAGGTGCTATACTCGTACAACTGATATAAATACATATACATACTTTTTTTTGTAAATAAATACAAATTATACATAGAAAACACCCAATCTCCGAAACAAATATTTGTGGATCACACAAATATTTGGTGGGACCCGGAAATCGAACTCGATACCTCTTGAACAGCAGCCGCGTACGCTAACCACTGAACCAATAAAATTGCCTTCTTTATTTTACTTTTTTTAGATATACACAGTAGCAACATTCACTTCCATTATTTTTCTTCTTTAATATATTAGACAAAAAGTTATTATACTAACTTTTAAACTTTCGCGTTCCATGATAATTAATATTATCTTTACGGGAATTAACTCGATCACTTATTTAGGGTATTTCATACCTCTGATTTGCCTGACGTTTCGACCAGGTTGCACCGGCCGTGGTCACAGGTTCATGAACTAGTCAGGCTGTGACCACGACCGGTGCAACCTGGTCGAAACGTCAGGCAAATCAGAGGTATGTAATATCCTAAATAAGTGATCGCGTTAATTCCCGTAAAAATAATATTAAAAAGTTATTAATCTCTTTGGAGAGAACTTTAACTTACATTCATCACAGATTTTTGTTAAAATACTAACTTTTAAACTTTCGCGTTCGATGATAATTAATATTATTTTTACGGGAATTAAATTTAAATATGAAATGGAGACGGATAGGTCGTTGTCCTTCTTAGATGTTAAAGTAACCGTGAGATCAGATGGGTCCTTGTCACACTCTGTGTACCGTAAACCTACTCATACGGACAGATACCTACACGCCACGTCTCATCATCACCCCCGGCACTTGCAATCTGTTATGTCTTCACTTAAGAACAGAGCTTACGATCTCTGTGACCCTGAACATTTAGAACAGGAGCTAGAACATGTTCAGGAGGTACTCAAAGAAAACGGATATCAAGTGAAAGGAGGACGGAAGCAACCGAAAATAAGACGCAAGTATCCAGAAGTGAACAGGCAACCGGCCTATTTGCCTTATGTCAAGGGAGTTACTGACAAGATCGGGACTGTGTTAAAGAAATATTCCATTCCGACAGTATACACACCAGGCATAAAGGTTCACAACATCGTCGGCACACCGAAGGATATATTGCCACTACAAACTCCGGGTGTTTATAAAATAGACTGCAGCTGCGGAAGCTCCTACATAGGCCAAACTAAGCGGACTATTGCAGAAAGGGTCAAAGAGCATATCGCTGCTGTGAAGAACCGACAGACGAGCAAATCAGCGATTGCAGAACATGCACTCGATGCAGGCATCAACCACTGGATTGAATTTCACCGCACGCAAGTCCTCTCCACCGAACGTCACTTTTACTCAAGAGTTGTACGTGAAGCGATTGAGATTAAAAAGCATAAAACTTTCAATCGGGAAGACGGTTTTTAATTATCTACAGCGTGGAATCCAGTGTTAAAAAACATACCACCTCGCTTTTCTACGCTGTCGGTTAAACACCAGAATAGGGACTCATCGGTTTGCTTACAGAATAGGGACACTGTTAGTGTGGTATGTGACGGTACATGGCGACACAAAAACATCAACAATATCGAAAAAGTGCGGGTAGATGAAGAACCTTCTACTTCACGGATTCGACGACGGAGGGCGTGCGCCGATGAACCAGTCAGCCTGTGACCACGGCCGGTGCAACCTGGTCGAAACGTCAGGCAAATCAGAGGTATGTAATACCCTAAATAAGTGATCGCGTTAATTCCCGTAAAAATAATATTAATTTTTGTTAAAAATTAAGGCGTTAGAAATTCTTCTTAAGAAAAATACTAACCATTGTTAATTCATGTTTAAAATAATAATTTATATTCGCTATGGATATTCACATTGCCATTAGAAAAATAAAAGACACTGACATTTCTAAACGTCACTTAGGCTCCCAAGTCCCAAGTCTTAGACAAAAAATTACTATAGACCTGACCCGCTAACAGCGTTACAACGAGCGAGTCAGATAACGATACCAATTTCCAGTGTGTTAAAGAAAACTAGAGATACGTATTTTTTGTCCTTATCGCCGTATAGTTTGTCACATAACTCATGTGACAAACAATGTGCAGAAATAATTGAAAATAAGTGATAAAAACTAGTTTCTAAAGTGTAAAAATTGTCTAATTATCCGACCAAATTGCGTAAGTATATAATTGTTTAAAAACATACTTTATAATATACAGGATTGTACTTAGTGTAGTTTCCACATTTTTTAATTCAGCGCAAAATTAGGGTGATTTATTTGAAAAAAATAGTCAGACTATAATCCCGTTTATTTTCAGGTTTCTACTGTCAGTTTTAACAACGTGGGTTTGCATCGTACTTCTTATAATTATAATAGATAAATTCTCACTTTTAATCATTATTTGTATTAAAGATTAAAAGTGAGAATTTACCTGTACCCGTACTAATATGTGTACTAATACCCGAAAAAACAAAGAAAAACCATTTTTAAAAGATTTGTTAAACGTTTGAAATAGTAAACGGAATAACGATTATTAAAGGGGAATTATTTTAACCTGGCAACATTAATATTTGATGTAGGTACTTTGTTTCTATCCCTTAGGGTGCCCGCACACACACAATAATATTGGCAATAAAGTACGTATTGCCGATAATATTGTGTGTGTGCGGGCTGTATTGTACAATATCATTGTGGAATAGTGTAGCGTATAGTGTGTGGGGCCGTGTGTCACAATATATATTGTCAATAATATTGGCAATAAAGTAGAGATGGGCCTATGAGTGATATTTGATTAGCATCGATCGCACTGAGCAGTTAGTGAAAAACGCAGTGAACAGTCGCAGTGATTTAATCGCTCTTTAAATACCTCTTTACTATCCCATACATATCCCATTTTGATTGAAGCGGTATGTATAGCGGCTTACACATCTCTACTTGTCTGTACTATCGTGGACCCTGTATCCAACAGAACCTAAAACAATTCCCTATATTATATTTATTACAATATCAAATTGATTTCTGATCTGAATCGACACTGAATTGATTCAGTACAACAGTTTGATTTTAAAATGGATGTTTTTGGTGCGAGAAATCGCGTTCGATTAATCGCTTTCAGATCGCCACCTTAAAGTAGCTAAAAGTTGCACGTGGGAGCAATTAGCTATCCGTACAGAAAGTACAGATAACAACTTGCGACTAGTTACGGTTCTTACTACGCTGCTATTTGTAATCGCTGAATCGCTGCATGCGCAGAACAATAGCAACTGCGATCACAGTTTACATAAGTAGCATGGTGATATTTTGCAGCGATCGCATTCGCTGTCTCAGTGTCTCACCACTACAATAAAGTACGTATTGCCGATAATATTGCGTGTGTGGGCTGTATTGTACAATATTATTGTGGATTATAGTGTGCGGGGCCGTGTGTCACAATATTATTGTCACAATATTATTGTGTGTGTGCGGGCACCCTTACGGGTGCACGCTTATGTCAGGTCTATAGTTAACTATAGTTATTCTTTGTTTAAGTCCCAAGTCACATAAAGCACTTAGAAGTTAGCACCCCATCATGGAATATTGTAAAAAATCTTATATTAATCGATTGCTAGTTGAATTCTGCTTCGATTGGTTTTATTTTTGGGATAGCTAGTGGCTTAGATTTTTTATTAATAATAATAATGTGAGGGGTGCTGGAAAAAATAAAACTTCAACTAGCAATGTTTAAATAAAGATTTTTCAAAAATCTGAGTTACTAATATAATGTACCTTTCTACTAGCAATCAGCACCACCCCTATTTTCATACAAAGCTCGATTATTTATCGAATTATAATCAATTTCAATCATCCGAACTATCGACTCCGCCGCGCATGCGCGCCACACAGCAGTCCGGTCGTCGGCTCGTCGGCCAGTTCAGTTTCGCCTTGAACGAATTGGGTCTAGCAGCTCCGTCTCCTCTCCACCTTCGTGCAACTGTTCCATATTATTAACTCTTGCTTTAGTATTTGCAGTAAAGTTTCTAGCAGGCTTACGTGATGTACCATTGTTTAACCGGCATTTGACCGCGATATGACCTACTTTCTTGCAAATGAAGCAAGTAAATGATTTTTTGAAACATGAATGCGATTTATGTGGTCCCCCACAACGCGTACATTCCTGTCTGACAACTCGGCCCACAGTAAATTCTGAATTAGGTTGCATGTTGTGTACACCTTGTTTTGCATTCTGATATGTACTTGCTATTTGTATAGCCTTCTCAAAGGTTAAGGTTTCATTTTCTACTAGTAAATGTTTAATAATATGTTCATTTTTGATGCCACATACAAACTTGTCTCTCAGTGCTTGATTTAGAAAATCGCCAAAATTACAATTGCTCGCTTTGACTTTCAACTCCAATACATTAAGCGATGTACACATTTATGGAACAGAAATCGCTCTGCAATGACAGATTTGCTGGTAACATAATGACCTTTTAAAATTCGTACCAATTTTTCGTACTCAGTTTCAGCTGGTTTCCTCGGTGCACTTAAATTTTTTTTGGGTATCGTAAGCTTCTGAGCCGATCAGGGTTAAAAAGAGTGGCACCTTTTTGTCTGCCTTTGCATCATTGACTATAAAGAATTGTTCCTACGCTCCATGAGTAAGCACCAGACCTTCTAATCTGATTGGGAATTTGACATCACAACTTCCAACCATATTTTGCACCTTAAAATCTAAAAACTTAGCCTGTGTGGTGTAGAAATGAAAGGTTGAAATTAGATTACATTGTATATATTGGATTTACATTAAATATCAATACTCTTTATTATTTGTTTTGAGCTTACCGGAAAACCTTATTTTTGAATGATATGTGCATATACCAGGATCTGCAGATGCTGGTGTCATTCATGGAATATGACAATTTTCTGGCGACCAAAATATACTTTTGCATCTCTGGTTTTGCACAACACAAATATTTCTACATCTCTGCTTCTGCTTCTACACACTGCTGCTAGACCCAATTCGTTCAAGGCGAAACTGAACTGGCCGACGAGCCGACGACCGGACTGCTGTGTGGCGCGCATGCGCGGCGGAGTCGATAGTTCGGATGATTGAAATTGATTATAATTCGATAAATAATCGAGCTTTGTATGAAAAAAGGGGTGGTGCTGATTGCTAGTAGAAAGGTACATTATATTAGTAACTCAGATTTTTGAAATATCTTTATTTAAACATTGCTAGTTGAAGTTTTTATTTTTTCCAGCACCCCTCACATTATTATTATTAATAAAAAATCTAAGCCACTAGCTATCCCAAAAATAAAACCAATCGAAGCAGAATTCAACTAGCAATCGATTAATATAAGTTTTTTTACAATATTCCGTGATGGGGTGCTAACTTCTAAGTGCTGTCACATAAGACTAGTTATGACAACCACTCAATTAACCAATCACATCACAGAGAGGTTATGTTTACGTTCTACAGTCAAATCAGTCCGCTGTCATCAATCTATTGCAGTGGACATCATAGTAGTTTATTTGTAATTTTGATTTCAAATATTATTTTACACCTTAAATTGCAATATTAAATGTATATATTTTAGTCTATTTTCAAGATGAGTGGAAAAAAGCAAAGTCAAAGGACCAAGAATAATGCCAGAGTAAGTGTAAAGGTTGCACATTACTAAGATAAAGTACTGTGTGGCAATTTACTGCAATAACATTCAATGTTACATCTCTTTTTGCAATTCATAAATCTTAGATATAGTGTGCTGAGTGTTAGCTATTCAGTTAAATGATCTGTGGTAGGTCAAATAAATGTATGTAATTTATGGCCAACTCTACAGCCTTCAAGCAGCAGCCGCAGTGCTGAGTTATTGAACCACTCAATGAGTTTTGATGGCGGGCTGATGACCTTCAGTGGTGGCAAAGCACTGCCCACACTGTTCCCTACCTTGGCTACCGTAAACATTGATCATGGCCTCAAACCAGAGTACCAGATATGCATCAAGAAACTTAGCAAGAAAGATCCTATTACCAGAACTAAGGTTTGTAAGAATGAATGGAGATTCTAATTTTGATATGATCTAATCTAATCTCTTCTACACATTATTTACTGATTGGGTTTTGATAAAATTTAACAGTTATATAGCTTATTTTATACAATGGAATAACACAGACATACAGACAGGTGGAACTTGGTCAAAAGCTAGAATTATTGTAAAAGTAAAATACACAGTGAGAATGATTATTACTGGTTTTAAACTAGCGATTTCATATTTGTTTTTTGATAACGGCCTGGATTATGGAATTTACCAATGTGTCACACCTGTGCCTCGGAAAGCATGTTAAGCTGTTGGTACCGAATGTTATGTACAATATGACATTTGTTATTGGGAAGTCTGTGCCCTCAAATATACTGACAACTAGTTCACCCTTCGAATTTCAAGGTCTGATACCAGGCTCTTTATAAAAACTGACATTCAGTTGAACCAAACCAAACAAAAATAGTTAAACCTACATGTTTACCCAAAATAATCTTGAAAATAAAGGCTACGAAGATGATTTCATATTTGTTTTAGGATTCGAAATATTTATGTATACCACTGGAGCATTTAAACTTAAATGATTTGAAATGAAATGTCATGTCAATGTTTTTCAGCAGGATACCCTATGTAACAAGTTTTAATTTTTTTTGAAATAAATTGTTTTTTTCAAAACTGTAGGCCCTTCAGGAGTTAAGTGCACTGTTGAACAATGGCAATGTGGATGATGCAGAAGCCGTACTGCCAGCTTGGGCACACTGCTACAAGGCACTTACTGCTGATACTGACCACAAAGTCAGGGAAATGGCACAGGTATGTTTCTTTTATTTAGTATTATCAAAGTTACTCTCACTTTGATAGTCTGCCTGCCTGATGGATAGCATGTTAAAAGTATGTCATAAAAATATATTATTTGAAACTAAGAACAAAGGTGAACATTGAACTAACTCACCCAGTAAACATTATTTTTGACCTGTAAATTATCAAAGAACTCAAATCTATGCAACTAAATAATATTGAAGTCTGTATACATATACATGTAATATGGTATTTGACTATGTTGAATAATTTTTTATCCTTTCTTATGCAATAATTAAATTTTCATGTCTGACTGCATGGTTAAAAACATACGCGATTGGTGGTATATAGAATTCAAGAAAAGGGTATTCAACTATTGTGAAAATACGAAACAAATTGTTACTATACTAACTGTAAATATATTTTAAACCAAAGTAACTATTACAGTACCTATATAAAACCATGTATGAATTTCATGGAAAATCATTATTAAAATAATTGAATTTTCAGTTTTGACCGCATGTTTAAACACCCCCACGATTAGTGGCATATAGAATTGCGTGATTTGCTTGCTGACTAGTCTAGACTAGTAGTCAATGTTTAATACAGCTCATAAGCATTTTCTTTGTTTTTTTGGGTATTATTTTGTATTAATGATTAAAAGTGAGAATTTATCTGTAATAATTTTAGGAAGTACGATGAAAACCCACGTTGTTATAACTGACAGTAGAAACCTCCAGAAAATAAACGGGATTATAATCGGACTATTTTTTTAAAATAAATAATCCTACTTTTTACGCTGCTGAATTAAAAAATATGAAAACTGCACTAAGTTCTGTATATTATGAAGTATGTTTTAAATAGTTACATAGAACCTAATTATTAGAAATGCCATATTAATTTGGTTACTATCGTAAACATCGTTTGTTGTACGTGGTCCACCTGTGTGAACCACGAGCTATATTTTTGAACACTAGAATGACTTAGCCTAGCTACCAGATAATTATACGGGTAACAAATTCAATATATATGTTGAAGTGTCGGTCTCACTGCGGTGTTATTTGTGGCTATTCATCGTGAGCAGTGCAACGGCAGGAAATTCAAAATAAGTGGACACTTGTCGTATTATTCAATCGTCTCACAAATTGACATCAAATCACAATTGGTTAACAAGATTGAAAGGAGTTAAAAGTCAAATAGGTTTGCACGTGTGCACCTCGTGCGGCAGCTCTCAGAAGAATGACGCCCGCCATTACCAGTGGCGTGGCAACACCTACTACTCTATTCGGGGTTACCCGCTCTTATTTTATTACTATTCAATAACGGTTACAGAATTGACCAAGACTAAAGAAGAACTAATACATTGAGTTATATTGAAATAAATCATTACTAACAGTAATGCAATTTATGGTACATAATTAGAGCGCCGTTATATATACCTAATAGTTTTAATGCAAATCACAAAGGCAGGTAATTAAACAAAATATGCAGTAAGGTAGAGAGATGTCAACAATTTTATAGGACGAGAAAGTGGCCGATGCCACTGATTGCTGCTGCTATATGTTCGGTCGCGTCACTCGCTGTTACTGGATGTGTTGCTACCCAAAATAAATATTTTTCAGAATGTAGACCAAGCTTATGGAACATGTACATATATTGTTTTGTAAAATAAGTAAATATCTTGGACCCTTGGATTATCTGGAAAGCCCTTACAGGTATTATTTAAAAATGCACAAAGAGGGTAAAACGCTTTTTATAAAGCACGCCAGTACAGCAGGCATATTTCAGTAGTACGAAAGCATTTGAAATTATATTATAAAACATACATATAGTAGCCGACTCCAAATAATCTTGGGAATAAAGGCTAGGAAGATGATGATTATAAAACGTAAAATTGCAACAAATATTGAAATAAAGTAGGTAGTAAAATAACTTCCCGTGTTCTACTCGGGTAAGCAATTGGCAAATATATTTCCGCAGTTCACCTCAGTAGTCTATGGGCAAATAGAATTTATCGTTATGTACCCAGGTGTACAATCAGGTATACAATACCCAGGTGCTCGAAAAAAAATTAAATAAACTTGCAAAAGTGTTCATGTAACCTAATTGCAGAATAAATGATTTGATTTAATTTGAATGGGCGAAAATAATTTCCCGAAGTCCACCTGGACTCGGCGGGTGGGACACGGACACAAACTTTAAACATTTTAGGTTGTGTAAAAAAATAAATCAATAACAACAAATTGTTACACTTAAACAATTTGTTATTATTGATTTCTTTTTTTGGGAAGAAACTGATTCCTGATATCCACCTCACGCTATTTTGGGAAACAGGACTTACACTTGAATTGTATATCCATCTTTTGTTACTATAAATAATTATTATTATTATGTTTCCCTCCCTATATTTTCGGGCTTATGCGCAGTTTATAGAAGCACCTCAACAGGGCGTCATAGTGTGGGTCGCCATGCTGCATTGTCCGCAGTGACCACCACTCTCGGACCGATATATAGTAATGTTTAATATTGTATGTCGCAGCTGTGTCACGGCGTGCTGGTGCGCGCGTGCGGTCGTCGCGCGGCGCCGCAGCTGCGCGCGCTGCTGCCGCCCTGGCTGCAGGCGCAGTACGACGAGCACGCGCCCGCTATGACCCACGCGCAAAACTCGCTCAGGGTAAGTTCCGACATTGGCCGTTATTCTCTTCTTCATCATTCCCTTGCAGTCCAATTTTCTAAATTTAGTGCGATGTATCTAGTTTTACGTTACACTCTACACTTAGCTTCACATGTTGTATAGAGTTTAGACTTTACTTAACAATTTTATAATTCGTCAGATTGCGGTGCTGGTTTTTGTAGGCGTTACTGTTTCATTCTCTTATTACCATAAAATCCAACAACATTTTTTTAGTGTAGTTGAGTTTAGTGATGTAAACAACAGCATTACGGCAACTATCAACAAACTGGCGTGCTCTAAAGAATGACACTAGGTAGATAACTCTATAAACTTAGTACAAGAAAAAAAAAATATACGACTGCTTTGCTCGAGGACTCGGGTTCAATTGCTTCCTCGGATCAAATGTTTCTAGTAACATTTGGTCCGCAAATATTTGTTTCGGAGTCTTGGTTATAAAAAAATATATAAGTACAATCAGACTGTCTACTCACAAAACGAGCTCTGCTTAATTAGAGACTAATTGACTGTATAACTTTTTAACGTCAAACTTTAAAAAAAATTGAGAATTTAAATCGTTACTATCGTTGATATTATTAGCCAAATAAATACAAAATCAATTTTTACCACGAGATACGCAAAGCAGTACAAAAGTCCTATAAACTCATGCCATTGTGTTTTGAATGACTATCTAGATTAATAATATATAAACAAATAGTAAATACATATTTCAGACACCTAACACACAACACGAACTAGTTTCAAACTAAACAGAGATTGTGCTATGTAAGTTAGATTGAATACTGATATTTATATTTTTTGTAAATATACAATCCTAATGTTTAAGAAGTGCTGGCAGTAATTTTTTAAAATAAAAATAAAGTGTGTGTCACCTGTCTCCCGATAGAAGTGATAATCTAAACTAATCTAAGTTGAACTACATATTTAATATTGAAATACGGCTAGCGTTTTGGGTTTAGAGCGAGAGAGGAGGAGCCTGCATACCGCTGCCGTATGCGTGAGAAAAAGGGAGGCCAGACAGACTGGCGACGTAACGCGTTACGTAACGAAGCGGTTCACCCTCCCATAAGAAGTTATCACAGATCGCGCAAAGCGTTGAACCATAAGGGGATCAAACCCACAACTCTCAGCTATTGAATGTGACCAATAATGCGATGATTTAATAATTGTCAACAGAATACATTCCCCGACAACAAACTGCCCGATGTCATGGCATACTGCAAGTCGGAAATAATGGCGCACCTCCTAGACAATCTCATCGGGAACACACAGGAAATTATAAGTAAAAAGTTAGTACTCCGTTTTCAATTGTTCGTCATTTTAAAATTAATTTATGTTAGTAGTACCTGGGCGACCGAGCATTGCTCGGCTACTACAATTGATTGTTTAACTACGCAGTCTATTCTTTCAAGTATCTGTAGTGTTGTTGTGTTGGAGTACCAACCACCAACTAAGTGTTACTGAAAGAGTAGTATAGATGTCGCGTCGCCATCAATGCTATGGGGTGTTTCCTAGATTACAAACATATATTATGCAATATAAATAAATAGACAAGAATTACTCGTTTAAAAATATTAGATAAAAGTGAAGAGTTTCATTGTATGGTTGAACGTGCTAATCTAAACAACTTCTGGTTTAAAAAATTCAATTAGCCCGAGGAAGGATATAAGATATATAACAACAACTACGATCAAAAAGAGCGGAGTATCAATGTTGTAGAAACAGGGGCAAATTGTCTTAAGGTTAAAATTTGGCAAAAACAATGTAGGTATAAAAGAATTGTTCTCCTTTAAAAACTTGAATAAAATCCGTGACAGCATGTTTATCTGTTAAGGTTGACTCACTATAACCTATATATAAATATTATAGTAAAATTGTTTACGCTACGGACAACAGGAGACGCTTTTTCTATATAATGTCATGTGTCATGTATCAGCAGGAGCTGTTTCTATATAATGCTCGCGTCACGTCTTTTCTCACGAACAACTCGGAAACTATCTAACCACTATGTAACCACATAGTGGTTGGATAGTTTCCGAGTTGATTCGAATTTCACTTTTTTTAAATGTCTTTTGCTGGCGTGCTTGCGATAGGTAAAAATACGCAAACGAAGTGGCGTGGTAGTATTTTATAAACCAAAATATAATTCCTTTTAGCCTAAATGAAGAGGATTTGTGCCTGGACTGCCCCATTAATGCGTTAGTCGAATGTTATTAAGTTTGTAGTCTCGTTAGCAATGGTATCATAGAATTTTATGTGTACAGTTGTTGTCCTATCAACATAGTGCTCAGTAATAATTAGTTCATTTACCCAAAATTATTAGGTAGTGCTTATCTTAGTTTACAATAAAGAATACATCAATATAGAAGTGAATATTGAGATCTTAATTTTGTATTTAATAGATATTTACATAAAATGTTGTACATAGATAAAGTAATAAAGTTATATTCATGCTCATTCTTCGTTTTTACGTGTTTTTTATTCAATTGTTTCGAATATTGACATATAAGTATAATGCTGTAGTTTGGTCTATGGTCTTATTGAGATAGATATTACCTAAAACGTTAGTCATAAATCAAAATATAACTCAACTAACATTTGCCCGGGTCTGTGGACGCGTGCATAGCGGCCGTCTCGGTGCATAGTAGCCTATTTCCTTCCATCAAAATCAAAAAAATTCCTTTCTAAATTTCATCCAAATCGGTTCACAGGCTAAGCCATGAAAGCCTACAAATATATGTATGAATTGAGAGACTTTATATGATGTAATAGGATAGAGAGCGCAGACGAGCGGGAGGTGCAGATGGGCCGCATCATTACGGGCAGCCTCCGCGGGCTGGAGTTCTTCGTCCCGCTGCTGCCCGCCGCGCACCACGACTGGCTCTGGGCCGAGCTCGCGCCGCTGCTGGCCCACCCCACCTTCTGGAAAATGTCCACCCACACCATGCACTTAGTCAGGTAAACACTATTTTTAATTCGAATTACTAAAAGAACGTATTCCGTTGTTCATGACTCGGGACCCTTTTAGCTTTTAGTTTCGCCATATCCGTCCGTCCGTCTTCTATTTAGCGTCTAAACGGGTAGAAAAGCTAAACCGCTGTCTCGAAAAATCTGACAAAAGTCATAATAGGTCCATGTGATTAGCTTTAAAGGAAAACTATAACAGCTTAGAAACTTCGTTAGTTCAGGAGTTAAAGAGGTTTAACTTGTAAAATACGCTTACTTGGAAAAGTTTCTACAAAAATAACGAAATGATAAGTAACCACTATGTAATCATATGACAAATTTAATTTATTATTCAAAATTACACCCAAATGTTAGACCTCCTTGAGCAGGGTGTCATTTATAGAGTAACAGGAGTGATATGGTTGCTTTTTTCTCGTGAATCTGATGGCCTTTTCCTCGTGAATATGATGAAAAAGCATTAATTTTGATGTAAATAATGCATTTTATTTCGGTGGCACCAAACGGTTATACTCGATATATCTGATTGAAGTTCAGTTATCTCAGACTCTCTATAAATACCATGATTTAATTATAGTATCCAAATCGTTTACGAAGACCAGAAAGAATAGAGGACCTAGGTGTGAACCCTGCTGTACCCCCGAAGGAATGAGACATTTCCTCGACTTATAACCGCTAAAATACACTAGTTGTGATCGATGCCTCAAAAACGATTCGCACCAATGGAGCATCCGTGAACTCCCATACTTTCCAATTTTGCAATTAGTAGCAGTTATCCACTAAGTCAAATGCCTCTCTAAAGTCCGTGTATATCGCATGCACCTCGCCACCTACCACACACCTTTGCCTGGAAGAAATTGGACGCCTTTCTGTGACCATCTTCGCCGGCGCGGCTGTGCTAATAGTCTTAGTTGTATCTTTCATGGAAATTTCTTGCGATAGGATCTAATTGACACTTAACGGGATTTTTGTACTTCATAAGACATATCCTGTTCTTGCCTTTGCATTCTGTTAACCATTTTACAAGTTATCTTTAACCATAAGGTACCTACTCTTAACCTATTATTCGTTAATATTGCACATAGAAACACTGATTCGACAAAGGTGTCGAAATGACTTGAATCGCTTCGAGAAAAGAATGGTACGGTCGTGCCGCTTTTTTGTTCGACTCGACGGAGACATTGCCATGGGCCTAGATAATTATATGATATAAACAATATCGATAATGTATTCGATGACCGGTGGCGGTGAGGGATGCTGAGGCAATGTAGGGTTCCGTCGTGCAGTGCTCGGTTGTGTGTTGTGCGCAGGGCGGCGTGGCTGGGCGTAGTGGGGCGCGTGTCGGAGCGGTTCGCGGCGCAGTTCGGCGCAGGCCACGGCGCGCGCGTTCTGCGCGTGCTGCTCGGCGCAGCGCGTGACTCGCACACGCTCGTGGCCGCGCAGCGCTGGACCTGCCTGCTGCAGTTCATGCACAACGTACCCGTTAGTACTTTATACCGATTATTATCTTTACATACTAAGTTCCGCTGTCAGCGTGCATAAGCTTTTGAACTGCTAGTACTTTAGTAAATAAAATTACTTTTTCCTAGTACGCTTGGAGGTTGTAGAAAATCCAACTAAAGGTTTAAACATGCCTATAGCATTGCTTAAAAATGTTATTGTAAAGCTGTAAATTTTTCCAGAAATTAACTAAATCGTTACATGTTTTTTCCAGGACTGGCAGAAATATTTAGATAAGAAAGAGCTGTTAATTAAACGGATAGTAGATATTTTGGAAGCAGGTGAGATCTTAATTTAATAATATGATGACTCAGACCGTAACGACAACAATAATAATATTGTGTACTTGTTCAGGAGGATGGGGTGATGCGAAACAACTGTCGACGATGCTACTGCCACTGTTAGCCCACTTGCCCCAAGATGTACTCACTAAGGAGTTCTATGATACATTTTTCGATGCCATTTACAAAGGGTAAGCATTCTTTAGTCCTAGAACAAAATTAACTAAAGTCAGACTAAATTTATATTACATGGTTAGTACATAGAGCTCAATTTGCTCTTTAATGTCTTCAAATACTCTTGTTATTTTCTTATTTCTCATTTGCGAATTTCGTTTCAAGAGATAAAAATTAGACAAATGTAGGTGTTTAATACGCCCCTGTTTGTCCTTTCACGGACATAACAATGTGTACATGTATGCAGTGCTGATAAAAAGATCTTCGACGTCTGCATTGCTTTTCAGATTAGAGAAGAATAACGTAATAAGTTCTAAGAGTGAACGACAATCGTGGATAACTAGTTTAGCCGAGTGTCTACGATACGTGTCCATACAGGAGAACGACTTCGTAGTAGAAGTGGTCACTAGCGCGCACAGGACGTGGCTGGAGAAGACGCTCTCCGTCCGGCTCGACGCGTCTACGAGAAACAACCTCATCAAATGTTCCGCCACCAACATGACCTCGCTCGTCAAATACTGGCTCAAACAATCCAACGAAGGAAAAGGCGACAAGTACGACCAGCTGCTCAGAAACTTCTGGCAGAACATCGGCTCGACCGTACTGACGCAGATCGACAGGTGCGGCGCCGACCTAGCCGAGTTAGAGACGCTCGTCGACGCCCACGTGCTACTGCTGCAGTCTCTGAAGACGACATTCTCGCAGGAGGCGAAGAAACAAATGAGCATCAAGTTCGAAAAGACGGCGGACGAGGAGCCGGAGAGCGTCGCGAGTGAGACTCCGCCCGCCGCCCGGGAGTGCGACGTGACTATCGTGGAGAGGTACGAGCACAACTTGAACGAGCTCGCGTACAAGGTGATAGGCGAGTACTTCGAGGTGGCGGAGAAGCGGCAGGCGGCTAGCGCGGTGCTGACGCCGCTGCTGACGCTGCTGCGGCAGTTCGAGGGCGCGGCGCTGTTCGAGGCGGTGGCGGCGCGGCTGGGCGCCCCGTCCGCGCTGCGCCTGCACTCGCGCGTGCTGCGCCGCTGGCTGGCCAGCGACACCATGCGCTGCAAGCCCGTCGTCGACATAGTCTTCCTCATGCTCCAACATCTCAAGGAAGACGACCAGGACGCAGTCTTCGATTCCTTCCGAGAGGTAATTTCACGATTTGTATCTATTTGCTTGAAAATCGATAATCGTGTAAATTGAGTTTCGGACTAAACTGTACTCAAATAATCATCGAATAGATCAAATAGATTTCGAACAATGAATTCATTGAACATGAAGTATTAACATTGCAATGATATTGAGATGAAGGTAATGATCACTTCGTCGTCTTAATTTAAATCATTGTTAACTTATCGAGTGCACGAATGATATCGATTTTTGATAGATCGAGTTAAATACTAGATTTTACTGAATAGTATTTTTGGAGTACGCTTCTTTAGTTTTCGTTTACGTTTATTTTCCAGTTATATGTCAGAGCTGATATACTTCTTATTTTTTGTAAATATTAATTTAAATGAATGTGTTTAGTATTGGCTAATTCATTACCTAACTATTTTTTAAAGAACGTAACGTTTAGGAATTCAATATCTAGTATATCGTTTCTCGGACGGTACGATGTGGGACACTTCACGCTCGTGGATATCGTACATAAACTTTTATTTTCAAAAAACTTATAACTTTCGGTACTTTTCGATGTAAATCAATTAAGTGTTAATCGATAACATGTAGTTTAATCGATACATCGATATATGAAATGATGAAAAAAACCAATAGCAGTGTAATGGTATATCGGATGGTGGTGTGCGTGTTACAGCTGACGCCTGCGGTGACGGAGTGGATGGTGTCGCGCGCGGTGTCGCACCCGCACGTGCAGAGCGGCGCGTGCCGGCGCTGGCTGCGGGCGGGCGGGGCGGGGGGTGCGGCGGGCGCGCTCAGCTCGCTGGCGCGGCGCGCGCTGCTGCACCGCGACTCGTCCGCCGCAGACCTGCTGTTCGTGTGCCTCGCCGACACGCCCACTGGAGGTCAGTCCACACTACACCTGTTTCTTACGCATGAAATGCTTTTCGCACCATACCCTTCGTGGGGTAAACGAAGGGCGTGTGTGGAATTTCCGGAGGAACTTATCTACCCACTAAACCCCGCGGCGGCTTACCTCGGCAGTCCGGAGGAACACCAGGGACGCATCAGCAGCTTCTCGAGTCGCCCCTACTCTAAAGACTGAGGTTGTATGGTATGTTACCACACAACTTTTACTGACATGATAATATGCTAAATGATGAAATGATACTAAGGTTTAGGAGCCTAAATGGTTTATTACTATTATGATTTGAAATGATACAAAATATGATTAATTGCTAAATGATATTGAGAACACACGGCGCGTTCAGTGACCGGTAGTGAACTAAAAATTAAATGGATTTTAATAATGAATATTGATGGAATTGCTGACGCCATGTTTACAATTTCGCAATGTACGGTTGTACCGTACAGAGGTACATCCCGGGGTGACTAGTTTCACCCCCAGGGCAGGACGCTATAGCACCTCCTGCCGCTCTACGCAGTAAGAGGCGCAACACCGACTCACCTTAGTTAAACGACACCCCCCGGCCGCACCGGGGGAGTCCACACTACACCTACACCATTCTATACTCACTCTGGATCTTCTTTTATCCGTTTTTTGTATGTTTAAAGTCCCCCGTCACTCAACATTATATTCATATTTCGTATGTTACTTTATTAACATTGTCTCTCTATAGTCATTAATTCTCGAAAAATCCTCTTTTCAAAGAAATTTTCTTTCTGTTTATTCCTGCGTCATATATTAGTTAGTCAAAGACGGAAATTATTCAGAGATATGCTTGACCAGCACATTTCAGATATGTGCCGAATATCGAGCACGTAGGATTCCGGCTGTCATTTCCTTGTTGATATAAAGACGTGTTTATTGTGCAACGTAACGATATGTTTAGAATATATAATGTAGCTATAAGATCATAACTAAGAGATTCCATGTTCATACCTTAGCACGTAAGGTTAGAATAAGAGTACAGTAATTAATTAATAAACATGGCTCCAAAAGAATACACGATCATTGTTTATTTATTTATTTATTTATTTCGGATCACCAACAAATGATACACACATCAATTATGAATATAAAGAAAACAAAATACATGCCATGTGCTCATTCAGTTATAGGTAATCACAGCTAACAAAGGATAATTATTAGTACCATCTAAATTAAACTAAAAGAATATAATAAAAATTGATAAAAAGAAAACAACTAGTTAAAAGAGCTATAAAAAAAAAAAAACCTAAAAACAGCAATTCAATCAGGATTCCTCGACTGGTCCATTGTTATTCGATATACACCTATAAGTCGCCATAATCGTGGACCCCTACGACGGACCAATCAAGAAGAAATAAGTTCGCTATACTGTTGAAGAAAATTAATTAAAAACGATAATTTTTTTTCTCATTATAAATAGTGCTGCCAAAATATATATGTTAAATCTTGGATCCACTGGGAACGTTAGTAGGCCTCATATTTCTAATTGAGGGTAGACGTGAGTTTAGCGGGTGAGGAGAATGTTCTCGTACATTCACTTTATTGTAGCACTCGATCACGAAATACATTTAGGACATTAAATAGCAGCCCATGATTAATAATTTTAAATAAGACACTCCACCGAACACGTGGTGCTCACACGAGACGATCCGCGACAACCCTGCTCGTCAACGACGACGTTCCCTCTTTAAAGGAACTCACGAACGAATGAACGAACAATAATCATCTAGGGAAGGGATAAAATCATTGTCACCTGTGATCCTTGTCTATGACTTATGACATGAAAGTAATGGACTAAAATCAATCATTCAATCGCGTTATTATTATTTTAAAGTGACAATGATTCCCATCCCTGCGGTCACCGGTCGCACGCGCCAGTGCCCGGTGTTGCGTCAGTGTCTTACCTTCAGACACTTAACAGTGTTGCCAGCTAAAATAATCGATACGCCGGCACGGCCATACTGACAATCGCACGTCCCTGTGCGATCACTCACCTCTACAGCTCTCGTACTCCTCGTCAATCAGAGAGAAAAAAATCGCTCGTCCATCACTGACTCGCTACCAATTCATGACACCTGTTTAAAAAGATCTCGATCTTTACCCCTCGCATCTGAATTAAACACACTGGGCGGACACCTGACCTCAGGCGTCCCTTCGACCATCCACCAACTCGCATGGTGTATCGGACCTGACAACCCGTCAGCGCCCCTTCCACCAATCACACACACACACACACACACTGGGCAGACAACTGACCTCAGGCGTCCCTTCGACCGATCACCAACTCACATGGTGCCTCGGACCGGACAACCATCAGCGTCTCTTCCACCAGTCTCATCGCGTAGTCTGATCAGGTGCATCGATCCGGTTTACAGACCAGCTCCATTTTTCAGATACGCGACTACCAACTACCCATCAACCCTACTATAAATCGCGAAGTCTGATCAGGTGCATCGATCCGGTTTACAGACCAGCCCCATTTTTCAGATACGCGCCTATTAACTACCCATCAATAAGGCTACATACCGCGTAGTCTGATCAGAGGCATCGATCCGTTTTCCAGACCAGCCCCCTTTTTCAGACACGTGCCAACCGAGTACCCATCCAGTGTACGCTCGCTACGTTACGTACGTACGCACGCTCTGGATCGATACTCTACGTACGTTCTCTGGATCGGTTCTCGATAAAAGAACAGAATATACACAAATGAATTGCGCAACTGAAATAACAATTGGCCGGACACGTTTTCCGAAGAAACTACGATAGATGAAGTCATATAACTATTCTGGCGACCCTGAACAGGAAGTCGAAGTGTTGGTAGACCAGCTGCCAGGTGGTCGGAAGATATAAAGAAAGACTAGACACACCGCATCCAGAAGCGTATGGAAAACCATGTAGGAAGCATATATCCAACAGTGGATGCAAATATGCTGAGAAAGAAGAAGAGTGCACAAACGTTATAAACTCACCTTTAGTACTCGTCATGTTCGGAGGCAGAGGCTAAAGTATGTGGACTAGCTGATGTCGATGCTGCATCACTTTCCTCATAGGATATTATGTCCATTGTCATGACTATAGATTTCGAATTTCATGAGCATACTTACAGGTTAGGTTAGACCCACCAACGTCTCTCAGCTCGTCTCTATAATGATGTGGTACCTTGACAATAAAAGTACCTTACCTTTCAACTTTCACTGTAGTTTGATTTGGTTACACTCGCTATCCTTGATAAAGACGGAATTGCCAGCACTGAATGGACTCACTATTGCTCTACTTCGGATGAAGCGTTCTACCTCTGACGTATAGTCTTTTGATATTTTACATTGCTCGTTTGTAAAGCATTAATTCCGCAGGGGAGTAGCCTGTTACTCTGGATCTAGTGGTATTAAAGGCAAGCTGAACTTACAGAAGTTTTGTTTGGTTTGTTCTCTACTATTGTGAGCAGACATTTTAGAGTACGCATTATACGCTTAGCGTTAGGCCTACCAGAACCAGTACCAATAAGGTGAAGCTGTACACTATGCCCACATCAACACCGTTTGAAGTTTGCACCTATATAACACCTACGTTAGTCTGCTTTTACACGCTTCGGTGCACCAAATAGGCAAACAGCCCTCTTGAGGGATTGAATTAAGGTAAGAGCATCGAGAGATGCTGAGTAATGAAAGACACGCACTCCCTCTCATCGTCTTTACCACCTAATCCCCCCGCAATATCTATGTGAATCGCATGTCAGGACCCGTGTCCTTAGGCATTGATGAAGGCCAACTTGCCAAGCCTAAAGGCCCCAGGCGATCGGAAACAACCACCAAGGGCAAGCAACGACGGCGCGGCCAGAACTGGACGGGCGACCACCCGTGGCACGACACGCCACGAGCGCCCCCGCAACCCAAAGGCCACGCCAAGCAGCCAGTCCTGGCTGCCGCCACAAGACAGCATCAGCAAAGTCCAGCTGGAGGCCCTCCAGATAAACAACATCCAACGGCAAGACCACGCAGCCACAATGCGTTCCACAAATACACAACCAGGGCGGTGATGCACGGCGTCAATCCTCCCCAAGAAGAAACCCGAGCCCAGCAGAGGAAACCACGGGCTGCTGACGAAACTTGTTGGGACCCGGAGCAGTCATTCGAAGCGTTGCATACTATACAAGAATCAATAAACTTACGTACCTACTTGGTCATCTCTGGAAACCAATAATGCTCAAATAGTTCTTAGTTTCTTAATTTCCGAAGGAACATGATTAATTAAGGTCCACGTTAAGGATCACGGAGCTATTGGTAACCGGAAACTGGTTACCCCTACGCATATCATGGTGCGAGTAGTCTGAGGTTTCGTTGTTTTTATTTTTGTTAATGAGGTCACGAATTTCGATATCACGATTTTGTTCTACCGCTAACTACCCTTAATGAAGTTAACACTCAGCGCCATCTCACGAAGAAACACTGAACCACGAAGAACACACGGTATGAACTACACGGAGCAACTACCAATTCTGAATCGCGACGGAGAAACTCTCGCGCCGACCAGTACACACACGACATCCCAACACCAACCATTGGGAAGCGGCCCAGCAGGCACGACCACCTCGCTTGGTCGGAGGATCCCCCCTCTGTCGGAGGAACACGACACCCGGTCCTCTACAATATTCTAATATTACGTTTACAGTTTCATCTGATAATGTGCTGGCATTAGACTCATCACAAACTGTTTTTGGGATTGGATGTCTAGACAAGAAATCAGCATGTTACTTGTTGGCACCTTATGCACAATATTAAATCCTGTAGAAATACCCACTACTAATGGTGTATGCTGCCCATACAAACACTGTTTAAAGATCTCGACTACTCAGGCGACTATCATAGTTTCTAGTTCCTACGAATGAAATCGCGATTCTGCGTCAGTCGTTCGTCAACTAAAATATGACACTAAGATATGACAACATGTAGCAAACCATTCTTTCTTTGAATGATTATGGCCCCATAACCGTTAGAACTGGCATCAGTGTGAAACTCAATAGCTGCCGCCTCACGATCTAATATTGTTAGTACAGACTCCTGAGCAAGTATTTGAACAGTTTTCCTTTAAATATTGTCATGTAGGTCCGTCCACCTTATTGTCCCCTTCAGTGAATAAAGTGGGCCTACCATACGAGTATTATTTGGGTATAAAGTTTCTGAAGTAGGAGGCAAGGCCCAAGAACTGTCTATTCTGAGTAGCAATCTTCGGGGTAGGAGAATCGACCACTTCTCCTGCTCTAACTACATGACCCACAAAATGTACTCCTGTTCTCATGAATTTACATTTCTATAAAAAAAGGAAAACTGCGTCTGACAATGCTCTCAGGGTTAAAGCAACGTTCCAGACAATGGGAAAGTTTATCAGAGAAACCAAGTCCATAATCAAGGTAACCCAGCGCAACGCTAATTCCATGTTTATTACTAAGCCTTGTTGATACACCTTTGATTGGCTGCAGCCGAATTTCTAAGATCAAAGGGCTTAGTTAGATACCCATATTGACCATCTTGTGAGGGTGAGGAACTACCGTAAATAACTTACGCTTCTAGGAGGGCTGAAACTTTTTCGTCTTTGAACATTCTTATATTGATCAATAGGGTCTACCCGTAAATCTCCTGTAAAGACGCGATGCCCTGGTATACCATCGATAAAGAATTCAGAATATTTTCGTAACTAAATTAAGATCAAAAAGATTTTTGATTTGATTGCACGGTTTGCCTAGTGGTTTAAGCGGTCGCCACGCCGCTCTCTACTGCGCCAAGTGTCGTGGGTTCGAATCCCACGCGGGATAACACTTTGTGTGATTCACAAATTGTTGTTCTGAGTCTGGGTGTTCTTTGTGTCCGTTTCATGTATGTTTGTAAAGTCCCCCGCGACACAGGAATTCATATTCCTAATGCGGGAGTTGTCTTTTTAAAGAAAAAAAGAAAAAAAAAAAAAAATAAAAAAAAAGATTTTGTCCACACAGTTTATGTCAGTATCTATATCCTCAAGAGCTTAGCTTAATTTGGGTATGCTTTTCGCTAAAACTCACTTCCTTTTGTAAAAAAAAAGCAATACGGTTAATTTGCACACTGACGTACTCGTTTTTAAAAAATCACTGCCTATAGGATTACTTTACCGTTTATCGTTCCATTCGGCACAACGTAAAATAGTAACGTAATCGTGATATGTTATGTGCGAACGCGATTTTCTATTTGCGAGAAACATCTTACGGTTCCTTTTTTTTTCTTCTTTTTTTTTTTTTTTTTTAACTACACCCGATACTACGACACTGTAAAATAATAACGAACAAGCATGCCCACTATCAACGAGAAAATAAAAAGAAACGATCTCACCGGATTCTGCGTTACTTTTGCTCCTCGTCGATTCATGTTTACAGATGTGCACCTCCTTCATTGTTGTAGCTCCGAACCCTTGCGCTCTTTACAAACCGACGCGACATATCCAGCCTGTCCGCATACGTAGCTGAGATCTGTCCGAAGTCTCATTTAGACGGCTCTTCAGAACCCTCTCGCTGTTCGCGACACTCGATAGAGAAAATCATGGGCAAGATGCTGTGCCCTTGTGTGCCAAAACGCTGACATATCATCGTGGTCAAAACAAATCAGCCTTACGGTAATGTTAAATTCCGATTGTTGCGGATTAGCGGTCGCCAGTAATTGAGATTTTCATCACCATGTTTTCTAAACAGTTTGATTGTCCGGGCTGCTCACTGCTGTTCACTTTACACTATTCTCCTCAGGTGGTTACCCTGCGTATCCCACTTCTGATGTTAAATCTTGGATCCACTGGGAACGTTAGTAGGCCTCATATTTCTAATTGAGGGTAGACGTGAGTTTAGCGGGTGAGGAGAATGTTCTCGTACATTCACTTTATTGTAGCACTCGATCACGAAATACATTTAGGACATTAAATAGCAGCCCATGATTAATAACTTTAAATAAGACACTCCACCGAACACGTGGTGCTCACACGAGACGATCCGCGACAACCCTGCTCGTCAACGACGACGTTCCCTCTTTAAAGGAACTCACGAACGAATGAACGAACAATAATCATCTAGGGAAGGGATAAAATCATTGTCACCTGTGATCCTTGTCTATGACTTATGACTTGAAAGTAATCGACTAAAATCAATCATTCAATCGCGTTATTATTATTTTAAAGTGACAATGATTCCCATCCCTGCGGTCACCGGTCGCACGCGCCAGTGCCCGGTGTTGCGTCAGTGTCTTACCTTCAGACACTTAACAGTGTTGCCAGCTAAAATAATCGATACGCCGGCATATAAATGTTAATTTTAGAGTAAAGTAGATAAAGTTAAAAAATCAATAATAATTAATGAGAAAGAATAGTTTTAAAGAATAGTAATAAATGAAAATGTGGCTGTGACATACAGACAGACAGACATGAGGAATCTATAAAGGTTCCGTTTTTTGCCATTTGGCTACGGAACCCTAAAAAAGATAAAAAATAATTAAAAAGACAAAATGTATGTTATCATATCGTACAATAATTTCAGAGTGTCTATTCAGCGAGGAAGGCGTAGCATCAGTGATTAAAACAGTGAGCGCGGGGCTCGGCAGGGTGAGCTCTGTTGCGGGGGAGGCGGAGGAGCTGGAGTTCAGCGCGCGGCTGGCGGCGCGGCTCGTCACGGCGCTGGCGGGCGAGCGCGCGCTGCTCCCGCCCTTCGCCGACCTCGTGCTGCAGCTGCTGCGCCTCAACCTGCGAGTGCCGGTCAGTACGCACTTACACCATGGCGACCTAGTTACGTCATGTCGTTTATATAGATAGATATCAGCAATAGCACTAGGCCAGCGTTATTGCTAATGGATAATAGAATGTGTATGTGTGTGTGTACAGCGTGGGTCTGGTCGCCTGCCGGTGGCGACGTGGTGCGAGGTGCGCTCGTCGTGGCTGGACGGGCTGGCCGCGCTCGACGCGCCCACTAGACAAGCCTTCCTGCAGCACGCAGCACTACTCCTCACTGAACGATTCCTTGAAAAGTTAGTATCAACTAAATTCAATTAATACGTACACTTTTTCTTTTAAATTCCCAACATGATAGGGTCTGGCACCGGTCGCTTCTCTCCAAACTTCCCACATTCGGCCTGCCCCGCAAACTCTGCGACTGGGTCGCCGCCTTCCTGCACCAACGCCGCATTAGGGTCCTTTGCGACGGCGCGGCCTCTGATTTTAGACAGGTAAACGCTGGTGTACCTCGGGGCTCCGTCCTGTCGCCCACACTGTTTCTTCTGCATATATGTTAGCCCTTGGTAACATACATTGCTATGCAGACGATAGCACAGTTCATGGGCGATATTTTGGACACCCTACAGCCAAGCTAGCAGACATTGAGGAAAAACGGCGGGAGCTTGTCGCTGAGCTTGACCGGGTTCTAGGCCGCATCTTTCAATGGGGAAATGAGAATCTGGTCGAGTTCAACGCCAAGAAAACACAGGTATGCGCGATCTCTACCAAGAAGTCTCCCTTTCTTCCCCTCCCTACTTTTCAGAGCACTCAACTGCCACTGCAGGATAGGCTCAGTATCCTGGGGGTGGATATCTGTCATGATCTCAACCTGCATAAATACATTGAGAGCGTCATTAAGGCGGCATCGCGGAAGTTGGGCGTACTGAATAGGGTGAGACGTTTCTTCGCGCCCGAGCATCGGTGTCTTCTTTACAAGACCCAGGTTCGTTCGTGCGTGGAGTACTGCTCTCATCTTTGCGATGGATCCGCCCAGTATTTGTTTGACCCTCTCGATCGGTTGCAGCGGCGAGCAATCCGCATTATCGACAGTAACGAAGTCACCGAGTCCCTTGAGCCCCTGCAGCTGCGAAGAAATGTCGCCTCCGTGGCAGTCCTCTATCGCTTACATCAATGAGAGTGTTCCGAAGGGTTGTTCCAACTGGTCCCCTTTCATATACAGGACAACACGTGCTGGCCTCGGAAGCCACCGCTTCAGAGTGGTTGACATACGCTCTCGAACTAAACGGTTCGGCTCTTCCTTTCTGTGCCGAGCAGTTAAAACCTGGAACTCTCTACCAGCGCATGTGTTTCCTTCCTTCTATGACCCCGGGTCCTTCAAGCGGGGCGTGAAAAAGCATCTTACTAGGCCGCCATAGTGTGGGTCACCGTACTGCACTGTCCGTTGTGGCAGTGAGGATGGTGGCCTTCACTTCTGGATTCTGTTCATGCTTTCCATCAGGCAGGGCAGAGTCATTTTGGCAGCTAATATAAAAAAAAAATTTGGGGTCGGCTACAAGTTCAACCGGTTTTACCTGAACATCAGTTTTTTCACGGAGCGACTGGCAACCCTAAGGGAGAACTGAAATTCGGAGGTTGAACTAGTTGTCAGTAAATTTGAGGGCACTGACTTCCCAATAACGATTGCCATAGATGTTCATGACAACCGGGACCGACGGCTTTACGTGCTCTCCTAGGCACGGGCGTGAATTCCAAATTCAGGGCTGCTATTAGAAATTTCCTAAAAAAACGCTATCAACTAGACCATCGAGGCAGTTTAATAAGTACACTATTCGATGAAACAAAACCAAACTACTACTTTAAAATAACTTTCTACTTTTTTTTATCAACGATGTTGCTAAAACGATAAAAAAAAAATTTTTCCGCCACTAGAGATAGTTGCAACTACTTATATCGAATGTGTCACCCGAATAGCTATCTACTTACAGTATCGAGACTCTAGATATACAGAAAATAGAAGACACCGTATCCCTCGTGCCATACCTGTTCATCCGAGACGACGAGTCTCAGCTGCCGGACGATCTCACCGACATCCTCACCTTCACCAAACGAATGTTCGACATGGACGCTAAAGAATCGGTCGCCGTCGAAACGTGTGCGTTACGTCACGAGTGCGTCACCTTGCAGTTGCACTGTTTATATGAAGACAATGACGTCATAAAAACGATAATCGAAGGATCCGCCGAAACGGATATACAAGAGTTATCGAAATCAGACGCTTCCGTGTACATGAATAAGCTTCTATTTCGCGCGATATACCTCAGAACTTTATTGTCACATAAGACGGTTTCAGAAGACGATGCTGATGATGGTGACGCTAAAACTTGGTGTGACGCTTTGTTCAATAGTGAATACTTGGAGACGGAGTTCTGTAAGATCCTCTACGACTACACCGTTGTGGTCTCCTTAAACGAAGGCTATACATTTGTAAGTTTTTCTTATTTAATTCCTTTTAAAACGTTTAAATCTCTGAACAGTTACTTAAAAAAGCTTTTTACAGTGGGCAGATTACAATATCATAGAGAAAAGTAAATCAAAAATGGACGCGTTACTATCAGATATTATAAGTGGCAGTTCAGAAGCGTCGCGGCAGAAGGTAGTGACGTCACTGAAGAAGTTAGCCTCTACGAAGGGCTACTTCTGGGCCTACGCTCACAGGTACTTCTGCGTCACTGCTGGCAAGGGAGATGAGCTGGACAGTGACGAGAAGATTGTGGAACCTACCACGACCGCACAATTCCATATGCTGCAGGTAAACATTAAAAACATCGTGAACAATATTTATATGGAGGTGCTTTTAATAACTTTACATCTCTCATGTTCGGTAAGTAGGTTCTTATTACCTCCAAATGGGGCTTGTAGGTGACTAATTAGCGCTCTAGGGTAATAATTTAGCTAGAAAAGCCCTAGGGCGGTAAGTAATTAAAAAAACTCTTCTTTCTTTCAAAAAGTTCGCGTACATCTAACCATCATACTGGCAATAGATATCATGCATTCAGCCCAATGACCAAAGAGGTCGCTTTTTTATTCAGCCTTATCTTTGTGCGAGTATAATAGACATCAATTTTAAATATCGAACGGCGAAGCTCAATTTCGTGCTTGAGAAAAAATAAATAAAAAGTTCTTAATTTGATTCTTTTTAATGAAAAAAGGCGGGTTTTATTCTTATAATGCCGGTTTTTTTCTACTTACCTCACAATCGAGATGTAAAGCAGAATAGTTAGCTCGGGTGTAAGCACCAATTGCACCCTCGAACTATAGGCGGGCGCCTAAATATCTCGGGCTGCAATTGATACCTTACAGCCCTTGGATATTAATCTACTATTACTGTGTGAAGAAATTTTTGAAGTTAATGTACACGTAGTTGTCGTAACACAGGTGATACTTTAAATATAAATATTATAATAATATATAGTATTAATGAAAATAGTTATTTGGTAAAACTCTTTAGGGATCGGCTTCGGAGTCTATTGAATCGTTTAATGGAGTCCAATATTTTATTCTTGGTAACCATGCTCTGATAATGAAGCCAGATCGAAATAAAGATATACAACTAGCTGACCCGGCAGAGTTCGTACTGCCTCAATAGATAAATAGAAGACCTAGACTTTTGTATTAAATAAACTTAAAACAAACAAAAGTAATCCATAATTAATAAGAGAAAATGCAATTCATTTTTATATATTCACCTTTTAAACCTTCTATGGACTTCCACAAATAATTCAAGTCCAAAAGTAGCCAAATCGGTCCAGTCGTTCTCGAGTTTTAGCGAGACTAACGGACACCAATTAATTTTTATCTATGTCGCATCAGGGGTGGCCGAGATGCGAAACATCGGGTCTTCATCATGATCCGACATAGTTTTTGATAAATGTGGGCACTGACTTGGATACTCGAACGAAAGATAATTTAAATCACAACAATAACTTTATTTTACTAACGGTTTTTACAATATGGAAACAAACACGTGCGTTGGTACTGAGCGTATGCCAAGACTGTCCGAGGTAGAATGACCACCGCCATATCTTCCCGCCAGTCCTCGCTGCATCCACTCTACCGACGATCGTGTCCAAGCGGGAGGGCGCCACTTGCGTTTCCGGTGACGATTTATTAATTCACTGAAGTAATTCTTAGATGGCGCTGTCCGTCGCACCATAGCATCAATCCACGACATTTCCGGTAACGATTTATTGGTTCACGATCAATCCACGACATATATATAGATTTACCGCATTCTGAAGTACATGTAAATATTATTGTCATTGAATGATCGTAGGCCCGTAACAAGTTCCCCGGCAGCAGCAGCAGCAAGGAGGATGAGTTGAGAACGGCGTTCCTGGTGATGGTGCGCAGTTTCCAGGAGCAGTACAGCGAGGAGCTCAGCACGGAGCTGCTCGTGGAGCTGGAGGCGAGCAAGCTCAACTGTGACCTCGACGTCTTCGCCAAACACTGTTGCGAGCGGGGCTACGAGCTGTTCGACGGGTGACTACATTTCTATACCATTATAATGTTATATATTTTTTAATCTTGTATGATAAGCGTTGTACCGTATGACGTGTAACTCCCTTACGTACCATCTGACGGCCAATTGTAGCGCACCTGGCACTGAATTTAGACTTATATAGAAGCGCAGTTCTTTTGGGCGCTCTGAAGAAATTGCCGCTTGGTGGCGTGGAAATTGCGTTGCGGCAGTTCTCTTATACGAATTGCAAAGCGAAGTGAAGAAGATAGAGCGAGAGAGACGGACCTGCACCCAGTGCTTTCCGGACCCGATTCTGAGTGGGGAATCGGCACACTAAATCTTTAAGGTCTGCACTTCTATATATACATCTGAATTCAGAGTTTTTACGAAATAACTTAAACAGATTGCAGGGAAGCGAAAGAAATGATTTTACACTGAAGTTAATTAACTGAAAAATTCAATTCATATTTTTTGTAAGCAATAGTATTACGTGTATGGACTTCCCTTCAATATTGTTCACGGAATAAAAAACATCTCGTCGATTTAAAGTCATTTTTAGTAAACGCCGTACAGTTTCTATTATACCAAAGATACATAATAGTACTAGTACAGAAGATTAGATCTGAAAAGTAAATTAAAGAAATAGGGACCCTTGGTGTCATATAATTAAGATTAATTCAGATCGCACAGCGTCGAATCACCTACGAATATATTTACCTACAATTGCGTCTCTTTCGATCGTTTAACTCTTATCTGTTCTGACGATATTACGGTTGTCTCCTCTTAAAACTAATTTAAATATTTATTAACTACTTTTTCTGTAGTGTTTTAGTTTAGTGAACAAATTACTTTCCAAATGAACGTAAGGTAGTTGGTAGTAAGTAGTACTTTAATTATAATATATTCGCGCATACCTACTTATGTTTTTGAAACCCCCACGGGAAGTGAGACAGGCCTAATTTACTCGATATTACTCAAAGATATTGAATCACACCGCCTTACTATAATTACTGTATTTAGGTTTACTACCTACATCCATACGACGCGAACTGATTAGTTTCTACCTAACACCTAAAACCTTTTATTTAGACATCCGTAACGAATATTTTTTACATGGATCGAGGTTTGTGATTAGAAGCCATTGTGGGTATCGAAAATTATAACAAAAATTTAAATAATGCGCGAGAGCAACTTGGCGACGAACGTGACTCGTATCGTGCCCAGGCAGGCACGCGGCCGACGATGCCTAAACTACGGAGTGACTCCCCCTTGATTATACTCGTAGTATCAAGTCGATTGTAAAATAGCATAAGGGTTTTACAAAAATGAGTATCAGATGAGCCCGTAGAGATCGAGAGAGTGAGCGTGTGTGTGTGTGTGTACAGCAAGCTGAGCGAGGCGCCGTGGAGTGCGGGCGCGCTGAGTGCGAGCGCGGCGGAGCTGCTGCGGCTGGCGCTGCTGCGTGACGCCCGGCCCGCGCCCTGGACCTTCATCAACCCTCTGCTCACCTTCCTCCTGCGCTCCGTTATTGCTTCCTTGGACCGATGGGGCTCCGTCAAGGTAATTCGATTCTAAATGATAAACACTACTACATTTATCTATGTTTTGGTTTTAATGTCAGAGAGAAAGCTTGTCAATGAAAATCTCTAAAGTCTCTCAATATATACATACATATGGTTGAAGTAAATTCATCTTTATGACCTTCAATTAAAGTCGTATTTACCGATTGTTTTGTGAAAAATTAAAAAACATAAAACTTTCAGTCAGACTTGCTATTTGGATTAGGTGGTCGGCAGCGACGAACGGCCAATTTTAGAATTTTTCCAGGGAGTTCAAAGTCTTAACAGGAAATGAAAAGCAAATAGCCTTTATTCGAGGAGACTTTATCAGACATTTTTAAAGTTTTACTGTAACAAGCGGTTCCAAATTTCAATTGTATGAAAAATAATCCACAAAAAAAGAAATAAGTTACTTTTTAAAATATCATGTGGTATGCTCGGAAGGTGGCAGTGAAATAAAATTTCTTCTAGAAGTTTCACGTCGTACACCGTTTAATAGATAATAAGATGGACAATACAATTAGAAAAAGAAACTAGTAACAGCACAAGAGTTGTAAGAAGAAGTATATAGCAAAAGATTTTACAAAGTTAAATTTTACAGAGATCGTAAGTAATGAGAGCGATTTTTCGTCGATACGTTCGCGCGTGCGTTCGCCGTCGGATAGCTATATCGACTGGCTCTCGCGACCGAGCGACAGCGATTTTTAACTCTCGGTCGCCGGGCGCCGCGGGGCTCGCGCAGGCGCGGTTGGCGCGGTACAGCGGTGCGCGTAGCTCGACGAGACGCCACAATCAGTATTACAATTTACGTATACGTTATTATTTGTATGCAACGACTACGTAAATGAACAATAAGTCATTTTGCAAACAAGTAATGAATAGAGAAGGGTAGGTGGTAGATTCGAGGGTCGCATCGACTGTTATGGTGCGTGTGTGTGGTTGCAGGTGTGCGTGGTGGCGGTTGTGGCGTTACGACTGCTACGCGGCGTGCGGGACGCCCCTGCCCCCCCGCCGGAATCCCACACCCCGCTCCCGCTCTACGGCGGCTGGAGCCACTACGAGGGCGACATATACGACGCCATCTACGCCATCGTAGAACACGTGCTCGGTGAGTCCACCCTCCCCCCAACGCTCCACTCGCTATCATCTCCATAAACGTTGTTTGTCTTATTCTATTGTACTCTATTTATATACCGATATTACCATAGTGAGAGTCTGATATTACTGCCTCGTTGGTCTAGTGGTTAGCGTATGCGACTGCTAATCAAGAGGTCTCGGGTTCAAATCCCGGGTCGGGCCAAAAAGTGTTTTTGGGATTTTCTTAGGAAATTCCTAATAGCTGCCCGGAGTTTGGCGAAGTTGATGAATAATTATCTTACGCACTAATATCCCAAAATAATAGGAGTAATATATTACTGGAAATTTGAATCGTTAATACATTGAGTATCCAAAAAAATTAAAAGCGGTAGTTTAATAATCGAAGTACTAAATGTAGGTTAGTCTTTAAATGTTTACGATACAAGTGCTTTTATATCGTTGTATCACAAATCAAACATATTATAGTTCCGTTTCAATCGCGATGTAAGGTGTGCTTCAATTATGCACGTTTAAAATATGCATAGTATTATGGAGCGAGGCGTGAATATGAGTCGTAACGAATGTGCGTGTGATCAGAGCAGAGTCAGTGCGCTACGCTGGGACAGGCGGCTCCGCTGGACGGGCTGGTAGCGGCGCTGCGGGACGTGGACTGGTACCGTGCGGGGTGCGGGGGGGAAGGCACCTCGCCGCGCCGCCTAGCGCTCGTCGCGGTGCGCTCGCTGCTGCGCCCCGCGCACCCCGCGCTACGCTACCTCGCCTACGAGCTGCTACATAACCTCGCCAAGCCTCTGGTCTACGAAGATGGTGAGTACTCTCTTCACTCCCCACCCCCACCCGTAGCCTGTGGCGACTACTGCACGCCGCGCAACGAATACATACAACAGCTCCATCTATCGAACTCACACTGAACGGTGGAGTAACTAATCCTAAATCGCGATATATGAATCACCCGAAACGAAGAACGGTTGATCCGTTCTTCGGTGGTCATCTATCGAGCACGATCACCTTACCTTTGTGTTAAAGGGGTGTGATACCCGTGCCCTCCACGGTGGTGACCCCGACCGGATAGGTGGTAGTTGCCACAGTCTTTCTCTGAATCACCGATCCCCTCTTCGATACGTGTAATTGAAATATGTCGATTGTCAGCGCGAGCAGTGGCCGCGTGGAGCGAGAGCGGGGAGGAGCAGGCCCGTCCCGAGCTGTCCCTGGACGAGTTCCGCCCCACGTTTTTGGAGCTGCAGCAGATCGTCGAGGCCACGCTTAACAATGTTGTGTACGTGTTTATCCTTAATTATATCGATGTTTAATATTAATTACAAAATAATAGCGGCGCTCATACCCCGTTGCCCTAGGTGCATAGCAACGATCACTGAGGGTGAGTGACGACGACGCGGTCCATACCCATATAGATGAGGCTTAGTGGCATAACACCATAAACATCACCATGATTCAAGGGTCAGTACCGAGGTCAGTGTTATCCTATACCAGTACTTCGCGAAGTTTAATTAGAGGCTTTCCAGCGGCTTGGTAACTCCAACGACAGGATTACGTAGTGACATGTTTTCTCACCAATCCCCAAGCCACACTTGCCTCCTAAGAAGACACCAGCAATGGGACGTTATGGGTTGTTGATGATAATTATTCCTGCGTCATATATCGGTCAAAGTAAAAGACAGAAATTATACAGAGATATGCTTGATCAGCACATTTCAGATATGTGCCGATTATCGAGCACGTAAGATTCCGGCTGTCATTTCCTTGTTGATATTAAGACGTGATTATTATTGCCTTGTAGCGATAGGTTTAGACTACATAACGTATCTGTAAGTCGGTATCCCTAGCCACATATTACAATGTATTATTGAGAGTAGTTCCTGCACAATAAACGTTAGTCTCGAGATGTTCACGGTGGTTGTTATTTTCATCGACCTATGAGTTCTCTATAATAATACAATAATAAAAGATTTTGTAATGTACAAAATACGTGTATATAGATTTTGTAATCATATTAATATTATGAAACCGTTGTTTTTATAAAACAACTGTTCCGTTGCTCCACGCCAAGAGATATGAGTTACTGAAGATATAGTCTCTTAAGTGACAGAGTATATCAGCACAAGTTGTTTGACAGGCTGGGAGATGAGATCTGCGAGTTGGTCAGCATGTCGGACAGTCACAGCATGACCCTGGGCTGGCTCCTACTGGCGGACGCGCAAGCCTACATGTGGGAGATTTCGAAGGGAGATCTCAAGCAAATCTACATTCAAATATATACGTGAGTCATATAAACATCCCATTACACACTCTTCTTGAAATGTTGAACTTACAACTGCAGATGTAGACAATTTTTTTTTATAAATTGTTACGAACTGGTGGTACAGGCTTTTCTAATACTCATATGAAAACAATATAAAAAAAAAATAAGTTACTTTGCCATCAAATTGCAAGTTTTAAACTATTGTCACTATTTGCTAACTGTAAGCCTCGTCAATGTTGCCCATTTTGCTCTATTACGATTACAGCTTGGTAGATTTTCCACTATTTTAGTCATGATAATATAGGCTTCTGTTTTAAAGCTTAACTTTTTTATATTTAAGCTTACCAAAGTGACTCTATTCTGCCTGATGGAAGGTATGAGTAGAATCTAAGACTAGGAGGTCACCATCGTGAGTACAGACAATGCAGTCAGTCGGTGACCCACACTATGGCGGCTTAGTGAGATGTTTCTACGTCACTCAGGGCTCACACTCACCAACGAAATAAGAATGCTGTCATTATTATTTTAATTTTTGTATGAGGGTAGTCGGCCCTTTTGTGCTGAAGTCGGATCATCAAAATAGAATTTGTAAATAGAAAAGCAAGTCGGCATGATAATGCCCTTAGAAATCTTAGTCCTAAAATTATTTTGTTTCTATATTATACCAGCAATTGTAAAATTTGTGCATTGCTTTTAGCTATCGAATTTATCTGAGAACACTGATCTATGAATATAAATCGTAGGATTTCCGACGAAGATGCTTTTTGTGAAACTTACAAGTTATCATGCGACATGCATGATAAGCATTTTTCGCATTTTTCGTAATGGTATTTCGTTGGCATTCGACGACATATTGTACATTGAAGTATTGAATGTATGTGATTAGATTAGATTCAGTCATCGTAAGTATCCTGATTCAATTTTGACGACATAAGTCGAATCGATAACGGATCTCGAGTGCTAGCGTCAATTACTAAAGTTTTAATGTCACAGGGAGCATAAGTACGTGAGCGCGCTGCTGTCGGCGGCGCTGCGCCTGCTGCCGGGCGACGTGTTCGAGTGGGCGCGGGGCGGGGGGGACGCCTCGCCCGCCCCGCCGCGCGCCGCGCAGCACTTCCTGCACGTGGAGCCCTTCTGCATGCGGCGGAGCTGCGGCGGCGGTGCGGTGGCGGCGCTGGCGTGCCGCTGCGTGGCGCAGAGCGTGCGCGGCGCGGGCTGCGTGGCGGCGCGAGCGTGGCTGGCCGTGGCGCCGGCGCGCGCCGCGCTCGCGCTGGAGCGGCTCGCCGAGGCGTACGTGGCGCCCGGCGCCGTGCACGACCAGTTCGTGCAGCTGCAGCGGCGCGCGCACGAGCTGGAGGACGCGGACGTGCGCGTGGCGTGGGGCGCGCGCGAGGTCACGTGCGAGCTGGCCGTGGAGGAGAGCTCGCTGCGCCTCACGCTGGTGCTGGCGCGCGCGCACCCGCTGCGTCCGCCCAGCGTCAGCGCGCCCGGCGTGGCCGGCGCCGCCGACGCGCCCTGGCTCGGCCTCTACCTCGGCTGCCAGGTGAGTACCGACCGACCCCTGCCCGAGACCCCTCACCCGTCCTAGCGCCCACCGATACCGACTCACACTTACTTTGTTCGCCAGAACGGCACGGTGCTGAACGCGCTCAAGATTTGGTCGAAGGCGGTGAACGCGCGCCTCGAGAGGGCGCCGCAGTGCTACATCTGCTACCTGCGCCTGGAGCCGGGCTCAGGCCGCCTGCCGAGCGTCACGTGCCACCAGTGCAGGAACAAGTTCCACAACAACTGCCTGGTCAGTGTCCGACGCGCCCGATCGACCTCCTCGGTCCGCACTCGCGACCGATTCGCGTCCTTCTAATTATCTTTATATACATGTATTATCTTCTTTAATCATAAGTAAACATAATCGATCAAAGTGGTGTGCAATGGGAGAGGCCTATGTCCAGCAGTGGACTAATATAGGCTGATGATGATGATGATGATGAAACATAATCGCACCTCGATAAATTAAACATAACTTTTAAAATCATCCGAGCTAGCCCAAGGAGATACTTTCTCAAACAAGACAAAAAAAACATCTCACTAGGCCGCCATAATATATTCCGTTCATGCTTTCCAACGAGCGGGAGTCATTTTGGCAGTTATTGAAATATTTTCAGAAAGCACCCCACGCTTTATTACATTAAAATTAATTTCTACTTTTAAGTTTAAAAGCGTGTTTGTAATGTAGTTCTTTAAATTTTTTTTTTTTTGAATTTGATTTTTGATTTGGAGTCAGAAATCATAGGGGGCAATGCTAGTCAACTTCCTCGAACGCGAGGGGCTCTTCTTGATGAATTAGTTTATCAAGAAACAGCCTCAACGCAAGTGGAAATGGCAAAGCCCCGACACTCTTATACAAAATAAGGTCGACTTCATTATTACACACAAGAAGCATATATTCAGAGATGTCTCAGTGGTCAATCAAGGTTTAATACCGGTAGCGATCACCGACTAGTCCGAGGCTCTCTGAATATCAACTTCAAAGTTGAACGTGCCCGTTTGATGAAGTCCAGGCTCCGACCAACTCTACTCCAAGCCATGATAGGATCTGAAACGTTCCAGTCAAACCTGGAAAACCGATTCACTGCCGTGGAAACCACAACAGACGTAAACCAGAACCTCGAAAATTTGGTTCGAATCCTCAGGGAAGAAGGTACAAGATTCTGTGAACTGCAGCGTAAAGGCAGGGAACTCGAAGCATTCAGAAAGGACTTTAGGGTTGATGAGGAAACGACGTGAAAACCCACCTGTCACTTCGTTGGCAAAGAGGATGCTGAACAGAGAGATAAGCAAACTCGTCCGACACGACCTCCGGTGCTCCAATACTCTAATTATCGTAAGAGCGATCGAGCAGAATCAGGGGTCAAAATTGTTCGTACAATTTCTGGGGAGAAGAGAACTGACGTAGTTGACCACAACACAACAAGTGGAGAAGTTGCTTCCTCGAAACCAGCAGTCCTTCTGGAAGTGGAAAGCTTCTAAAGCGGGCTATACGCTTCGCATGCATCTCGACCTGATCCCGAAAATGAGGACACCAGAGCCACATTGACAGGATCTGAGTGGTGTGCAATGGGAGAGGCCTATGTACAGCAGTGGACTGCGGTAGGCTGATGATGCTGATGATGAACGATTCTGTAATCCGACCTACATGCGTAGATCCAGTTTTCTATGTATTTCATTCACAACATTTATTTCACAGCAAACTGTAAATGCAACTAAACTATAATGTCTTCTATGTAAACAACATATATTTGTTTTATTTATTGCAGTTCAAATGGTTCAACACGAGCAAGAAGTCGAACTGCCCGCTGTGCCGAGCTGTGTTCTGACATCCACTACATGCCAAACACAGGTTTAATAGAGAACCAAACTTGATAGATATTATGTGAAGTTTAAATAGTTTGTATAATAATAAATTGCTCGCAATATTGAAACAGTACCTATTGGTATGCTGTTATTTGTAGCCTTGTAGGTATTCAACCAAAGGTAATGTCACCCAATACTTGCAACAGTTTTACATTTTGCAAATGATATTGTTGTTATTGTATATAAATAGTACCAATCTATATAAATAAATGAATTTATAAAATCGATCTTTTATTTTTGTCACCAATTTTAATAATAACTCATTTCTAGATTCAAATCATATGAGTGAGTCATGTACGTTGTCTATGAGTGGCAGTTTTTTCACGGTATCATCGTGTGAAGGAAATATAAATTTAATATAGAAATATAACAGCTTAAATAACTTTGTTACTTCAAGAGTTATTGAGGCCAACTTGTAAAACACTCTTGAAAAACTTCGTACAAAAATAACGAAGTAATTAAACAACGATTAGCTATTTGACGGGATTTTAGAAGCATGCTTCATTATAGGTGACTACCTAACTGTTCTATGTGTGGCCTCAGATACTTGGCCGATTTCTATATATTACAATTCTACATATATAAACTGTTCTCAGATAATTATGTTTTCACGAAAAACAGGAAAAAGAAAACAACAAAAATATTATCAAGATATACATTTATTAGAAAAATACATCTTGGCAAGAAATACATTTATAAGATTGACAACAAAGTAGCGACAGAATCACTTAGATTAGACCTAATGTCTATACACATAGTAAATGCTAAGTCATTTAAATCCTTCAGGGCACCACATCTGCTCCACTGCCACCCAACTTCATTCTAAAATTAGTTTTTCTTAAAAAATATCTGTCTTTGAAAGCTCATTTTACACAATTAGTAATTATGTACCTCTGTGTACTGAATCAAATTCTACTTGTAAATATTTATTTAAGAAATACTAAAAATTCCCATGATTTGTCCAAGCCAATTCCTTCTTGTAGGTTTCACATTAGTGGGTCTGCAGTTGCTGGTTGATCCAATCTATATCCTCATAGAACCGAGGGTCACTGACCCGTAGAGCTGCTCTCTTATAGAAGAAATAGTACCATGGAGACACTGGAAATGGAAAACAATTGCAATTATTATTAAAGTATTCATTAGCTTGTAATAGAACAGTTCCATAAGAGACCAGACAATGGCAGTGCACAGAGCTTTTCTATTCCATAATAATGTTTTACAAGTTGATGCATCTATTTATACAAATAAATAAAATGGGAGTGTACATATGTAATATCAAATGAGCATTTTATATAAATGCATACACAACACTGCACGACTCCGCCAGGCATTCATATATTCCCTAAATATAAGCTCTTTTTACTATTTAACTTTATTATTTTACATTTATTGAATAATAGTATACTCACAGCATCTTTGTACTGTAAACAGGAATATGAGCATGGGAGTTGAGATACTCTCAGGCCTGTCCCACTTTTCTAATAGCCAAACAGCATGCAGGGCCACACTCGCAATGATATACGCCACGCACACGGCCCCTGCTGTGCGGAACTTGCGCACCAGCACCTCCACTAGACCTGCCTGAAATATAACAATTACGTGCGAAATAATCGATGACGACGAATGTATACAACTAAAACGGTAACTGCCTACCTATACGCTATTTGGTTATGCTCAGAAGGTAGGGCAATAATTAATTACCTGAAATAAATATGTTGAGAAAAATGTCATCAACATCGTAGTAACAGACAGCACCAGAAATAAATCTTGAAATCTGTAATGTAAAGTAGTAAATATAATTATAAAAAAAGGTATACAAGCTAATTTATATATATTAATTTTGAATAATATATAGGTAACAATAGCTAGAAATTCACAAAATCATATCTTACATGAACAATACCAAGAGACCATCGCGACTTCTGGGAAATAAACTTATACAGTTGAATATTAGGTCACAAGTTATAAATGTGACCTGAAAAAATATACAAAATGTATATCTCGGCGTAGATAACTTCATTTTCTTTTTTGCGATATTTATGTACTACGTGTTTCTTCAAGCAATTAAAAATTAAAAGCCTCGCGCCGCTGCGTACCACTATTACATTCTGAAAACCACACAAACGTTCCTTTGCATGTTAAATTAATTCAATGTCTGAATAAAATAACGTATTTTTGAGAACTTGAAATGCCAATCCTTTTAAATTTCTGAATCAAAGTTTACAGCAATCGTATTTATTTTATATAATGGAAGTTATAATAGCGTATTTATTTATACCCTCGCGAAGAAAATCGCTTCATTTATTTCGTGTGTGATGTCACTGAGTGTAACGTAGTGTTAGAAACTATTGATTTTCCCTGTGGAAAGTATTTTGCACAAAAATACTACACTACGTTTCACGGAAGAAGTCCCGCAGACGCGACGATCGAAATGTTGCTAATCTTTACTATAGCATTTCACACACCCCATAGCTTGTCGTTAATTTTGTGGTCTACTATTTTGTAATACATGTTAATATCATCGATGTTATAAAAACACATACAATCACAAAAAAAATGTTTTTTCTTGTTGTTCTTGAATAACTTAATATTTTACGAGATTTTTGAGAAAACTTTTAGAACATCTCAGCTTATCTTTCATACCAAGGTTGACTTCTTTATTTTGCTTATTTGATTGGTCTAATTCTAATTAATGTAGTCGGTACTCGAAGGGTCTGCGGTTCTATTCTATTTTACGTCTGAATTTATTGGTTAATTGTCATTTTTATTTGACATTGACATTTGTCATTTGTGATTTAAGCCCTATGGTAATAATTGTGGTAGTCACTATTACTACTGTTTTAAGTGTTTTATAAATATTGTGAATATAATCAAAGAAATATGAATTAAATAAAACGCATTCAACGCCTTGTTATCTAATATTACCAAATCCATAGGGATATGTAAATAAAATGTGAAAAGTGCTCGTGAATGTCAATGTGTGGTACAAAGTGTAGTAAGCGTGTCACAACTCACAAGTTTTGAAAACACATAGATAAACATTACGATGGGAGGTGATAGTGAACGTAAACGTTACCGTAGTCGTAGTGGAGAACGACACAGGAGTAAAGATAGACGCGATCGTAGTCGAGACCGCAGTAGAGACCGCCCTGGAAGAGGGGACCGGGCGCGGACCAAACATCGTGATGACAGTCGAGAACGAGACAGGCCTGAGAAATCACATCGGGATCGCGATAGGGGACGTAGCTCGTACAAGGATGGCGGCTACAATGGAGGTGGTCTAGGCGGAGGTAATATACAATTTTAAAGTCTTTTTAACTGTATGCGATTATCACAGCACTTGACATCAATAGATTTTAGTAGTCCTCTATAGTACAAAGGCCTTTTTAATGAAAAAAGGAATTTTTGATAAACATACTGACAACTAGTTCAATCTTAGAATTTCATTTTCATTCTTAGACTATTTGGGGTCTACCATAGGCTAGGAAGACAAAGAAGATGATGCTAGTATGTCTGAGTAGCAGTGAATGTTTTATGACCAACATGATGATGATGTGGCATAACAAGGTTGCCGTTCTGTGTTACTATAATGTAGTAGAACCATTATGTAAAATGTTATTGATGTCTTAATAATAATTTAGGTCTGGGTGGTGGTGGAGGCCCATCAGCTCGAGGTCGGTACAAGCCTCAGGAAGAAGAATTTTTGGATGCAAGAAGAGAAGAACGAGAGAGAATTGGGCAAATAGGGGTGTCATCAGTTTGGGGAAAATCTCCTCTGAGACCTGAGTAAGTAGGCACTTTATTTCTAAGCCAAATGTTGGAAACTAAATGTAATATTTTTATGAAATAATCTATACAAATAAATCAGGAATCTTAAGGAGCTCCTTAACCAAAACTATCGGATATCTGAAATTAAAATATAACTGTAACCTTATCCGTTTCAAATAGTTTCCGATAATTTCATATTAGGGTGGAGTTAGGGCATCGAAACTCGGTTCAATTTTGAAAACCCGGGTTTTCGGGTCTAAGAGTAATCAAAACCCGGGTAAACCGGTTTTTTCGAGCATTTCGATCTTTTTATTGTAATTTTTATAATACACTAATCTGCGTTTATACAGGGTGTCCCAGAACTCAACGTCAAGCCGAAACGAGGTGACAGGATTGATTGTAACCATCATGAGAAAAAACAGGGCGGCATGAGACGCATGTATGCGCGCCTCCGCCGCCCGGGGCGCCGGCGGCGGATCGGGTCCGATTGGATAGCATCCTCCCGGGCCTTCTCCGCCACCTCCTACTGCAAGATTACGTCCTCGCAGAAGGTTGCGACCGCGGTAAAACAACTGTCGCTGCCGGCCATCGATCTTATGACGGCCGGCAGGGAGAGATCCCCTCCGATGACTGCAGTGAGGACCCGGCGCTGCGCCGCCCAAGCGGGGCAGACCGCCAGCGTGTGCTGGGCCGTGTCCTCACTGCAGTCGCAGTGGCGGCAGGCGGGACTCGGTTCCCTCCTAGCGACCGAGTGCAGGTACTTTCCGAAGCAACCGTGCCCGGATAGCACCTGCGTCAGTCGGAAGGAAAGGGTCCCGTGCTGCCGCCCTGCCCACTCCGCGATGACCGGCTGAAGAGCCTACACGGCGGCGAAGCCAGCGCGTGGGGTCTCCAGCCGGAACGACCATCTCAGCATGGTGGCTCGGCGAGCGGCTTCGCGCCACTCGCGCACGTCCTCGGGCGGAGGGCGAAATCCGCTCTCCGCCCGGAAGTCAGCCACTCGCCGATAAACTTCGGCGAGCACTTCCGCCTCCAAATCCCACGGGGGTGTTCCGGCCAAGGCGCACGCCGCCTCGGTAGATACGGTGCGGTTTTTGCGTATGGCTCTGACCGCCAATACCCTCTGGGGGCGCCAGAGGTGCGCCCTATTCTGGGCGGACAGAGCCGTCGCCCACACCGGTGCAACATAAAGTGCCATTGACCGGACAACCCCCGTGTACAGCTGCCTAGTGGGGACACTGGCCCCGCCCAAATTGGGCAGAAGTCGCCCTAGGGCGGAGGCAGTGCCTACCAACTTAGGGCCAAGCTGTCGGAAGTGCTCGTCGAAGAGCCACCTACCGTCGAGGACCAGACCCAGGTACCTCATCTGGGCCCGGACCGGTACGAGGACCGAGTTGACCTCGATCGAGGCGCCGGCGGGCGGATCACGACGGGGCCCATGAAATAATAGGGCCTCCGTCTTGTCCAGGGCCACCCGCAGACCCAGCGCCTCTATGCGCCCGACCACCATGGACACTCCAGTGGTGGCCAGGCGCGCCGCCTCCTCAAAGTTAGCCCCCCGGGCCGTGACTAGGGTGTCGTCTGCGTAGCAGATTACACCCAGCCCGGGGGGGAGACGTCCTCGTAGGGCCCAGTCGTATCCCATGTTCCACAGGAGTGGTCCTAGGACAGACCCCTGTGGATCACCGCACGACATGGCCCTGCGTCTCAAGGCGCCACATCGATCCTCGTACACGACGGTACGCTCCTCTAAATAGTCTGCCACCAGCCGCCTCAGGTACCCTGGCACTCCGTGGTATTGGAGTGCGGCTCTGATGCAGCCGAATGGCAGACTATTGAAGGCGTTGGCGATGTCCAATGACACCGCCAACACCACCCCGCCGCAGCTCACCGCCTCTTCGGTCACGGCCCTCAGGCGCAGGATCGCGTCGACCGTCGAACGCCCCTCTCGGAAACCGAATTGGGCGTCCGACAGGTCAGGGCCCACCTCGCAGAGGTGCCGGACGATGCGGGCAGAGAGAACCCTCTTGAACAATTTACCCGCCTCGTCCAGCAACACGATGGGCCTGTAGGCCGCGACCGAATCGGCAGGCCGTCCATGCTTCTGTATCAGGACCAGCTTCCCGCACCTCCAACGCTCTGGGAAGCGTCCGGACGCCAGGCTAGCGTCCAACACTCCCCTGTAGTCGAGGGCACGGGCCATCACTCGGGCTGGAATCCCGTCCGGCCCGGGGGCGGTGTTCTTGGACCGGATCCGTAGGACAGCCGCCCCTACCTCCGATTCCCTAACAGGCGGAACATCACCCACGCTGCCCCGATGACGACCATCGATGGGGGTGTGTGTTCCGTAAGGGACATCCCTCATGCAACCATTAGGCTGCAACCGTCTGTGGTTTGAGCGACGATGTCATTTGTTAGAGATACCCCATATTTGTCCAACTTGGCCACAATCAGTTGTACGCATGACGCTGCATTCATGGACCCGTGAATGCGTATGAGACCTAGATTTCGAAAACTGCTATCCCTTGCCAAATTTGGTGAATGTGAAGTAAGCCCTATATATCTTCTATTTTATTGGATGTCCATTCATCGAATGATATCGAAAACTTCTTTTCATCTGACAGTATAATTTTTATCTCGTTGATTATTTCTAGCTTCCTATTATAGTACTGTTTGGTATCAGCAGTAGTGGGTAATTTGTTGCCGGTCTTTTCAAAAAGGTACTTTAAACCTTAAGATTTGAGAACGTTCTAAGAGGAATTCCATCAACTGCAGCCATACGAGACACCATAACTTGCATACTTGGGTTTGCATCAGTCTCAAAATAGTGTGTCAACGTTTTCTTTTTTGGCGCTTCAGGATTTTCTTTTGAAGAAGATGCACTACCTTGAGATGTTGCTTCGAATGTTGAATGCCTTGCAGCCTCTATATGAACCGGTTGAATATTCTTTAAATGTCTTAGTAGACAGCTAGTACTGCCACCAGCTGATTTCAATATTTTTTGGCATGTTTTAAATTTAGCATCATTTTTGTTTTTGTTTTTACTTATTTACATATACATTTACTTATTATTGCATTCGAAGTGGCTTAAACTTAATAAATAACGAAAACAAAAGTATTAAAAAAAAACCCGAAAAACCCGAGTTTTAAAAATCCAACCCGGTTTTTTTTGTAATCCTAAAAACCGGGAAAACCCGGGTTTTTTCGGTCCGGGTAAACCCGGGCTCGATGCCCTAGGTGGAGTCTTTCTGAATGTCAAACAACATCTTTTGACAGTTTTGTTTTACCACTCGCGCATCACGTACAATGGTCCACTTAAAGGACTAATTGCGGAAAACACCCACATAACATAGAACCTCTCGTGCACCATGTGAATCTTGCAGTTTGTTTGTTATTTCTAGTCATAACATAACCTATTACGTAACTAATTACTTTTTTATTCACAAGTAAATATTAAATTTAGAGTTAATATTAAACCTATAAATAAATCAAAATTATTACATACTATATGTGTTAATTTTTTACTTTAATTTGATATCAAATCAATCAAATCAAATCAACAACCCATAACGTCCCACTGCTGAGCTCGGGTCTCCTCTCAAAGAGGGTTAAGGCCTTACGTCCCCACGCTGGCCGAGTGCGGGTTGGGGACTGGCAAGACACGTTGTGGCTACGTAATCTTACCGTTGGATGTTTTTAAGCTGCCCGAAGGCCTCCAACTAAGCTTCACGACTGTTACCTTATGACAACAACCGGGACCGACTGCTTAACGTGACCTCCGAATCACGGAAACGCTCATAACATATCATGCCACATACGGTCACCCATCTAGGTCTGACCGCGCCGTAGTTGCTTACCCTCGGTGATTGTTTCCAATCACCTAAGGCCACTCGGCTATGAGCGCTTCTTAATTTGATATCCATAACCGTATTCGAAACCGATGTAATTTTATTCCTATATCCATATCCAGATCCGAAAATATCATATCCATTACATCCCTAAAATAAATAAAATTGAAGTGTCTGTATGTAATGTCAAATTTAACAATTTAGTTAATGCTAAAATGTGATTTTTTTTTATGATATTACATCAAAAACGTAATTTTTAAAATTTTCATCTCTGTCCGTTCCTTCCAGGTAATCTCTTTTACACTATCTTTGCTATGTGGCATTACTAGCAATGTCCAAAAATAACCCCTCTCAGCTAGTCTACTCTAATACTATAAAGCTGAAGAGTTTGTTTGTTTGTCTGGTTGAATGTGCTTATTTTAGTACTGGTCCATTTTAAATCATTATAATAATTATTTTGGTGTTAGGCTATATATCAACAAAAGTTGCTAAGATGGGAGAAAAATATTCTTATTGAGAGCTTTCATTGCTTGTGCTAGATAAAACAGTTAAAGTTTAAAACAAACAATATTTGGCAGAATTTTTCCTTTTTTTGGTCTAAAAAAGTTTCTGACAGCATAAGTCTATCTGTTAGGGTTAGATCACTATAACCATTTTTTTTACACACAGGCAGGGGGCATTAAGTAGATGCAGATTATGTTCTGTGGTTGAGCTAGTAAAAAACAATCCACAAAATGAGACAACTTATACTTATTTACTTTATTTATAACTTAAACACCTCCAAATTTGTGTTGTGTAACAAAACTGTTCTTATTATAAATGTGTATAAAAATAATGAATATAATATTAACTGTTTAGCTCTGAGGAAGAACCAGAATCTGACAATGCAAATAGAAGTAAAGAAAAGAAAAAAAGCAAAAAGTCCAAAGACAAAGATCAAACTAAGGAAAAGCTTAAGAAGTTGAAAAAAAAACTGAAGAAAGTAAAGAAAGCTCGTAAAAAGGCTAAAAAGAAAAAGGCAAAGAGTTCAAGCAGTGATGATAGTTCCAGTAGCGAAGAGGAAATATGGGTAGAAAAAGGAAGTAAGTGTCTTTTTACAGTTCCGTTTTATCAGTAACTTAATGAAGATGAGCTTCTTGCATATTATCTCTCTCCTGGTCTTCAGACGCCGGGAGAATGATGCAGAAACATCTCACTAAGCCTCCATGGTGTGGGTCATCATGCTCCATTGTATGCGCTCACAATGTGGATGGTGGCCCCTACTCCTGGATTCTACTCATGCTTTCCATCAGGCAGAGAAGAGACACTTTGGCAGGCTTAAATAAATTACAAATAATGGTTTTATTCTGGTCTTGGTAAGTAATCAGCACTACCTTTATTTGCAGAGGAACATGAAATAGAAGCAACTATTACAAAAAAATCTAAGTCGTCCAACAAGGACACAGAATCTGAAGAACTGGCTTCAGAAGTATTCGGGCCAGTCCCACGCGTGGGCCCAGCACTCGGACACAAAGACTTTGGACGAGCCCTGCTACCTGGTGAAGGTGCTGCTATGGCTGCTTATGTAGCTGAAGGAAAAAGGATACCTAGGAGAGGAGAGATTGGACTGACTTCAGATGAAATTGCGTCATATGAAGCAGTTGGATATGTAATGAGTGGAAGCAGGTATGTCTATATAAAATGTTTTTTTTGATGTGAAACATCTATAGCCGCACGTAAAACAGATTTCTGGCGTGGCGACGCATGCCGTGGCGACGCGTCGCCACGCTATACCATGGTATATATATATAGTCTATATGCAGTAGTGTGTACGGTGTGGCGACGCGTCGCCATGCGCATCGTTATCTTGAAAAAAATCGTAATATTTTATTTTATCATTATGACATATTTAGTTCCTATTACAATATGTTCTTTTCTGCATATTACTTTTACAAAATAATGGCGATGTTTCACATCTGCCAGGCGTCCCGTGACGGCTCATTATTTTTTTTTTGACTAATCCATTACATTAAAGGGAATAAAATCTGTAAAATAGAAATCTGCGGGATTGCTACCATGTACCTTTTTGTTAGTGAGTATCCGATATATTTGAGTATTGTTGCAAGCGTAGCAACAGTGCCGAAATATCGGATACCCACTAACAAAAAGGTACATGGTGGCAATCCCGCAGATTTCTGTTTTACTGACCACGAAAGTTTAAAACAATATAATGTATACCATTTTTGAAGTGGTAGTCTCATATTTCGCTTTCAGTTGGTAGTTTCTAATGAAGCTTGTAACATTTCAGACATCGTCGTATGGAAGCTGTACGTATTCGTAAAGAAAATCAGATTTATTCTGCTGACGAGAAACGTGCACTGGCTGCATTCAGCAAGGAAGAGCGCGCCAAGCGAGAGAACGCAATCCTGGCGCAGTTCCGCGACGTGCTGCAGGCCAGGACACAGCGTCGGGACACTTAGACCTCGCCTCCACAACACGACCTAACACGAGCGAGAGAACGCAATCCTGGCGCAGTTCCGCGACGTGCTGCAGGCCAGGACACAGCGTCGGGACACCTAGACCTCGCCTCCACAACACGACCTAACACGAGCGAGAGAACGCAATCCTGGCGCAGTTCCGCGACGTGCTGCAGGCCAGACACAGCGTCGGGACACCTAGACCTGGCCTCCACAACACGACCCAATAAGAGCGAGAGAATGCAATCCTGGCGCAGTTCCGCGACGTGCTGCAGGCCAGACACAGCGTCGGGACACCTAGACCTGGCCTCCACAACACGACCCAATAAGAGCGAGAGAATGCAATCCTGGCGCAGTTCCGCGACGTGCTGCAGGCCAGACACAGCGTCGGGACACCTAGACCTGGCCTCCACAACACGACCCAATAAGAGCGAGAGAACGCAATCCTGGCGCAGTTCCGCGACGTGCTGCAGGCCAGACACAGCGTCGGGACACCTAGACCTGGCCTCCACAACACGACCCAATAAGAGCGAGAGAATGCAATCCTGGCGCAGTTCCGCGACGTGCTGCAGCCAGGACACAGCGTCGGGACACCTAGACCTCGCCTCCACAACACGACCCAACAAGAGTGAGAGAACGCAATCCTGGCGCAGTTCCGTGACGTGCTGCAGGCCAGGACACAGCGTCGGGACACCTAGACCTCGCCTACACAACACCATCTAACACTTGAAGTCTCTTGCCGTTGACTTGACGCTTATACCACATGGATGGACACATTGTAATCTATGGCCAGCGTATTGTAAGTAATCACATTGGTTTATATCACAATCTGGCAACACAAATCAATCATTCGTTTAATTAAAAAATGCATAAGCAATGCAATAATTAGATAATTTTTCGATGTGACAACAGCGTTGTGTCAGTAGTATTGCTCATGTGAGGAAATAGATTAAAATAGTGGTATCTATAATATTGTAAATAAATGAACTTTTAACAAAACTAAATATGTTTATTTTCTTAATAATATTCGTTACAAAGCAACGGTCGTGTTCAGGTTGTGCCAGTATACGTTATTTACAGTCTGTTCTGGCAGCGCTGTACACGCTTATGTCGAAGTTATAGGTAAACACCTACTCGTTACAAACCCTACGTAATAATGTAACAGATACTTTTTGCAGTAATGTGAAAATAGTAGTACATAGAACCAGTGCACAAATTGATATGTTAATATAACATAATTATTAAACACTAATAACGAATTCATTCTAACTACAAATATGTATGCTTTACTATTGTTTGTACACTATGCGTGTAGGTTCTTCTGCTACATAATACTTAATATGAATATCTAATTCGAGTTCACAGTATGCTATCATCCAAATCACGAACATGACAAGTACAGTCAGCCCACCTCATTAGCATGAATGTAGCTTGAAAATGTAGTAGTATATCCTTCTATATTGTTGGCTCACTGACACACGCACCCACTCGCTATCGTCGCAACAGTCGACTCAACTGTGTCACGACCGCAAGAGACTAAGAGTACGAGTCTCTTAGGATGACATAATGCTTCCTACTCATTCATTCATAGTGAACGAGTGAATGAATAACTTAGTGACACCTCATTCATTCACAATTAACGAGGGAATTAATAACTTGGTGACACATACAATAGAATGTAAACCAAGTAAAAACGTCTTTAAAACTCATTTACAACGACCAATGATTTCTACACTTTACGAAGAAAAGTTGTTGTTATGAGATAGGCCGGACTTCTCTGAGAGGGTTCAGGTACTTTGTTAAGCGTAAATGGAGTTTTACTATTGTGTTATGGGACTTATTTGCATTGCGTCGATTTAGATGGTTGGAGCTGGCTGTACTTACAAGGCAACACTTGCCCTCATGTTTACACATTTACACTTCAATTATATAAAAGTAAAAAAAATATGTCCTATTTGTTTCGAGTTTACGAACATTATTATCTCTACTTAAGTTTAGAATTTGTTGCCTATTTATGAGAAATAAATTATTTAGTTAGGTATTATAAAGTCAGGCTAGATTGCACTAATTGTGGGAATGTGGTTTTTCAAAGCAAAACTGACTGGACCAGTTGACAGGGAAGTTTGGTATTCGTGGTTCATGGAAGTCGATGTAGTCAAATATAGTGCAACCTCCATATAACAAGTACATAATTCGGTACCTACATCAATGATGTGCTATCATCTGCATAGTAATGTATGTCGCCAAGGGATAATATATCATTGACATGCAGAAGAAACAGGGTGAGCGATAGGACGGAGCCCTGAGATACACCGGCATTCACCTGTCCAAAATCCGCGCGGCCGCGGCGGTGACCCTGTTACAGAGTTTTGGGCAGGCCGAACGCGGGAAGTTTGGCAGAGACTGTTGTTGATGTTTCGTTATGTCCGTCGGTTCGTCCGTCTTCCACTTACCGCGCAAACAGTTAGTGCTCATATGTGTTTTATGTGTTTCAACAAAATGCTAAAATAAATTCATGAAAATTATCATCAATAGTTGGATTTTTAAAAAACATAAGAGGTTGCTACGACGATTTTTGAAAAGGGTATCTGTCTCTTTGCTAGTTATTCCACTTTAAAGTGTATTTTTTTGGTAAAACAGGGCGTCCGCCCCCTCTGATAGCTAAATCATGATGGTAGTACATGTGATGAACTTTAAAAAGAAACTATGACGACTTGGATCATTTTGTTACTTTGCGAGTTATAGGGACTTGTAAAATGCGCTTACTTGGAAAACTAAGTACGAAGATAATGAAATATGAAGTAAACATAACAATTTTCTAATGTACACAATTTGAAATCCACGGATGACTACGGAATCTTATTCCATGTGTGGCCTGACACGTTCTTGGCCAATTAATTTAATGTACGATTGTGGTGGTGGTGCGGCGCTAGGCGGGGTCCCTCCCCTCGTAGTGCGCGAGCTTGGCGCGGGTGGTGGTGCGACGCTAGGCGGGGTCCCTCCCATCGTAGTGCGCGAGTGGTGGTGAGACGCTAGGCGGGGTCCCTCCCCTCGTAGTGCGCGAGTGGTGGTGCGGCGCTAGGCGGGTTCCCACCCATCGTAGTGCGCGAGTGGTGGTGCGGCGCTAGGCGGGGTCCCTCCCCTCGTAGTGCGCGAGTGGTGGTGAGGCGCTAGGCGGGGTCCCTCCCCTCGTAGTGCGCGAGTGGTGGTGAGGCGCTAGGCGGGGTCCCTCCCCTTGTAGTGCGCGAGCTTGGCGCGGGTGGTGGTGCGGCCTAGGCGGGGTCCCTTCCCTCGTAGTGCGCGAGCTTGGCGCGGGTGGTGCGCAGCTCGTGTCGCAACGCCGCCAGTGCGCCGAGCGCCGCGCTGAGTTGTGCGCGCAGTGACGCCGCGCCCTCGCCTCCCTCCGCGCCCCCGACGTCCCCCGCACCCTCCGTCTCCATAGAATCCACCGATGACGCCGCGCGGGGGGACGGACTGGAGCTCTGTAACGCGCCATTTTTTTATTATTACACCTTTGGTCCAAGTCTCCAGTGTACTCTTATTAGGGGTGTCCATTAATCACGTGAGGCTCGAAAGGGGGGGTGGGGTTCACAAAAAATCACGAAGTATCACAAGGGGGGAGGGGTGTGGTAATATTTGACGGGTATTTTTTTACAAATTTTTGCAGTTTTTTCATTATATGTATTTATGTCAGTCAAAAACCTTTCTACTCTACTTCTGAGCGTCATTATTGTAGTCTTAATTTTCTATCATAAAATTAGTTGATACCTATATCTGTACTTTATTAATACTTAAAAAAAAATTATACATCTAATATTTTTTAACAACATGTGGATTTGTTTTGCTCTCTAGTTTGCATGACGTCATTGCCGACGGGTTGTACACACCGACATTTGCTCTCTCGCTCTGGTTCACTAATTTAGTATATGTGTCTCTTACCTGTCTTTTTTCCGTTGCATTCGGTTTGAAATCACAACGATTCAAAGCGTTTCACTACAAAAAGATTCTTTGTAGGTAAAAAATTATTTGTAGGTAATAAAAAATACACGTGATAATGATTAAACCTCTACATGGATCACCAAGGGGGAGGGGGGTTCAAAAATGTCAAATAAAGATCACGTGATTAATGGACAGCCCCTTATTGCTCTCTTTAGTTTCGCCACAGATGACTAATAACGTAACGTTGCATTAACATGTATGGAATCCGCACTACGAGTTGTATACAAAGCGCTTGTTTTGGGTGTCTTTTGTTATGTCTTTTTATATACATATATGTTTATTTGTCTAAGGGACAAACTACGCAAGACAACATCGATGCAGAGAGAAGGAAAACTTGAAACCAACCCTTTTTTTTTTTTTTTTTTTTTTTTTTTTTTTTTAACGTGTGGAAATCCCCGCGGACCGTCACCCCGTCGGGGGTTACGGCGGGGTGGTGTGTCGGACTCGAACCGACTAAAACCACACGGTGTGACCCTCTCTGCGCCTTTGTATTGGAAGGAGTCCAGGGAGGGGATTTCCTTCTGGACTCCAACCGGCGCCTGCCCGCACTGTTGCGGGCACCTACTCCAGTTTCGACTCTCTATTGGGCAACGTCCGGTCACACGCGGACGCCGCCCCCTCGCGGTTGGCCTCTACTGCGGACGGACGGGAAACCCGTCCCGCCCATCCGCGGCCACTCTCAGGGCGGCATGAGACGCAGGTATGCGCGCCTCCGCCGCCCGGGGGTCTTGAAACCAACCCTATACCAACCCGTCTGGCCAGCGTGGTAAAGTAGGCCAAAACCTCCTTCCTAAGGAGAGGCCTATGTCCAACAGTAGACTGTTGAAGGCTATTGATGATGATGATATGTTTATTTTACTTATAAGCTAAATGCTAGTACCTAATATCTCTGAGAATGCTGTGGTCTATAATTGAAGGAATGCACTAGCCAACAACTTTTTTGTATTAAAAAGTGATGTTATTGAGTAAATCTTTTGTTGGAGGTCCTCTATACTAAATATATAGTCTGTGATGAAACTAACGAGAGCTACATAACTTATAAGTTACTACGCAACAGATCCATCACTTCCCTGTAGAACGACAAATACCTAAACTTTCTAGCTGACAAGGGCGAGATGATATAGGAGTCTTTTGGCAATGTGAAAAACGACAATTGGTTATTGATTTTGCACAATAATATCGTGAATAGGTCATTTTTAAAACGCTTGTTTATGTTGTAAAGAAGCAATACCACAGATTAATAATAAGTTACACAATATGCAATAAAGTTCTCGACAACACTCAGACACTTGTGCGTTCGAACGCACGACTAGTCGGTAGGTTATCGCACGACCTTGAGTACGGTTGTGTGATGATTGATTCCCTCGACCGGCTAGTGCTCCCACAGGACCCAGGTACGTTCGACGCGGTGTTGTTGAGGAAACCGGAGAATGCCCGCCCCGTGTCTCTTCTATGCTACCCTACTATAAATACAGAACTCTAAGCGCGCCCTATCGCTGTGCCGATAAGTATATATTTCCGTCGTCTTTCGTCTGCGCAGACCTTAAATTAATGCAAAAAGAGTATAGTCGTGCGTTACCTCTGGAGCATCGTCGGTGCGGTTGGCGTTGGCCACGAGGCGGTGGAAGTTGGACTTGTTCATGATGATCTTGACGGCCGGGCGGCCGGAGGCGGGCCGCCTGACGCCCACCAGCTTGGACGGGGATATGATCTTCGCGTCGGCGGGGAGCTGCACGAATTTCACCTGCCGAAGGATATACGACACGATAATTAGAAACATAGTTCTGAAACCCATTGTATAGTTCTGTTAGTTGAATAAAACCCCATCATTAGTTTTTGTTCAATATTATAGCCCGCGACTCGCTTTCATGTATATATGTAGAGATTTTAAAACTTCATCGTACCTGCATATCTTGTGGGTTGATTATCTTTTTCACGGGTATCTTGTTGCCTTCCTTAGGCATGGCCATTAATTTGTTGTTGAGCGTGAATATCTTCATGCCAGGCTTGGGCGGTGACTTGACGGGCGTGGCGGTAAGCACCATGTTCTTGTTGGGATGGGTCGCCGGCGGGACGAGTTTACTCGTCGCGGGTTGGCTCGTCTCGCCGCTCTCTTTTAACATTAATTTACCGGCATCTGGTTGAAGGCACAATTTTTTTATTTTCTGGTTATGAAATTATCGTCAGTCTTCGTTTCGCCAGGTCTGACCTAAAATGTTATTGAGGTGTTCATACAAAAAATACGCCAAGCGGCCGGTCCCACTCGTCATCAATATCTATGGTTATCATTATTAGAAAGTCTCCTGAAATATGCTGACAATTAGTTTGAAAATTTTGATATTCAGGTAAATTTTAGTCGTGTAAGTAGCAGCCCCCTAATCTTGGCCTTGTGATTTACGCTGGCAGCTGAGTACTGCCATGATAAATGAATCGCTGTGTCTAGTGGTTAATCTTCTTTTTTAGACGCTCACGCATTAGAAAAAAATCTTGTCTGAAGTTACTTAATAAATAAAAACATTATTATATAAATATTTCGGATATTTTACACACAAAGTAACAAATATTAGCCTTCTGCTAATATTTGTTACTTTGAATATGCAAAATATTAGGACATGCACAGAGAAGCAGTGGGCAGGTGACGCACCGGACAGCACGACGGTGCGGCCGCTCTGCAGCGCGTTGAGCACGGTGCTGGACTCGTCGGCCGGCAGCAGCGTGATGCCGTGCTTGCGAAGCAGCGCCGCCGCCGCACCGCCCCCGCCACCGCCGCCGCCACCGCTCTGCCCGCACACACACACACACGTTACTCTTAGCCTAACTACTTTGTTACACACAATAACAATTTTCTACTTTCTATTTTTTAAATCTTCTTTGAAAGAAAAAGTGAGAATACGTACCATCGTTGAGTTCAAATACCGAAGTTGTCCCAATATATGACGTGTATTGAATTGCACTTTTTAAGATCTTTCTTTTGTTGATATACCTATATTGCTAAAGTAAAAAATCAAGCCCACCTCCCAAAAATTTCAAAATGGCGAACGAAAACGGAAGAAAATTCTATTTGCGTACGCCATTTTGAAAATGTATGTAGCCTATGTCACAACCACAATTCTAACGAATCCAACAACAACTCATATGTCTAAATTCGTCAGGCCGTTTGGGCTGTAGTTCTACCACAGAAATGAATTTAGACTTACATACCTACGCTCGAAAAACATTACCCCCTCTTGACACAGTCGGTAAAACCCGAATCTTATTTAACTTCGTTTTGTTGGTAGTGATTATCTTTTATATATCACTAAATTTAAGTTCACTAAAATTTGTTGTTTTTATTTTATACTTTACGCTCATTGACTTAAAAGTTCATATTTTCATGTCACATGCATGCGGCATGACTGTTTCTTCAGAACCTTTAAAAAGTTCATCGAAGGCACACGCTTATTTATTAGTTAGGTATGCCTGACAAATATCTATCGAAGATTGCACGCTACTAACAAAACAGTTCCCTATATATACTATATAACAATATATAGTTTGAAGTTACCGCTATACAGCTACGTTTTGATAGTAATAGCACAGAATACATAATAGTACCAGCACAGAAGACTCACTCCGAAAAGTAAATTAAAGTTATAGATACCCTCGGTGTCAAAAGATTAAGTTCAATTCAGATCGCACAGCGCCGAATCACTACGATTATATTCACCTACAATTGCGTCTCTTTCTATCGTATAACTCTGAACTGTTCTGACGATGTCTGTTCGACCGGCGTGTCTGACCCGGCAGGCAGCCGGCCGACTATACCTAAACTGCGGAGTGCCACCCCCTTGGTAATAGGTAGAATTTGAGATATCAAAAAAATTACTGTAAATCAAAGTATAAAATTTAAAAACAAACTTTTGGTTTAGTCTAGTGATGTTGACAATAGATTATTTATAAGATTCGATTTAAAGTGCACAACTGGTAAACTCTTGTTTAAATATCAATAAAATTGAAACAATCATTTATTGTTCCTACAGGAATTTGTGTCGCAAGGAAACTACCGAGGGTCACTACTCACCTCGTCCTTAGCGTCGGTTTTGATAACTTTTTCGGGTTGCTGCTTGACTCTATTGGGCTTTATATCTTGTATTCCTATAAACAATATAATGTTATATAAACGAACACGGCTGTCGATATCGAAATGCGATCGACCTCGACCAACGTTAAAGATAAGAGGAGGACGCTTACTGTGTACCGCATCGAACGTTTGAATGGGAGACTCCGGTGCAGGCTCCTGGCTCATTTGTTCTGAAAGAGAGAGTTTCTATAGAAGGAACAGTCGATGAGCGGTATGCGCACGCATGGTACAGGAGGCGGGCCGTACCGGACACGAGGTGCTGCACGGAGCGCGCGGCCTCGCGCTGGCGCTGCGCGTCGTCCAGCAGGCGCAGCAGGTCGTCGCGCCGCAGCTGCTGCGCCAGCGAGCGCGGGCTCTTGTGGAACTTGGAGAGCGCGGCCGGGTCGGCGCCCGCCGCCAGCAGCTCGGCCACGACGGCCGCGTGGCCGCGCTGCACGGCCCAGTGCAGCGGCGTCATGCGCAGCATGTCGCGGCAGTCGACGGCGGCACCGGCGCGCAGCAGCAGCGCGGCGGCGGGCGCGTGGCCACCGTATGCCGCCAGGTGCAGCGGCGTGCGCTCCACCTTGGTGCGCGCGTCCCGCGACACACCCGCGCGCAGCAGCACGGCGCACGTGTCCGCGTGCCCGTGGCTGGCCGCCAGGTGCAGTGGCGACGTGCCCAGCTGCGCACACCACCCACCGGTTAGACCCGCACACCCGACTCTATACGTACGCTACGGGCGAGCAGGCGCCTACCCAGTCGGTGGTGAAGGGCGCGCCCTTGGCCATGAGGTCGAGCACGAGCGCGGTGTCGCCGGCGCGCGCGGCGAGCAGCAGGCGCCGGCCCAGCTCCACGGCGGCGGAAGAGGCGGCCACGCGCGCGCCCGTTCCCGCCCCCGCCCCGCCCACGCACATGCCCGCCGACGATATACTCTCCGACTGCGACACCACATCATTATACTCTTACCACATCTCATTTTGTTAACAGTTTGCCTTGAGACTTTTGGTTAAAAGAGATGAACATCTTATTTCTTATTATTTATAACTTATATTTAAATAAATGATGATTGATGACGATTTTAAAAGAATCATGAAAGGGTGTGAAAAGGAAACTATTGAAATATTTCATTCTATAGTAGTAGCAGTTGTTATATAAGAATAACTTAAAACATATCAGACACAGGTATCTGATGCCGAACCAAATAGAACCTGTCCTACTCTGTCCGTCCATACCAGGTAAATAACATATTTATAAATATGTATATGACATAAATAAATTACACCTGGGTAGAGTGAATGATGGTGTTCAACGACAGTTAATGTTCCTAAATGAAGACGGAACCCACACCTCTGTTACAGCAGTTAACATCACTAACCACTAGACTGACTAGACAATGAGACAGTTTATTGTTTCAATTTTATTTTTAATATTTGAAAGGAAAATTATAATATATTTACACTGTTCATGACGGAAACAATCGTGAAATGTCGTTAGCTTAAGTTTCAAGTAATAAATTTAACTAACACAAATAAATATGTGAGAGATAAGAATATATATATATTTTTAAATTTTTCCGACATCTTACACACAACATCATCTAGTCCCAAGCTAAGCATTGTATTATGGGTAGTAGACAACTGATATATAAATACATAAACATAGTTTTTTTTTTATAAATACATACATATTATATACATAGAAAACACCTAGTACCCAAATCAAATATTTGTGAATCACACAAATTATATTTGGTCAGACTCGGGAATTGAACCTGATACCTCTTGATCAGCAGCCGCATACGCTAACCACTAGACCAACAAGGCAGACAAAAACATTTACACATTTAATCACTTCTCTCTACTGGACTGTGATGTTTTAGAGAATTGCTAAAATCAAAGCTTATTATTAAATGTTTTAAAAATATAATAATTATGACTTTTAACCAATTATTTTCACCACATCCACTTATAGTGTGCCTCGGTGGCACAGCGGTAGTGTATGCGACTGCAGTGCATGAGGTCACGGGTTTAAATCCTGGGTCGGTTGAAATGTATTTACAAAAAAACTCTGTAAGTATTCTATCAGCAATCTAGCTTTTATAAACACCTCAGCTTAGTTTGAAGCTGAATGGCATTGTGTGTTACATGTCCAAAATATTTATTATTACGTATATGAATAAACTTCTAAAATAAAACTCACAGAAATGATCTGCGGTGTAATGTGCACCACTACATCATCGGTGCAAAGATCTGATGTCATAATGCTTCATCTGAAACAAATAACTTCATTACTACACATTTTAGGAGTTGATCTTAAGTGTATTATTTAAAATGTAATATAATATGTCCGACTACAGCTGTAGTCCCAAAACCGTTAATTACAGTTTAAATACTTGTAGTAACTAGTCATTGGAAAAGATATATTTTGGTTACTGTTGGTCTGTTTTATTTACTATTCATCATCATCATCATCATCAGCCAACTGAGGTCCACTGCTGGACATAGGCCTCTCGAATTGCATACCACTTTGATCAATATTCATCCATATTATGAAACATGGACATACTTAAGATGTTAGCAATAGTGACTATAATCAACAATGTTCTGCCAATATTGCCTACATTAATTTGAATTTATATTCAAAGCATACATTAATAGTAGTTGTATTCTTAGATTTCTGCTATGAAAATAATATAATTAGTAGTTATTAATCTTAAAGTGTCTTAAACCTTTACACTGATATAATATGCTTTAATATGATTTGTTGATGGACAAGTGCAACAAAAGCTTATGATTTTATTAAAATTTATTTAATATCTACTCTTGACATGAAATTTTATTACTTGAACAGTGCAAGTTTATCTTGATTATGTACCTGCTAGCTTTGTTTCAACAGATATTTAATGTAGGTAACAGATTAGTAGGAAATTTATTTTAAGTTAAATAAGGCTGTCTTAATTATTTAAGTACCTACTTTAAAGTACTACAAACATTAATGAAGTAATTAAAGTAAATTCAATAAAAAATCGTCGGTTTTAAATAAATTAATTGAGCAAATGTATCAAACTGTGTATCCTCTTACATTTAAAAGCTTTGCTAAATGAAGAAATAAACATTTTGACGTTATTGATTGTTCGTAATTCATCTCTTAATAAAAAGACAATCTTCGAAACAATAACATCTAAACGTTTCAATTCGCGCTTTGAAATCTCAATTTATTGATCGAAGTGTAACAGGATAAGGATGTCGAGCTCATTGCTAAAACCATGCCTTCGAGCGCCATAACACACACTTCCTTTTCCTGTCATAGCGGAAGTGATAGTCTAGCCTTTAACTTACGACATTAACACATCAATTCTCGAGCACTTACCAATTTTGAGTCTATTAATATAACCATAGAAACTTAATTTTATCACTACATTTAGAATTAGATATAAAATTGTAAACGTCAACAGTCTTCCATAGGTTTCATTGAAAGCAGTATCAGTTGTCTACCGCGAAAATTAACGTCAATGCATTGTCAAAGGTGAAGTGCATCTAACTATATAATTTGTTGTTTTCTAATCTGTAAGAAAACCAATTATTTTTAGCCAATAAGATTAATGAGAATATAATATGGTTTTGTTTCGGTTGTGTTTTAAACCTTTTTCGTTGTTAATGTAGCATTTATAGGTTAAATATTTTTCTAATGTTGGCTAAAGTAGCAGAAATTCTAGTCTATGGTATTTTTCATAGACAAAAATGTAATTTTTACTTATAATTTAATGAAATTAGCAAGTCAATTATAAGCGCATATATGTTGTTTACTTTAGCTTTCGTTAAAAATAAAAACCATAGGATTGTTAAGTAGGAAAATAAATTACGAAAATGGTTCTTTAAAGATAAATTTATAGTTAAATTTTGTCTTCTCAATTTGTTTAGATTTGTTAATACATTGAATTTGGATGTTTAAAAAAATTGACTTGACTTTAGTGATTGTGACATTAATATAAGAAATGAATTGAATATGGCAGTTTTTTAAATTAACAATTAGTATAAAATGATTATTTTAACTAATTGTTTATTGCTAATACCTATATCAATTGTATGAAATAAACTAACTGATGCCGGAGGCTCCGCTCGCGTGCGAGGGTTATGAAACACGTACATACTGCTTTTTTAAATCTTACGATGGAAAAAGTTAAGTAATCCGCTTTTTGTTTTTGGATCGGTAAAAATACGAGCAAATAAGGCCCGTATTACACTGTAAAATATTTGATAAAAGTTCTTTGACAAAGATCTTTGATAGTGTAATAGGCCATATTTTATAAAATATTTCTTTTATAAAATTTCTTTTATCAAAGTTAACGGGTTGGCATTACATTTTATAAAAGAATTTTGAACAAGTTAACTACTAAATGGTGTTACCACCTTACAAAAAATTAAAACTAAATTGTGCAATAATATGGTAGAATTAGGTAAGCCTAATTCTACCTATTTCTACCATATTATTAATTCAAACATAAATAAATATTTCGAACAACTTACACACAACGTCATCTAGTCTCAAACTAAGCAGAGCTTGTATTAAGGGTACTAAAGAACTTAAATAAATACATAAACATACTTTCTTTTAGGGTTCCGTTGCCAAATGGCAAAAAACGGAACCCATAGATTCGTCATGTCTGTCTGTCTGTATGTCTGTCCGTCTGTATGTCACAGCCACTTTTTTCCGAAACTATAAGAGCTATACTGTTGAAACTTAGTCAGTAGATGTATTCTGTGAACCATATAAATATTTTTACACAAAAATAGAAAAAAAGCAATATAATTTGGGGTCCCCATACTTAGAACTGAAACTCAAAAAAAAGATTTTCATTAAAACCATACGTGTGGGTTATCTATGGATAGGTCTTCAAAAATGAAATTGAGGTATCCATTATCATTTTTTTCTAAACTGAATAGTTTGCGCGAGAGATACTTCCAAAGTGGTGAAACGTGTGTCCCCCCCTGCAACTTCTAAAATAAGAGAATGATAAAAATAAAGAAAAAATATGATGTATATTACCATGCAAACTTCCAACGAAAATTGGTTTGAATGAGATCTTGTAAGTAGTTTTTTTTAATACGCCGTAAATCATAAACCGCAATTTACATTTCTTTCAATCAAAACACTATTATTAAAACATCAATACGAGTTACAACGAATTATAAAAATTATACGACTTTACTTGCTGCTACGGAACCCTTCATGGGCGAGTCCGACTCGCACTTGGCCACTTTTTGTAAATTTTTGTAAGTTAACTACTAAATGGTGTTGCCACCTTACAAAAAATAATGCTAAATTGTGCATTAATATGGTAGAAATAGGTGCCGATGCAATCCAAATCTTTTATAAAATGTAATGCCAACCTATTAAATATGATAAAAGAAATATTTTATAAAATATGGCCTATTATACTATCATATGTAGGATGGGGTTTTTTTAGGGGTGTCATATTTGTAGGGGTATTTTTACTGTGATTTATATAATGTCAATTTTTTTTATTTCAGAATAAGCAAAATAAAGGTGTATGGCCCTGAGAGACTACAATCTAGCAAATCATATTCATTTTTTTACACACCGCGTTAGCGACATGTAGTGCGATTGATTGTTACTAAGAGAGCAGAGTCAGAGAGAACACAATTATCAATATAAACATATTCTTATGAATTCGTGGTTAAGGTTAAACTGCGCTTATATTTACTACAAATACGTCGATGTTATTGTTATTAGTAATTTGATTGTTCAATTCGTAGGTACGTTTATCAGCAAGTCATTCGTTAAAATGCCTATAGTTAATTAAAAAAAAAAATGACAAAAATATACAAAGACCTGGGAAACTATCCGCAAAAATGTTGTAATTATTTAATGTCAATAATGTGTAATTTAAAAAAGTCAGAATCTGAAGACAATGATTTGTTACTCGAAGTTTTCGATACATGAATAAAGCATTATAAAAAATGATGTTGCATAATGAAATTATGTATTGATTGTTTAAAATGTAGGTATTATTTGTTTAATGATTATTTATTAATTATTTTTATTACAATATTTATTTAAAAATATTTACGAATGCCACGAAACGCTGAACAACACAAAACACGAAGACAACAAAAATAGAAACAAAAGGCAAGGTATTTATAAAACAACTTGTCTTCACTTAATAATTCTTTTATTAGGTTTGATGAATCCCTTTAACGCCACGCCTTGCAATCCATGGTTTAACCCAAACACGCTTGCGTCGGCGAAATTGCCTTTTCTTCAATAAAGCAGTCAATATTATAGCACTCAATGTACATAAACAAGCATAGAATGCTACATCATCCATGATAATGTTGATTACAAGTGCTAGACCAACAGTTTCAATGACGTTTTCATACTCAACTATATTAACCGAACTAAACCAATATTTGATCAACAATGACATTTTACGTGTATATTTTACGTAGTGTAAACTCTAGCCACACATCTTTTATAAAAGAACCATTCGTCAAATATTTTATCATATATTTTATAAAATATCTTTTATAAAATATTTTACAGTGTAATACGGGCCTAAGAGCAAACTTTTAAAATGCTGTTCATGAGGTTTCGACGCCATCTATGACCAGTGACCACAGTTAGATATTGGTTTAACGAATTTATACGTGGGCGTACATCAACATTTGGTGAGGAGTGACCAGGACGCCCGGTAGACGTGATTACCGAGGAAACCATTGAAAAAGTCCACGATGCGATTCTTGCTGATCGACGAAAGAAAGTGCGCGAAGTAACAAAGGTCGTAGCTATGTAGACTGGAACAGCAATTAATATTTTACATAACTACTAGCTGATGCCCGCGGCTCCGCTCGCGTCCTAGGGATATGAAAAATAGATGTTGGCCGATTCTCAGACCTACCCGATATGCACACAAAATTTCATAAGAATCGGTCAAGCCGTTTCGGAGGAGTATGGGAACGAACATTGTGACACGAGAATTTTATATATACCTAAGATAAGTTGATGATGAAAAAATTGGCGGCGCAATGGGTGACCCGTGATAGCATAGGGTGAATAGGAAGCGCACTCGGCTGATAACTTCGAAGCAGTGTTTGGAGCAATTTAAGCGAGATCCGAAGGACTTTTTTCATCGAGTTGTCTCCGTACATTAAACCACAGATGATGACACTAATTCATCATGTATTTGTTTTTTAGATTTTTTCAGTGAATCTGCTCCAAAGAAGGCGTGTTGACTGAAGCGAAAAAAATTAATACGAATTATATGAAGTGAAACAAAGCAAAACCCTCCTTAACTATAGTCGTCACAAAATAAGAAGCCCGTTTTGACATTTGTCATTTGACATGCCGCATGTAAGAAATTGAAAAATCAAATTCATAATCCTATTTAATTACTATGTTACCCATACACTATCACAACGCATATCTTAAATAAGCATCAAGTTTAACTTGATATTGAAAAATTGCACTCAAAAACACGAATTAATCGTATTAGTTACGCCACTATGACAAATGTTAAAGCGGGCTTCTTATTTTGTGACGACTATACTTATTTATTTTTTAAACTTCCGCAAGACTGAGAAGCAGAGAATTAGCATTGCCACGTTGACTGGCATTGCTAATTGGAAGATGCCATGGCTCGATCGAGGGTGTCGCATGTTGCATCCCACACAAAAAGCTTACCCATCTTCCATGGCAGTAACGACATAACACCTGGTCTCCTGCCATCATCTCTTACCAGACCATTGGATTCACGTACATCTGTAAGGCTTGCGGTAACAAGAGCACGACGGATAATGTAGTTAAGGCGATTCACACACTGCACGGAGTGGCAGATTTTAATATTGTATGCAAGTACATCGATTAGTATACACGCCAGGTCCAACACACCGAACACGCGCCACGACGCGTGAGCGCGTGCCACTAGCAGATTCTGCCGCCGCGCGCTTAGGCGGGGCGGGCCACAGCAGTTAACACATTTATATGCGAAATTTAACAATGCCCAGCAATTTGGGATATGAAATGCAAAGAATACACACGAAGACGACCAAATGGAAAGTAACCTTTAGTTTGGTGCAGGCCATGTACAAAGCCGTCAGGCGCGGAGGCGCGGTAAAATCTGCTCGAAGTGTCACAGCTCTTCTCCACAGTTGCCGCGCGCGTGATCTGCTGCCACGCGCCTACGCGTGTGTGAATTGCCTAATGTTAGCATGTCGAGATAGCATATCGGTCAACGTTACTGAGCTGTTACTGCCTCGATGGTCTAGTGGTTGGCGTATGCGGCTGCTGATCAAGAGGTCTCGGGTTCGATTCCCGGGTCGGAACAAATATTATTTGTGTGATTCACAAATATTTGTTTCGGAGTCTGGGTGTTTTCTATGTATAATATGTATGTATTTACAAAAAAAAAGTATGTTTATGTATTTATATCAGTTGTTTAGTACCCATAATACAAGCTCTGCTTAGCTTGGGACTAGATGATGTTGTGTGTCAGATGTCCAAAATATTTATTTATTTATTATTATTTATTTATTACACTACTGAGTTTGATCCAAGTATGTTCCTTTGCAGTTCGTGCCTGTTAACAATTGTACATGAACAACATAAACATTTAGAAGGGGATTGGACAGACAATGGACTGTTAAAAATGACATACATTATAACTCGTGCGACCTAAGATGGCACCTGACTCAAATGTCAGTCGTTTAAAGTAATGAGTGCAAGAAAAATATAATTTATTCTAGTTTTTATTAAATTTCAACATTTATTTTGCTTCAATTAGTTTCTCATAACATACTACTTTATCTTAAGTGGTACTTTACTACCTGAGTTAAGAAAAAACATATGCATACCAATAGGAAGCAGGCCTCATTCATTGCATTCTTCGTGCACTGATTTATATAATATTAGGTAATACCCAATATCATTTTAAATGAAATTAAGAACTGAAATATGGTTATAAAATACAATTTAAAATCATTATGATAAGCGTTTTAATCGTAGTCTCTGAAAATCATATGTATATGGATATTTTTTTATTTTAAACTATTGCGTCTCATAGTCGTCATGCTGGTTTTTTTCGTGTGACACTAATGTTTACTACCTGTTTGTTACTAATGTTTATTAATTAAGTAATAAACTAAAATTATTATGGAAAGATTCTTGCAACGGTAATAGTGATGCTAACGCTACTCGCAGGACGACAGAGGGGTATCATTCGGTGGAACGGCATCATGTTTCGTTTTGAGCCAGGTGCCATCTTAGCTTGCACGAGTTATACCATTGTTGTAGCGTACCGCATAGGCCACCTGTGCTAGCACACTGGTATCTGAACGAATCTAGATACAACTTTTAGTATAAGTAGAAACTACGGAAATACCTTCTTCCATAGATGGCGTTATCAATCTGCATTTGCTGTACCCGTTTACTACATTTAGAGATGTTACACAGACACACCGCTGCTATGGGTTTCTATCTTGATAAAATAAGTTATTTTATCTTTCATAAATCTCAATAAACTCATTTTTAAAATTCTTTTTACAGCTTAAAGAAATTTGTAAAATTAAATATAGAGCCACCTAGGCGTATAAAGCGGAACTAAATGAATGAACTTAATTTTACTGTCAGTCTAATAGGTGGCGCCGTTTCCGTCTACTTGGTGTTCCATTCGTGGACAACTGAAATCAATACATTTTTATAAAGTGAGACTGAGCGGCGAAATCGACTATCGCGGTCTCTTAAACGAGTATATCTTGTAGTAAGTTGTTTCAAAGATGTCAATGAAAGCAGTTCTCACTAGATAGTACATAATACACTTTGAACTGATTCAGCCAATAACAGCACATGACTAGTCTACTTTCTGGATACTTAATACATTTTTTTATTTGATAGAACTTATTTATTTATACATCTTTATTTTACAGAAATAATACAACAAAATATACGATAATATTATATGTTAAAAATCTTGTATTTTTTATGTTAAACGAGCGGATGGGTTAGACTACTGCCATTCCCTCTCTTTTATGGATATAAAGGTGGACGGATTGGACCTTTCATTAGAAGCAGCGAAAGTATTGATTGACATCGGTTTTCTATGAGATCCTTGCATTACTTCGGTAATGTGTGCCAAAACATGGCTCAACCATGGTGATCTCCCATCTCCCACTCTAATCAGATCATGATACGGAACACCGTTGACACCATTTACCACCAACAACCAATACACGTAGCACGTCTCCAATAGTTACAATAAACGCAGTGTTTTCGTACTACGGCACATAGTGCAAACAAACGAACGAAACGACGATGACGTACATAATTAGACACGAAATTGTGAAGTTTCACTTCACATCAACAGCTTATAACTGTCCACTGCTCTACATGGGACGTAGTAACTATTCAGTAATCTGTGACATGGGCCTCTCTTATGAAAGAAAATTTTGGTCTACGATAACACGCTTTCCAGACAACCGTCTGGAAAGTAGGTATAGGATTTCCTTAAAATGTTGATGCGGGTCCGGTTCCTCCTAGTAACTGCATTCTTAGTCATGTTTTCTTATCAGAGATTTTCGATGTGTCTTGCCCTACACTCTTCTATTTACTGTGTTCCTTTGCCCTCATTGAAAGCAATATCATTCCCAAGGAAGGTTGAAGTCCAGAGGTTGGAGGAGCAAGAAAGAAGCCAAAATCCTATTCGATGTTACGCGTTATTCCAACCTCAAATATGATTGAGAGCAGGCAGACAGGCGATATAGCACAATTAGACTAAATATATTTAAAAATTATTTATTTTACACCTCATTTCACGAGGACTGAAATAATTTTGTTATTTTCGGGCAACAAATGAGTTAAATAAATAAATAAATAAATAAATATTGTTGGACATCATACACACAACATCATCTAGTCCCAAAGTAAGCAGAGCTTGTGTTATGGGTACTAAACAACTGATATAAATACATAAACATACTTTTTTTTTTGTAAATACATACATATTATACATAGAAAACACCCAGACTCCGAAACTAATATTTGTGGATCAAACAAATATTTGGTCTGACCCGGGAATCGAACCCGAGACCTCTTGATCAGCAGCCGCGTACGCTAACCACTAGACCAACAAGGCAGTCAAAGTTTTTTTAATGAGTTGTTTTGATTTGGTTAAGATCTTTAGAAGGTAGTTTGCTATGAACTGTTTTTCAGAACTGTTTACTTCGGGGATCCATTAATAAATGTTTCAACTAACGTATTATGCGGCATTATACAACGTGGCTAATGGTTTAGTCTCTGACTGCTAAGCCGGAAATAGTAGGATCGATATTGGTACATCCAGGGCAAATAGTGTGTTATAAGCCTGATCATTCGGTCTCTGCGTGTATGTGAAATTTATCAATAGAGTAATATAATAAGTAGTATTAATAGAATAAGTATTTATAAATGTATAAGTATGAAATTAAGTAGTCTGGTTATCCCCTACGGTTACCCATAATATAAGCTCTGCTTAGTTTGGGGACTACACGGCGTTGTGTGTAAAATGTTTGAAATTATAATAATAATATAAAATAATAATAATAATAAAACTTTATTTGAAAGACAAAACATACAAAAGATAGACAAAAAGACAAATATCCAAACACAGTCGATAGAGATAACATTTGACAATATTTTGAGGCTTGTGACATTTGCTAATGTCAAATATGTCAATCAATTTGATACAAGCTGACGTGGCAATTGAAAATTTTACTTTTATGAATTTATGGTTTATAATGTGTATTAGCACTTGCATGCATTATACTTTGTGAAAACGTTACAATTATACATAATAAAGTCTACATTAACATATATATGTGATACAAAACAAAAATAAGCCTCTGAAATACAATACTGAGCTGGTAATATTGGTGACGGGGGCTGTACGTCGTGTCCAACAAATAGGTGGACTGTCAGCATACACTGCAATGGCCTTATGCTATCACAGAGCTGATTTTCAGCGTCCACCATAGCAGCTGATTTGACGCTGATAGCCTCAGGTTACTAAATTCCGCCATCAATATTGAAAAATATATTATACTCCACAATTACTGCGCTCTCATCATATTTGTATCATTACATACATTACAACCATTTTTATTGTGAATCAGTGCACAACTCGGGTTGGGTTTCGAAACGAGTCACCTGAATTTGAGGGTTTTGGTGGTGTAGGGGGCTTAAGGGAGTTAGTCTTAATCCCCCAAAGTAATTTTGGCTGCCGGAGTTGCGTCTAAATATTTTTAAACAGTTTCCAAAAATTCTTAAATGCAATTGCAATTATGCAAAACGGAACGTATTTTTATGCTTTAGTACAGCTTTTCAAATGTAATTTTTAGGTTTTATATGAAAAACGTGAAACGAAACGCATCTTGGATGGATGATTTTGACACTAATTGACAGCAAATTTCAAATTTATGCGTCATTCCTTTGCTTTCGAGTTAAAGTGAATGTGTTCTTCCGTATCGATTCGTGTTTTTTCTACGACTTGGCTACGTTCTTGGATTCTAAAGGAAATCCTTTAGCACATAATATATAAAATATAATAACCTTGATTAATTAATTACAGTAAAGCAATCCAAACAGAACACATATACACGAAGAACACATATACATTTGTATAAGAACAGGATATAATTATTAGGTAATTAAAAGCAATGTATTACTCCGAATTGGCACAATCCGACTTCATTGGGTTAGGTTAGATGGCTAAGGCGGGAGCGTAGCGCAGCGAAGCTGCCGCCTTAGCCATCGTGGTTATTTTTTTTTAAACCACCCAGAAATAGGAGCCCCGCGTAGCGGGGTTCCGTCGACTATAATGCATAAAGCATTAAAACATGTATGTAAAGTGGTATAAATAATGTTTGTAAAAATTTCTGTTTTTGATTTTTTCAAAGGGAACCAAGTATTTTCGGCGGGTAAAAATGGTGAGGCAGGGTTCAGAGGGTTCAGACCCCTCCCCCCTCACAAAACTCACAACCCCTTAAAATGGCGACGTATTTCGAAATTTTTACCATTTCTGTTTTTAATTTTTTCTAAGGGAACCAAGTATTTCCGGCAGGTAAAAATGGTGAGGGGGGGTTCCGACACCTCCCCCCCCTCCCCCCCAACCACTCACAACCCCAGAATCAGGGGAGGTATTTCGAAGCTTTAACCCACAACTCGCGTTCATACGACGTACATGTCACTCACCTAATTAATCAGTTATCAATAAATATCTGTGTAATATGACAGTGTCTATCAATTATCAATTTATCAATCATTCCCAAAGCTGTACAGTTAGCAGACTGTACAGAAATATTTATTTTATTTTTTTATTATATAATATAAAAGTTTATTTAAATACTACTACTACTAGTTTTTATCACAGTAATCATTTTTTGATTAATATAAAGACTACTAGTTTTCTCCCGCGGCTCCGCCCGGTTATCGCGGTAACAAGTGGGCCATGTCCTTTCTCAGGCTCAAGACTATCTGTGCACCAAATATCTATTAATTTAAATCGGTTCAGTACTTTGGCTGTGTAATCCGGACAGACATAATTACAGTCACATATAAATATGTATTAGAAAAGATAACGTACAAACAATGTGGCTTCTATTGGTTTTTATTTTTAAATTCTATCAGTGGATCCAGAGTTTATTTTTTAGGGTTCCGTAGTTCATGACTTGGAACCCGTATAGATTCGTTGTGTCCGTCCGTCTGTCCTCGACCTACCACCCAAACGGTTGGTGCTAGGAAGATGAAACTTTGCAGGAACATGTGTTCTAATTACGTGGACATTTGAGGTAGTAGAGCCACGCTGATTTCAGCACGAATGGGCCGGCTCGACCCGGCCAGTACTACCCTCACACAGAAGACCATCCTAATAATGACAGCATTCTTGCTGTCGTATTTCGTTGGTGAGTGTGAGACCGGAGGCCAAATCATTCTGCATCATTCTCCCGCCCTTCGAAGGCCGGGAGAATGATGCAGAATAATCTAACCAGGCTGCCATGGTAAGGGTCACCATGCTACATTGCCTACCCTCACAATAAGACAATAAGCATGGTGGCCCTTACTCCTTGATTCTACTCATGCTTTCCATCAGGCAGAGTAGAGTCACTTTGGCAGGCTTAAATATAAAAAAAAAAACAAAGTGCTACATTAAAATTATGAAAAATATTTTTATTTTGGGTACCTCCCCTAGATGATTTTTTTTTTCTCGCGTCTACCCAATCGTGTGGGTTTTATTTACATTAGATAAATCTTTTTAAAACATTGTGAGGTTTCTAAAATCATTTTTCGATTTAGGTATTCGTTTATGAGTAGTTACCGCTAAAGTTTTAGTTCAATATATGGACTATCAGAGCATTTAGAGTTGGGGGCACACCCTATTTTTACAAAAAAAATCGTTTTAAAGTTGAAAACCTGCTAAACAAATAACAAAATCGTCTTAGCAACCTCTCCCTGTTTTCAAAAGACCTATCTAATGATACCCTACATTTTGGGGTAGACGCGGGAAAAGAAATGATCCTAACTTTACGTAAAGGGGAGGTATCCCAAATAATATTTCTCGTGATTTTATTTTAGCAGTTTGTCGATAAAAAGCTAAACGGCTGGTTCAAGAAATCTAAAAATAATTAGGGTAGTAGTCCATTTATTGAACTTTGAAGTAAAACTATAGCAGTTTTGATAACTCTTTTATTTCAGGAGTTATAGAGGCTTCGCTTGGAAAATGCACTTGGAAAAGATCGTACAAAAATAAATAAATAATAATTTAACATAACAATTACCTATTGGATACGATTTAAAATCTGCCTACCATTATGGGTGACTACGGAACCCTAATCTATGCGTGGCCTGACACGCAATTGGTCGATTTTTATTTATGTTCGTACGAAACGTAATATAGCATTTACGTAATTGGTGTTCATTAGTACTGACGTCCATTTATCAGCCGTTCACTAAAAGATATACTTTTTTCTATTTCCTTTCCTTTCTCACGTACTCCTAACTTACGTGTATATTATATCAATAAGCAAGCAGATAAAGTCTTATAGATATAGTTACCACACAGGAAGCGTTAATGCTTGGCAGTGCGGGCCCTAAATCGACTTATCATCAGAGGAAAAAGCGCCAATATCGTAATAGATGGGAAATATTGGAGCGGATGCGACTTGGATATTATTTTGGTTTGGTAGCTTCTATGTTTCGCTTGATTTAGAGCAGAAAGTCATACCTACTTATTTTTAGTATACCCATACTACAACACACGCAATATGTTTATATTTCACGAGAATTATCTAAACTTTTGTTTAGATCAACATGATAATACAAACATTTTCCAAACACGGACTGCCATAACGAGCCTGCGAAGGTAAACCAAACTTTTATATGTTTTGAAATCAGAGGCGGCGTGTAGGTAATTGTTCCCCCTCCAGCAGCGCTCGTAAGTCGTAACTCGTAATAAAGCCGTGGGTAAAGTGCGCGTGTACCAAGCCTAGCGATGTTTGTACGAGTATGTACCGTCGTTGTTTGTACAGCGTTCATTGCGACTGTTGTGGTGTAAACACCGAGAAAGCGGAACGAAGTAGGTACCAAACTCAAACGGTGTTCTGTTCTACGCTTTAGAGCAAACGATAAAATAATGGAACCTGTCTAATCTTAGCGAAGGACAAGAGATATAAAGTGAAGGCCCGTTTAATGCCGATATGACAGGTGAGCGACAGCCGTATTTCATGACGCATCGTGCGAATTACGCCCATTTTCGGGTATTGCTTAATAAAAACTTGGCTGGCTGGAACTGCGTTTAGGGTTATCATCTGTCATAAATTGTAACCGAACGAAATATCAAAAGAAAATGCGATGAGAATTGTTGCTAAAATAACAGTTTACAAGTATAAAGTAATTGATGTGTTTGTGAATATACCGAGCGATATGATGTACGGACTTAGTAGATCTTGGTCCTATGCAGGGGATGCTCTGATCTAAAGCTTGTGCCGTGACTTATGTATCAAATCAAGTATGTGCGCTCTGCATTTACTTAACATTACACTATAGATATCTAATACAATTCTCATGAGATAAAACTTAGGCTTGGCTCGAACCAAATTTATTAGAAAAGTTTTAGTATTCGACTTTTAGTCTTGGCAGGTCTTAGATATTTTAGTTTAAGAACTAAAAAGATTACAGTTAAAGGAACAGTATTATCTAGACTGACTTACTTAGTGACGTTACGCGTAAAAAGCTACTTAGAATTATTGCTCGTGTGAGAAATAAATTTATCTCAAGTCAATTTCCGTTAACCTAATTTCTTATGAAGTATTGGGACCGAGCAACACAATTGTAAATGTTATTTCATTAAACATTATGCATGACTATATCAACTACGGTAAATCTACAATGAGATAATGAATGCATCCAATGTAAGCACTCTTGTATGTATCTTTGAATGAATTAATAAAAAAATAAAAAAAAGCTATAGCAAAGATATTTGTTTTTCTTATCAGCTGAATTTTTGTTAAAGCATTACTCAAAAGTCACACGCTCGATAGTTAAAAGTTTAGGGCTTTTAACCCATTTATAATAATACTAGTATTGTGTACATAATTCGTTATTAACGTATTGTTATAATAATACTAAACCTATACCATATTACTTTACGACGGTACTGAACTGAACAAATATATTTTACTTACGTTGGACACGATGAAAGTAATAGTTAGTGAAGCACTAGTACCCTTTTATACCTACATTCACGAGCATATCAGTTGACAAGCTTGACATTAGTCATTGTTAGTTGCTATTAGCTTTGTCAAACAAACACGGACGTACCAACATAACACAGCGGCTGTCCCATGGGCACCAGATGTTGACTGTCATAACATTCATTTTATTATCACCTGGTTAAATTGTGTTCTAAGGTTTCTTAACTGAACTTATAAGACGAATACTTAATTAATTACCTTACCTATTTCTTCTAAACATCTTGTTTTGTCCTGATCTGAAAATATAGACTTGGAGTAAGTGTTATCATTTGAACTCTATTACCGTTTATAATAGTGTTTTAAATATATAACAGTCGTCATGGTTTATAAAATAATCAACATTTGTTGACCTACACGTCTTTTGAAGCTTTGTATTTCTTTCTCCTTAAAAAAATTGCCAGCGAGTGTATTGTTGATAGCTGTAGGTGTGTATATCATTTATAGGGTTAACAATTGCACGCTAGCAATATGAAATTGAAAATATTGTACGTAAACGTACAATTGTCTAATATTTAAAGTACGGATCCGCTTCAATACGAAGGTATACGTAAAGATAAAATTTAAGAGGCTTTTACGGTTATTGGTAATGTTCACGAATCAGTGAAATCTTTTTCCTGGGATCTAATAAAGTAGCCAAGGGTTGAAATAAATTGAGTAGCTACAAAAAGAGCTAACGGTTTTTCGACACGGACCCGAAACGTTCGTAGCTATGGTGGTAGAGTGGCAACCCTAATTAAAGTGTGCCGTTCTATCAGATGGCGCGGTACAGGCCGACTGTTAAGGCCCGCAACACCGAGCGTGAGAATTTGTGATTGAACACCCACATATATATTTTACATGCACACAGACGCATCGCGCACTGTCGCATACATGTCGTAGCAAGTAATCACCGACTTTCGGTTTTTTGCTTATGTTAAATATCCATCAACTGTTCGCCTTTGTAGAACGTATTTTAATGTCTTACAACGCACGCAATGTATCTTGCCATAACGTAAAGCCCGTAGGATTCATTCAGTACAGAAAGTCATAATACTTTCTATATACCAATCGAATGGTCAAAGATTATAAAATAGTTTTACACAGTATAAAATAAATTCGCTCGCGTGCATTGTCTGTCAACTCAGATCCTTTTAAATACGCAAGGTATTTAAATACGGTTTTCATCATAATTAAGGTTACCTTTTAAGGAAGATTTATTAATGTTATTTTATTATTTTAAAGGAACACATAAATAAAGCCAATGTTGACAAAATTTTACGAGTTACATAAATTAGGAATAACCTACAGTAATACTTTTTTAATTATACTTTTTTAATATTTCTTTATTAATTTATTTGTGAATTATAATTTCAAAGTAATTTGGAACAATGTAATATTAATCCTTATCTTAATAAATACTGTAGACATTTTAAGCATTTCATGTAGAATAAAATTGTTTATTACACAATATTATTTAAATAAATATTTTATAATACGTCAGAGCGTTCATCCAGGTCGCACCGTAATTGGCCGTAATCTTACACTAGTGACTCTCAGTGTAAGATTTTATTATGTCAATAATGTGTGTTTAACGATACGCGGTCTTATAGGTATTTAAAAAACATTTAAAATTTGTCAAATTATACCTTCCTTTAAAACCAATCTATCCATTGCTGCAAACATCGTGAAAATCGGTGCAGTAGTTTTTAAGATACGTTATGTTTTGAGTTTAATAGACAGGTTGAAGAGGCAGAGGACTGTGTTTCTTTTTAAATATATTTAATGCAAAGTAACTCTGTCTGTCTGTCTGTCTGTCTGTTACCTTTTCACGCCTAAACCGCTGAACCGATTTTGATCAATTTTAGTATAGAGATATATGGAACCTCGAGAAAGGACATGGCTACTTTTTACCGCGAAAATCGACACACTCGCGGGCGGAGCCACGGGCAAAAGCTAGTAAAACATAAATACGACTAGCGGTTTATACATACGTAATAAAAGTGAAATAATAATCCTCTAACACCAAACCATTGAGTAGTATTACTTTCCATCATCAGCTGAACATCTTGAAAGATACGGCTAAAGGTAACACACATATCCTAATATTAATATTATAAATGCGAAAGTAACTCTGTCTGTCTGTCTGTTACGCTTTCACGCCTAAACCACTGAACCGATTTTGATGAAATTTGGTATGAAGATAGAACTGAACTTGGGAAAGGACATAGGCTACTTTTTATCGCGAAAATAAAGGTAGAAGGGTTTGAAATAGGGGACGAAAGTTTGTGTTGAAGTTCCTTATTATCAAACATAAAATCAGGTAAGATTGTTTAATCTACGTGTCGCGCGATATAAACGAATTCCACGCGGGCGAAGTCGCGGGCGGAAAGCTAGTTTATAATAAATAACAATAAATAAATATTTCAGATGAATGACACAGAATATCATCTACCAAATATTCGTGTGATCCGCAAATATTTATTTCGCAGTTAATAATACATAAACATACTTTTTTTTTATAAATACATACATATTATACATAGAAAACACCCAAACTCCGAAACAAATATTTGCAGATCATACAAAAATTTGGTCCGACCCGGGAATCGAACCCTAGACCTCTTGGTTAGCAGTTGCATACGCTGACCACAAGACCAACAAGGCAGTATGATATATTACAATAATAAATAAACAACTATTTCCAACATCTTACACACGACATCATCCAGTCCCAAACTAAGCAGAGCTTATATTATTGATTCTAGACAACTGATATAAATACATAAACATACTTTTTTTGTTGCTTACCTATAGAATACACCCAGAACCCGAAATAAATATTTGCGGATCACACAAATATTTGGTCCTACACGGGAATCGAACCCGAAACCTCACTCAAGCAAAGTAGTCGCATGCGCTACCACTGCCACCTAGGCAGTCAATAAATAATAAAAGTCATAAAGTAATAAAAGTCAATAATAATTTTAAAACTCCTAACCGTTAAAAAGTTATATCTTCCACCATCAGCTCATCATCATGAAATGATGGCTACCAGATATTGCGTCTGGAATAGCATTACAAAATAAAAAAAAATATAATAACTATTTATAGGGGCGTATTATAACGTGCTTATACAATTTTAGGGTTTCCCTATAAACTAAGATTGAAAACACCCAACACCTAAAAAAAAAAAAAAAAATGTGGTTCTCATAAACATTTGGTCCGACCCGTGAATCGAACCCGAGACCTCAAGCGCAGCAATCGCATACGCTACCACAGTGCCACCGAGGCAGTCATTTAAAATGAATTTTAAAAATCGGTCCACAATTGACAGAGTAATCAATGAATGTACAATAAAAAAAAATCATTTAGTTAAACATAAATAATACTCCTTTTTTGAAGTTGGTTAATAATAATATAAAATATAAAGATTGGTGTGTCTATTCTCAGACCTACCAAATATTATCAAAAGTTACACACAGTCACGTCGTCGTATGTAAACAATCAAATCTCTGTGTGCGTGACAGTGCGTGTTGAGCTAAAAACGAGCGTGCGCTCGCCTTGAATATTCGGAGAACACTGAATTTTTGGATCGCGTGAACTCTGTTTTATTGCAAATTATTTCTCCATACTAAAATGTATGGAACTTTTGCCGCTAAAAATTAATGATGTTTAAGTTTAAATTATGACTTTCTGGTGAGAATTAATAGAAACCTTAAATGGTTAATCTCTTTTTTGTACTTTTTTGTTGCAACTAATGTAATATTTATTTCAAATAAAGCAACATAATACTAGATACATTCCAATCAGAAAAGGTCGATTTCGGTGATTTTGGTCACTGTTGATGATTTTTTTCTCGAAAATAAATAATCGTATTAATAATTTTACTCGGTTTCTCTATAGATTGCTTTATTAAGGAACTGAGATATTTTTTTAACTGTCAAATAATGAATTAATTTGTTTCTCTTGTCATAACCGTAAGTGCTTTTTCGAGCAATTATGGAAACGATCCCCTTAACTGGAACGAATTGAGCGCAATCTTTACGCGCTCCGCCGTTACAAGCTGACGTTTATTCGCTTATAAACTCGGCGACGAACGTGCGTTGCGGGCATTAAACAGGAAAGCTCAACGACAACACCACTTTGTATTGATCCATTATTTAATTCTACCTAACAGAATCCATTACATCGTACATTCAAATTATTGCTATAGGGAGCGATTACAGTCAAATAACTGTTTCAGTGGCTTTGATTAACATTGTATTAACATTTCAACAATCATATGTAACTGACATGTGAGGTTCTTTTGCTTACTTACCTTTTAACAGGAAAATATTTAAGTCATTATTGGCCAATATGTACCAAGTTACTTAGACCAAACTCCTATTGTATGTAATAAACTTCTATCAGGATTTCTTAACACTACATTTTCTCCTTTTTGTATTGGGTTCAGACGCAAACCTAACATCATTATTATAGTGCCAATTTTCTGAAGTAGTGAGTCTGAGTCTGAATGTAACGAGTTTTTCATTAAGGTCATACGTTGGCAATTTTTTGGCGTTTTTAATTTGAAAGGCCCATATGTGCCATCAAGTGTGGAATATGACATCGTTCAAAAGAACACCTCAGCTTCTTACGGCAGCAAAGTTCCGAGAGTTTCAACTTTTAACGACTCTTTTGCACACATCTGGCTCAATTATGTGTTATTCTAAAATTGATTCGTCGTTTTTATTTATGTGTTTAGATGTGTGTGACCTTCAGACACTTTACTAGAAAAATGTAGGAGGCGAACCGTATGAACTTATCCCGAAATATTTCTGCGAAATGCCAATCGTAGCGTCCGCTGTTTAGCACATACAGCCATCATGTTAACGACATGTCGCTGAGCTTGACCGGGTTCTCGACCTCATCTCTCAATGGGGAAATGAGAATCTGGTCGAGTACAACGCCAAGAAAACACAGGTATGCGCGATCTCTACTAAGAAGTCTCCCTTTCTTCCCCTCCCTACTTTTCAGAGCACTCAACTGCCACTGCAGGATAAGCTCAGTATCCTGGGGGTGGATGTCTGTCAAGATCTCAATCTGCATGAATACATTGAGAGTTATAAATGATATGCACTGTCCTGGAACAGTGCATCCACACTAATCGGTAACTTTTTGAAATTTTGCTTGGTTTGCCATTCATAAAACATGACTCGTAGATCATTTTTTGGCCAAAATGGGGGTCTTGTTCAAAACGTTTCGAAACCCAAACAGAGAACTAATTCCGATTTTTAGACGTTGAGCGGGTAGGCTTAAATATCAGCACAAAATTGAAATCTGTGTAACACCGAGTTCTTGTGCACTGCGAGGAATCGACTTCGGATTCTGCTATACACTTTCATAAACCACTGTGGTGTTTTCGGCTGATCTTCATTATTTGAACTGGTCGTCTGAAATGTAGCCATTATTAGATATTTGGGATCGGTTTCTAGTTCAACTAGTTCTACTTCAGAATCAGTTTTTCCACGGCGCGACTAGAATCTAACCACCGCAACATAGATTAGGAACTGGTTTTAAAGCTGGAATATAACGAAAATTTCAAATAACCAAAAAAATGATGATCAAAGCAAAATGGCAAAAACCTGTAATTTTGTTCGTTCCTTTACTAAATAAGAATGTAAGAACTTGACATTATAAAAGCCATTTGTTCCAATTTATAACATTAAAAATTAATGTTAACGCATACAATCCATACAGTAGGTTCTGCAAGAGTATACTATTTTTAGGGTTCCGTAGCCAAATGGCAAAAAACGGAACCCTTATAGATTCGTCAAGTCTGTCTGTCTGTCTGTCTGTCTGTCTGTCCGTCCGTATGTCACAGACAATTATTTCCGAAACTATAAGAGTTATACTGTTGAAATTTGGTCAGTCCATGTATTCTGTGAACCGCATTAAGATTTTTACATAAAAATAGAAAAAAAACAATACATTTTGGGGGTCCCCATACTTGGAACTGAAACTCAAAATTTTTTTTTTCATCAAACCGTATGGGGTATCTATGGATAGGTGTTCAAAAATAATGTTGAGGTTTCTAATATCATTTTTTTCTAAACTGAATAGTTTGCGCGAGAGACACCTCCAAAGTGGAAAAATGTGTGTCCCCCCCCTCTAACTTCTAAAATAAGAAAATAAGAGAGTGATAAAACTAAAAAAAAAATATGTTGTACATTACCGTGCAAACTACCAGCGAAAATTGGTTTGAACAAGATCTAGTGAGTAGTTTTTTTTTAATACGTCATAAATCGTAACACGCAATTTACCTTTCATCCAATCAATACACTAGTATAAAAACATCGATGAAAGTCACAACGAACTACAAGAACTTTTATATGATGTTACTTGCTGATACGGAACCCTTCATGGGCGAGTCCGACTCGCACTTGGCCGCTTTTTTTTATTCCTTTTAAATTCTGGTTTACCACAATTGGATACAAAACTTACATCAATTGTGATAAAATGTGAGTTTAATTCTAAAAGTGTGTTAAATGTTTTGTAACAAATTTGCTTCTTGATTAAGGTTATGGCTGCACTGAAAGCAGGTATATGTAGAAACTGTAAAGACATGGAGTTCGTAGAAATAGTAGTGTTCGTGACGTCACGTAACTATTCCTGCTACTGCGGACGTGATAACCGCTACTGCAATATTAGTTTTAATGTTTATTGATACTGAAATAAAGTTTCAACGTACAACGACGAGGGGCTCGTGAGGGAACTTTTTTACTTGCGAAGCGCAGTGGTAATGTATTTGTAGCGAATTAGTATCGTCGCCGGTAGGTGTGGTTCTTAGTAGGGGTGGGGGCGCGTCGAGTTATTTGTCTAGATCGTGCGGAATGCAGTCATGGACAGGCCCCGGCCCCCGGCCCGCGAGCCATGCGCACCATGGCCGCCCCGACATTACTCAGCTCGCACTTGCACAGATAACGTCGCAGTAATATATTCCGCAGGTGCGGATTGCCAGACCGAGTAGCTCTTTAACATAACAGTACCGTTTCTGTCGGTACAGTACAGTACAGATAATACTACTTTCAGAAAAGTACAAACAAAGAGAGAATACGCAGAAATTTAAACACATTTCGATACTGTGTTTGATTGAATTTGTGAGTGAAATTGATTGAATTCGCTAAGAGAAACGTATTAACACATTTTCTTTTAAAAAGTAGAGCAAGGTGAAAGAGGTGACCCGTTTATTTTCTGTTATTTTATCTAATCCGGGCTAATCACGAAGCAACCAGGGGCTCAAAATTATGATCTACAACTTTCTTTTTGTTTTGGATTAAGTTACATTCATATTTACAGCGGCATTGCAATGTAACTCCAACAAGAAATTTAAATTAATATATGTTTTATATGAAATCTAGCTGAGTCGTACGGTGTTTCTCGTGGTTGTTATTATACCTATAGGTATAACAATATCCACGGGTACTGAAAGCATAAGTTGCACATCAGCTATCTGCAAGTGAAAGTCTCGTCAAAATTGGTTCAGCCATTCCACAAATTAGATGGAATAAACGGACAAACATACAGACGGATGCACGGACTGCTAAAAAGTTAAAAAAATATATTTTATGACGTAAGAACCTGCCTACCGTATACAGGTACTTTTAAATGCATTTATAGAAAAGCGGCCAAGTGCGGGTTATGCCACGCATAGAATAGGTTTCCGTAGTGACCCATAATGGCACGTGGATTTAAAATCCTGTCGAATAGATAATTGTTCTGTTTAATTATTATTTAATTATTTTTGTGCAAATAAGCGGATTTCCATCCGTGTGGTGACGGATTAAGAACACAGAGTGTCATCACTCCTATTCATGGGCGTACCCAGCATCTGGCCTAGGGGGGGGCAAGTCAAAAAAGTTTTAGGTCGGATCCTCCGCGGCTGTTTTGTCATACACACTACTCAAACACACCTACATGAATCATTAGGTATATGTAGTGTGTCTTCCAAAAGACTGTACCACGGCGTCTAATTCGACGACCAACAGTTGCAGGTGGAAGGTGGTACAAGCGACATTATGTTACGTGCAGCCTAAGGGCTACAAGAGGGGCAACGGGACTGCAATCGGGAGAGGGGGTCTTCTCGAACGGGGGTGGAGAACACTGCGTGGAAGAAAAGGTCTTTATAAAATTACCCCTAACCCAAGCTGAGGGAGCCCGGCGAAGAGGTTTACGGTTAGGGGGATATGTCAGCCGCTAGGGCAATACAACGGTAGCTCACGTATAAGAGGAAAACCATTATGGACGTGACTCAAGAGAATATATTACCCCAGGGTACCGGCCGCACCGCGAACGGAGAATCCCTCGGCACTCCAGCGTCAGCCTCAGTGGCTGACACTGGAGTGTTCTGCCCACCGTATTCTTGGGGGCACAGTTACGTACACAAGGATATCCGAGTCTGGGCACATAAACCAGGGCGCACAAGCCCAGTTTTGTGCATCCCAGGACGCCGAGACCGGCGTCTTCTCGCGCCCAATCAAGGGAGTGCTTAGGAGGCGACAATCAAGCGTCAGCCTATGGAATCCCTTAATCAAGGTCCATGGCTGCACAAAGGAGATTCAGAAGAGAACGATGCTTGGCTCTCTGCTCTGTTTCCTCGCGATCACCACAAACCCGTAAGCGGAAACCGAAGGACACGTCAGATAACAACCGACCCAAGAAACTCGCACGGCAAAAGGGCACAACAAGGGGTGTAAAGAGCAATGAAAGTGGAACAGGGACCGAGATGAAGCGTGATGACGCACCGGGTCCATCTTGGTTGCGGCGGAGCTCCATTACTGTAAGAGGTAAGACCAGCAAAGCAGCGTTCTCAAAAAAAAGCAGCTTAATGAGACCAATTCGCGGCCATGCTGGACCGCGTTCTTGCTGAGGTCCAAAAAAGATGATAGGGGGTCAGTGCCCAGGTACGAAGAACTTGCTGCTTCCAGCGGCTTTAAGTCCGGGGACGGAAGGGGCCACTGGCGTGCAGTCGCCTAAAGCCAAAAAGATGAGTAGGAGGAAGAAGGGTCAGTGGGCTACACAGATGTCGCAAGCGCCAGTATCGCTTTCCACTATGCAGTAGAGGCAACAGCCGACAGCGGCCCCACTATCGAGCGAGACGTGGGTCCCTTGGTCTAAAGGCCAAGGCCAGGAAAATGGCAGAGATGGCCCAGTCAGGGCGACGGGCGGCTGCCCCACCGCCACCGACTATTAAAAGGGTTATACCGCGACTTATAACAACAGCGGCTGTCACAGCCTCCGTACCTCCTAGCTCGGAGACGACAATAGCCAAGCTGATGGAGAACGCGCGGGCTAACATCAGATTGGGTGATCTTGGCATCACAGGTGGTCTCCGCACCAAGCGGGCTATGACCGGCGCCCTGATCCCCGGAAAGCGCCGCTTCAGCAGACAAACTGGCAGCACGCCTGCAAAATGTTCTGTCTGACACCGATGCTATTATTGCGCGTCCGTGTAGGGCAGGAGACATACGGGTGATGGACCCGGAGGAGTCAATCACCCAAGCTGAAGTCGCCAGGGCGGTAGAAGCGGGGGGGGGGGGGAATGTGCATTCTCCGACGTCAAAGCCGGAGACATACGTGCCTCGCCGTCACGACTGGGAACGGCCTGGGTTCGCTGTCAACTTGCCGCTGTTCGCAAAATAGTGATCGCTAAACGGTTACAAGTGGGCTTTGTTTTGGCCAGGGTAGAGACACTGCTAGCACGCCGGTGCCTTGAAATGGGACACGTGAGAGCTAAGTGTCCCAACGAGACGAACCGGGGTGCGAGATGTTACGTGTGTGGTGACACAGGTGACACGTCACGTGACACGAACATGCACTGCCAAAACGCCGAAATGCCCGGTCTGTTCGGACCTTGGCCGTCCCACGAATCATCGGCTAGGGAACAAGAAGTGCTCCCCGCCGAGAAAAAAGAAAAGGGGCCCGCGAATCATCGGCTACAGGGACACAGCCGGAAATCAGTCAGGTACAGGAGGCAATGGAAGCTTAAAAATTTACGTCCATCCATAAAGTCTTACAGGGCAACATAAACCACTGCCGCGCAGCACAAGACCTGCTTATGCAGACGATTGCTGAGTAGTCGGTTGCCTTAGCGATGGTGACGGAACCATATTACGTCCCGAATCATCCCCAGTGGTTTGGTTCGGATGATGGAACTGTCGCCATATAATATATTGGGCAGAGATGAACAATGGCCTCCATTGCGCCCTCCTTCAACGAGGGCTGAGGTTTGTGGCAGTAGAATGGGACCCCATGGTCATTGTGGGCTGCTACATATCTCCGAATCGCGGACTCTCGGTTTTCGAGGCGTACTTGGATTGACTTAGGAGTTGCGTTTGCACTTTCCTGTCTCGTCCGATACTTGTCTTGGGCGATTTCAACGCCCGCTCCACAGAGTGGGGAGATCGCCTAGATAACTCAAGAGGAATTACACTAGTCGAGTATTTGATTTCTCGGCATTGTGAACCGGGGTTCAATCAGCACCTGTATACGGTAAAGACGGAAGCCCGACTTTTCCATGGACCTCGTTGTGGTCCGCCCGCCGGCGAATCCATCGAGGTCAACTCGGTTCTCGTACCGGTCCGGGCCCAGATGAGGTACCTGGGTCTGGTCCTCGACGGCAGGTGGCTCTACGACGAGCACTTCCGGCAGCTTGCTCCGAAGTTGATCGGCACTGCCGCCTTCCTTGGGCGTCTTTTGCCCAATCTGGGAGGAGCCAGTGTCGCCACGAGGCAGCTGTACACGGGGGTTGTCCGGTCTATGGCACTCTACGGTACACCGGTGTGGGCGGCGGCTCTGACCGAGCAGAATAGGGCGGCCGCAAAGAACTCTGGCGGTCAGAGCCATACGGGGTTACCGCACCGTGTGAGGATTTCGCTCATCTGGCACGCTGGCAGTCTGCCCCGCATGGGAGACGCAGCACCGGGTCCTCACTGCAGTCATCGGAGAGGATCTCTCGCTACCGGCCGTCGTTCGTTCCATGGCCAGCAGCGAGAGTTGTTTTACCGCGGTCGCAACCTTCTACGAGGACGTAATCACGCAGAAGGAGGCGGCGGAGAAGGCCCGTGAGGACGACCTCCACTCAAGGTTGACTGGGCGGCGGAGGCGCGAACATCTGCGCCTCATGCCGCCTTAAGCGTGGCCGCGGGTGGACGGACGGGTTTTCCCTCCACCCGCACTATGTGGCCAGCCACGAGGGGGCGGCGTCGGTGTGTGCCGGACGCCGCCTAAGAGAGGGTCGTTGAAACGAGACGGTGCCCGCATCAGGAGAGGGAAGGCGCAGGGGGAGTCCAGAAGGAGATCTGACCCTGGACTTCTCATCCTCCTAAACGAAGAAGCGCGGAGAGGGCACACTGTGTGGTTTTTAGTGGGTTCAAGTCCGACACACCACCCCTGTTGACCTGTTTACGGTGGCAGGGGGAGTCAGCTCTCGGCTTTCGACTATGTGTCTGGATGGAGGGTGGCGTAGGAGGTGGTTACCTTATCGGACCACCGTCACATCGTTTTTGATGTGACTAGCTTCACTCCGCGGCGTTACTCGAAATTAACAATAATAACGGCGGGTAACACAGTGGGACTCAGCTAGTGTCAAATAAATTGAAACCTCAACTCTTCGTCCGCCATCGTCGCGCGCGGTTTTTTGGTAATTGCACCGTGCATGTTGCCAGTGTCTACTATATTATTTAAAAGTTAGAGCATAAGGCCCCGTTTACACTTTGATTAGTAATAAGGCGAGTTCATACATGTTCTGGGAGATTTCCAGGGGGGGGCAGCTGCCCCTCCCTGCCCCCCCCTGGGTACGCCCATGCTCCTATTCATCCCACGTGGGTGTCGTAAAAGACGACTAAGGGATAAACTACGCAAGACAACATCAATGCAAAGATAAGGAAAACTTGAAACCAACCCTATACCAACCCGTCTGGTAGGCCAAAACCTGCTTTCTAAGGAAAAGCCTATGTCCAGCAGTGGACTGTTAAAGGCTGTTGATGATCATGATAAGTTAGGCCTCGTATAACTCCTAAACTAACATAGTTATCTAAACCATTATGGTTTCCCTTTGAAATTCATCACATGGACTACCATCATAATTTTTCCAAATTTTCGAGGCCGCTGAGTCATTATAGGGGGAGAGAGAGAGAGAGTGTTTTTACAAAAAAAATGTCCTTTCAAGTAAACAACTTGCAAACGGATAAATAAATAATAAATCATCTTAGCAACCTCTCAATATTTTAAAAGACCTATTTAATGACACCCCAAACTATTTGGCAAATTCGAGAAAATAATATCATTCTCACTTTACATGTAGGGAGGGTACTCCGAACAAAAGTATCTCTCGTAATTTAATTTTAGTAAAATCACATGCAATGCAAAGTGTCATATTTCTAGCGCTAACCATTTGGAAGGGAAGTCGAGGATAGACGAACAGAAGGACAACTATCTTATAGTTTCCTTAGGGTTCCGAGTACCTTCGGCACCCTAAAAAGTGTTAATTTGAAATTACAAGCAGACATTTCAATTTTATTTGTATAGATGTATTGAGAAGGGACATCTTAAATACATTATTATTATTAGAAAAAAAAATTGTTTACACAAAACAAATGTAGGTACTTCAAATTGCAGTAATTTGACACTTTCAGTTCAACTATTAGCGCATAATTAAGTTAACATCATCTTATCATCTAGAGAAGAGATGATTTGGAGGGGTAGAAATCTTAATGTCATCTCAACGTACCCAGTTTATATTTTTAATCGAGTTTACCCGTGTCGTAGGTCGGTATATGTGAAGTAGTGAAGCGCTGTTGTCCAGCAATGTACAAAGGCTATAAATCGAATGCACGCAGTGAGAGCTCACCGGCGCCGTCCCACTACGGAGACGCTTTTGGCTGCGATTCAAGGCCGTGACCGGTTTAAATCTCTCTCGGTTTTAACTTGCCCCAGATACTTAACCAATTCGATCTATACGTAATCTCTTACTGATCAACGTACTATTTCAGCCTTTAACGATGTCTACTCACAGTCTGTTGGTCCCTTTAACAGGATGAAGAGTGGCCATAATAATAAAGTTAACCTGTTTTATGAACTGTAGAGACATGTTTAGAAAATTATAACACGTTTTACCACTTCAAAGTGGCAGATAAAGTTGTAGGTAAAGTTACATTAATGTTGAAGAGAAAGTCATTAATTTGGCGCAATTTAAAGGCGTCCTCCTTCGCTGGTATTGTAATACCGTGTCGTGGAGACAGACAATGGCTCCTCAGATGATTAATAAAGGCGAGGCGGGAGGCAGCCGGAGCAGCTATCAACTCGCAGCGGTCACGTCGGGATGTGGCCCACTCGTTCGTGCCAACAGATATATAACTACCCGTCACAGTCCTCAAGTTTCTGCTTTGTAAGGAGATAAAAACATGACTAACTACAGATTTTATCTAATGACTTGTTTCACTGAAATGTTGAGTGTGTCATACAGCCAGTTGCATTAATAATTTAATAATATATGTTTTTCAAATATGTACTTAAATAAGTTTTATAGACTCAAAATTCCTAAACAGTTAAAGTTAGGATTCTTAAAATCCTAACTTTTAATATTCCACTATTTACCAAGTACGTAACTTACTACTTAATTAGGAACGTATATCGTAAAAGCCCACTACTTATTTCTTTTGGCTTTATTGTAACAAGACAGATAACAGCCTCTTAAACGATACATGTATGTGTGAGTGTGCTCTTGGAAACTGTCGTCATGACCGTAATTTGCAAACTTGTACTAATGACGGCTCGAACAGGACCATTGAGCGGTGGCGACACTTTAACTAATTGCATTTAGTGCAGTCGTAAGTCAAAATTAACTTGTAAATAATTTGGTTACTTCATAGTGTTCCTTTCACCCCGTGAATTCTTCTTGATTGTTAATAGTACCTATTATACTTTCTCGATACATTTTTTCAACTAATTGGTTTCGATTCTATAAGAGGATTTACTCGTTATAGTTTAGACTTGACGTCGGTTTCGTAGAACACTCTCTCTCGGAGCTTTTATTAAAATTAATACTTGGAATGTTTTTTTAGGTCATCAGTGACGCAGATTTACTTATATTCTTATCAATCCTCTTCATTACAAGCTTGTTTTATTCAACATTGAAGTAGAGTTTGGGTCGACTTAAGCTTCAAACCTAAAATTTCTTGTTTTTGAAATCGACTTCTAAAATTTTTTTTACTTTTTTGGGTACTTCTCTAATCCATGAAGAATGGCAGTCAGCTCTGCATATTTGTCCTTTATAGATATACGCTCAACATCTGTCTAAGGCTAATGCCAACCGTGATTTTTTCTACGTTGATTTCTCCTATCAGGCTTTCTTGTCATACTTAGTGTTCTTATAGGCGGAAAGAAGTTCTTATAGGCATTAATTTAATGATTTATGGTTGAGTATCTAACATGTTAACATGCTGCACGTTTTTAGTCATCGTTTTTGATCTTAAAAAATATTATAAAATGATTTTATTTCTTTTAAATAAACTTGTAGCAACTTCCACTTACAAAGACATATTCACCTCGTCTGGTCTGTGGATCATCCCTCCGTGGAGGTGGCACATGAAACCTGCTCCTTCACAAATTTGATAATATTTTAAAACACGAAGCAAGTGACAATATCTGACACGTGAGACTGGAAAGGCTGCATTAGATGAGATTACAAAGCACATTGTGTTATTTGCGGTTTGCTGCAGCGGATTTATTTACATTCACCAAACAAACCTGGAAAACGCTGATACTAATATAATAACAGGGTTAGTAAATACATCGTTATTGGACTACAATGACATTATACTGACCAAAATTATTATTGGTTGTATATGAACTATGTGTATGTAAATATTGTATGCGTATAGTTATTGAGACTCACTGAGCCTCAGCAAGTGTAAACAACCGAAATTCATCATGTTCATTGCAAAATATCATGTATTCATCACGGTGCCTTCTCTCTTGTTGTTTTCCCCAAAACCTTCTTGACAGAGATTCTTCACATTTTCATACTCGTAAACTTAATTATATTACCAATTTTCTACTTTTGTTCACAAAGGAAAAAATAGTTTATTATTATAAAGGTATAAGAAAGGTATTGAATCAATAGAAGTGGCTCTTGATGGCAGTAGTGTTACCTCGTGTGAGTCATGGCTAACTAGAAGTGGTGTATTTCTGCGGGGCCTTGACCCGGGCGAGCTCGGCCGGCGCGCTGCAGGCGGGGCGACGCCTCTGCACTCCTTAACTGGATTACACACACCCTTTTCGAGAGACAATTCAGCTCAAAATCTTACGTGACATGTACGTATATACTCCTAATTTCTTGTTTACAATCATTGAAGGTTTCAGTTTAATATTATACCCCTGAGTATTTAGAAAAAACTTTTAACTTTTCCACAGTATTTAACATAATTATGTAGCCAGACCCGGTTGGCAAATAAACAGAAAATTATAACTCCTGTTAATAATTGACCCCACTACAAAGAACAGATGGCTAATTCTAAAAGTTTTTAATGCTAAAATCTTGGAATACTTTAAATAACAGATAAAGGGGTAGCCAGAAACAGACCGGGCCTGCACCGCGCTGTGAGGGGTGGAAGCGCGACCAAGTTGATATCTCAATAAAACTTGATAATCTCATTTTTGTGTTGCTGTGAACCGGAATCCTGCCAATAATGAACCAGGACAATATTCTTTTTTACTAATCTCCTCACTTTTTATTCCATTATTATTTGACGACTCATGAAAACTTTTGTAGAATATCTAAATAAGAATAGGCGCCATCTACGCTCATTAAACACTGGTTTGACCCTTGAGTGGTTAAAGGGATTATAAAAGTAGGTATCACAATTTTTTTCAAATTAAAAATTTCTCGAGCATTTTCATTGTGCTTTATTTACCGAGTATCAAGTATCTATCACTGCCGAGGAAACCGTTTGGTTTGCCTTCGACGGTAAACTCACAAATATTTCTATAAAAGTACTTAGATTTTTCTTGCCAAAGTTTTTGATGCAAGATTCAAGTGATTGGCTTCTGATGTAAAATGTTAGTTAGGTCTCTGAAATCAATTTCGTAATTTTATTAAAGCCGTGCCGAGTTAACAGGACGAAAAAGACTTGTAGGCTTTGGGTCGTGGCAGCCGTGAATAGCCGATTATGTCTATTTCTGTGACGAGAACGAGCGGAGGCAGATTTTGAGGAGATATAATTAGACTTTCTTAAGGGTTCATTTTGCTTAATGAGTGTAGAAGCAAGATTTGTTAAAGTAAATTTTTATCGTTACAAATATTTAGAATATACGAACCCTCTCTGTATATTGCATCAGCTTTTACATAATCCTGGTTTTCCATTGAATTTATCAAAATGTTTATTTACGAAATTTTCTGATCTTTTTATTTAAAAATTTAAAAGTAATAAAACATATTTTGGGATTCTTGTTGTAATAACAATAAATAAAGTGTTAAAGGTGTCTCTAAATATTCTGCATGATAATTACGGAAATAATATTAAATCTACTTATTATAATAAGTTAATATAAGGAGTAAGCAAGTTTTATCAAGGAAAGTCGCAAGGACAATTAAAAAAAAGTGCGTATGCGATTCACACACGATAGAAGTGAAATTTCAGTAAATAGACAAAAGAATGAGATATATATAAAGCTGTAATATACAGTGTACAGTATTAGCTCACGTACTTTTCACATATTTAGTATACACACGTTAAATACTCAATTACAAGCAAGAATTAAACAGTGTGCAATATACACACACACTGACATTTGCTCTCTCGCTCTGGCTCACTAATTTTGTATTTGTGTCTCTTACCTGTCATTTTTCCGTTGCATCCGGTTTGAAATCACAACGATTCTAAAGAAGTTTCACTTCAAAAAGATAATTGAATTCAGCAGTCTTAGCCGCTATTTTCTAGAAACTTGTTCCATAAACTAAGTGCCAACGAACTGCGCACTATTGCCTTTTTAATAAAATGCACTGGTAAAGAAAAAGGTGAGAGGTAATGCAATGTCCCAGTGTTCCCATCGAGCTAAGGGCCGGGGGCTTCAGAGACGTGCAATCACCGGGCGTGTTTGTCGCAGCCCGACGCCGTCGCCGAGCACCGTTCATTCGTGAATTATTATGAAATTGAGCGACACTGTACCTACCACTCAAATTCTAATGAAATTTTCGTTAAATAGTGTATGTCAGATGGATTCTTCTAAACATAATTGTTTTGAAGAACACAGCTCGTTCCTGGGGATTTCATTACCTTTCTCGAAGTGACGGAAGTAACCGGAGCTCAAGCTTAAAAATGAAAGGATGAAAGGCAAAACAAATGTCTAATAATAATAAAAACTCAATTGTGTATAGTCTGAACAGAACAGAACAGAACTTAACAAACATTCGTAACTATTTCAATCACAGCAAGAAGAGAGAATATCGATAAATCACGAATTCATGATATTACTTACCTACGTTAAAGGTGCAAAGCTAGTATTTACATATTTTTTCAAGAATATTATTTAAAATTAAAATTCATTACTGCCAGACACTTTCCGTCAAAGGGTCTTAAAATAGTACCTTAGATAATTGTATAAAATTTAGGTTTGCTACTATAACGTAGTTTACCTAATTTTTTCACAACTTTCAAGACGTCTGGCAGAAGTAATGGCCCACGGAAAGTGTCTGGCAGTAATGAATTTTAATTTTAAATAATATTCTTGAAAAAATATGTAAATACTAGCTTTGTACCTTTAACGTAGGTAAGTAAGATTTTTATCCATCTTTACTTCGCGCTACCTCAGAAACGGCCCCGCTTTCAAGCTAGTGGGTACACATACATCTTAACAAGACATTGTACTAATAATCCTGAAAATTTCAGCTTTGCACTAATGACGTAGGTCTGGCGGCTCTGGGCTCTTGGTCCATAAGTTATAAATGGTTTGAGAATTTTTGTCTTCTATTGTTTACTTGACAGACGATCTTTGAATAGATTTTTATATTATATTCAAACCCAACTCAACTAATATTTCTGGCCGGCTCTACTCTCACTCTAATCTCTTATTTTTTATAATATTTATTTTGTTAACTCTGCTTTCGAACATAGTTTGCTGACCTGTTCGACATTGTAAATTAAGACGAAACATTTTTTGTATCCTGATAAGTACATTGTATTGTGTGCACTTTTCAGGGAGAACTCCGATGTTTCGCAGTTTGGCAGACTTTAAGAGTGTAAACATAAATTAGACGTTGATTATATAAATAAATCGGGCAAGTGCGTGACAGGCCACGCAAAGAATAGGATTCCCTAAAAAAAATGAAACAATCTCATTGACTTATACAAAGTTATGTTTACGATAGTAAAATGAGACAAAACAACAACTAACATCACAAAAATATTTTTTGAAAATATTTTTTATTCACTTAGCGACATTTGCTACTCATTGTTCCTCTTGATATTGTGTAAAGTAGTTCCTGGGTTTGTCGCATCAAATATTATACGTTCAGAGCCGGACACTCGGTACAATCACAGACAAAGTTTGTTGCGCCACGCCAAAACTACATTAAGATAAACTTTTTACTTATACACACAACTTGTATCGTTAGTTGTGAACCTGTGACCGACTTACCTGTTTGTAATAGAAACTTGTACAGCTACACCCTCACAGTTGCCTACGAAACTTTACTAGTCATTCAATAGGGTAATCAGTGTTTAATCTTGTGGTAGATTTATTTAGATATACTACAAAAATAGTCGTAACAGAAACGAATTACATAGCGCTACTCTATGAAGACCGCTGACGCCGCACTTGCACAATGCCCTGCGCATATTGTTTCAACTAAATTAAAGAGCTGATTCATGTCCGGCGTTCATCGATTCCATATATTGTAAATTAGTATATAACACGTATTTTATTTTGTAAGAGTAATTATTCCATATTCCTACTTTGAAGTGGAATGATTATTCATTAGGGTTAATTTTGTAGTTTTATTTTAATAATTAAATTAGTTGTAAAATCATTTCGGTTTTTTTTCAATCTTTCTGCTGCCGCAAACGTAATTAACGTTATAACAATTTATTTAATGACAAATAAGTTACAACTGTGCATTAGTGTGCATCATTCCCGTTGTTGAAGGTTCAAAACGAGGAATGAGCAGATTGTACTTATAATACATTTACAACAACTTGAGTGTAACTTAGATAGTACTCTAATATTTGAACTGGAGTATAGACAATATAAGAATTTAAATTTTATACCTATTCTATTTATAGTATCTCTAGACTATTGATAGCCTGGCAGAGAGGTGAACGACAAACACTATGTTCCTAAAGCAAAAGCTCATGAACTGAATTCTACAAAATGCATTGTTTTGTAAATGGTTAAAAATTGCAAAGCATTTAAAAGTTAATAATAAAGGGCCTGAGTTTGTATAACTATTTTCTAAAAAGGAAAGTTCCATGTCCTTCCTGGTGGCCCCGTTTTTCAAAGAGTAAATCACTGTCCGAGTTTCATTTATTTGAATGACGTCACAGTTATGTAGAGACGTCACGTCGTTTTGACACACAACGATTTGTCAAATTGTCTGTACTTTTATATAATTCTATATAAGTCTTTGGGATAGCGGATTAGACGCAAATTATATTAATCACAGATTTCAAAACTTAACTTTGGTATATATTGTTTCTTGTATATTTCAACCTCATTGATTGTCACAGAAATGAGTATTTCTCATCAAAGTCGTTATAACATTTATTTATTTAACATGCCTTCATTGCTATATTAGCGTGTTATTTCAGCACTACAGCCAATTGTTAGAATATTGTACAAAGCTGGTGCCAACACACTTTGTGATTGTAAGCCAAAGAAATTATTTATTCAATTAAATTACGCGAACATTTAACGAGAATGCTACCTTATTCAAAAAATATGAGAACCTTCATGTTTTTACTTTTAAGTTTTCTCTTTCAACTCTGAAGGCGTAGTCCTTTTCAAAGGGCCTTTATGAAAAAAAAACTTGTAATGTAAGTATTTCGAGAATTGCTTACGGGTGCTATTCATAAAGCGGGCGCTGGTCCCGGCGATACCTAAACCCAAACGAGTATAAAGTTTTTTTTAAATGTTTTTCTAGAGCCCGCTAAGTACTCGTAGTTGTCCACTTATCGCCTGTCGGACTCTTATCTGTCTTACATTACTTGGGACCGCTTTCTCCGGCGAAGCCTGGCGGGATTAACATACAAGACAGCTCGATTTACGATAACGACAAGATATATTATTGTTCTTAACGACTGAAGCGATAAATATAGACGTATTCTACGTCTCATGCATACAGAGTGGGTACAGTGAATTGTTATTTAGCAGGAAAGTTGAGAACTCATCTCGCGCTCACACTGTTTTAATACACTTATGTCATTACACAGAGTGCACACAGAGAAAGGTTCAATTGGAGACAATGGTAGTCTCAAGGTTAGAAGCTATGTGCTGCTCTATTTAATAACGCTGATAACATACAATATGTTCAGTTACTTTGGGTATACTATGCCGTTGGCTTAATGTTAAAATGTAGGAATGGTTAAGTCGTTTCAAGAAGCCAATTATTGTTTCACGTGCAGATGGACATAAGAGTACTTGTCTTCTGATTTAATTTAACTTGTTTTTAAGTTAATTTTTTGCGCGGAAATCCCCATATCACCAGCAGGTTGTTATGTTGGACAAGCACGCACTAAAATTCTATTTTGTCTTTTGAATTAGTCTAATTAGCTGGCGATTTAGCTAGTAATTTATCTAGCGTATCTATTTATTATCTCGTCCAAACACAAATGTCAAAATAGTGGGATCCAACATAATCCAGTGCAACACCAAATTGAAAATTCTTCTCAAAATTAATGGAATATAGATAGAAGGTGTTAAAACTAATTCTAGAAATATGTACCTTCAAAGAGTAAAAATAGAATAAAGGACGTTTTTTATGTGATATGAGCCCGACAAAGTGACTCTGATGGAAAGTATAAACAGGATCCAAGATACTCATTGCCTGCACCAATGTAGCATGGTGACCCACACTATGTCGGTCTATTGGGACATTTCTACTCATTCTGGGTCTGGTCTTATAATATGGTTTAAATCTTTATTAATGTCCTATTTTATTCCCATTCAAGGTAGTAGAACCAAGTTGAATTCCGCACGAATAGGCCGGCTCTACCCCCCGGTCGAGCCGGCCTATTCGTACTATAGTACTACCCTCACATAGAAGACCATGCTTATAATGATGGCATTCTTGCTTACGTATTTCGTTAGTGAGTGTGAGACCAGAGGCCCAATCATTCTTCATCATTTTTGTGGCTTCCGGCGGTCGCGAGAAAGATGCAGAATTATCTAACCAGGCCGGTTACCGTGCTGCATTGCCTACCCTCACAACGAGGATGGTGACCCCTGTTCCTGGATTCTACTCATGCTTTCCATCGGGCAGAGTAGAGTCACTTTGCTTGGCTTCGATAAAAAAAACTATTTATATGGATTGACGACTGACTACCAAAATATTCTTTTTTTTCCTCCTATATTTAACTGAACATTTTGTATATACCAATATCTATAATAGCCGTATGGTAGATGTGTTGATTGTTGTACGGACTGTACGCCGTCATGAAAGTTCAATTATACAGCATTGAATATAACATGCTTCTCTATCCTAAGAAATGAAGCTATGAAGCAAAAGAAAACATTAACCAAATTCTTTCAAATAATCGAGTTGTGAAACTTGCTGTGAAGTAGAAAACATGCGAAATTTATTTGCGAGAGTCAGCAGTCCCGGCGACGGGTAGTTCGGGAGACGATGCCGGATATTAGCGGCTCGAGCTCCCTTTACATATTTCATTAAAGCGTGGCGTTCAGCTCCGAGATCGCTATAAAATAGGCAATAACAAGGCAGGCCTGTGCCGGTGCTTGCGGCTTGTTCGAGCCGGTCGCTCACGCCGCGCGGGCTCCTCGAATATTACCTTCGATTTACCTTTCTTTATGCTCGTACATAAAACGCAAATCTCCTAACATATGTTCGCTCGATACCGCCGGGTGTGACGGGGTGTGTCGCGTGGGTATCGCGCGCACCTGAGAGCGTCACACTGTCGCCACTATTCTCCATTTATTTTCATATTTATTAAAAAGGGTTTGGGTTTTGCGAGGACAGAATTTCACAACCTTCGTTTGCATAACACAATATGAATTGTGTACTTTTGTTTTAAGATTTTTTATGTTATACCTATCTAATAAGATTTATTATTAAAATATAAAAAATAAAATTAAATAGCTTTCACGTAGTTCATTTTCTGATGATGATGATTCTTAAATGTTTATAATATGTACATAAATTAATACAAATGGCAATACTTGATTTTCCAAAGTTGTAGTCGGTTGTATCCGGTGTCAATGATTATTCTCTATCCTACAAGATGACAGAATGTGCAAGTTGTTGAGTGCTCAGATATATGACTCCCAGCGTTCGAAGCGTTCAGATAATGTCTCGTGTCGCAACTGCATCTTGACGGTACGCTACTAAAGTATACATTAAAACGATCTCATACTTGAATAAACGCTCATGAATGTAAAACGACTATTTACTGGATAATATAAATGGAAATACGGGATCCAATGACCTATACATTACGTATGTCCTCCCCACGTTTTGCATCCAGACCAGACCGTCCCCATGGTTCTGTACGTCCTGTGCTGGTGCTCTGTGCGTGTCTTTGCATTATTTTTATCTGTAGAAGTGTTTTTAGATCACGCACATATATATGTCTTAATAAACTTTCTATTGCCTGTAGTTCTATCACTTTATTTAGGCCATAGAGAGTTTTACATACCTCAACAAATAAAATGTAAGAACCGTTGGTTGATTGAAAACCATTGGTCTATTGCAATCAGTGATTGTGGAGAAACATCTGAGATGCTTTTAGTCTTTTTACACCATTTTAATTATCATAAATCGTTCATCATAAATTTATATTCATAATTATAATAATTTGCAAAGTTGTTTTGTAATATATTTAAATTTCTAACAGAGTCTGCGGGTGGTATCCAATTAAACTTGCCCGAGAACACTACATGAAATGTTTTAGTAATTGCACAGTCACACGAATGTAAACATGTTAAAACTTGTAACATTTTTTCTGTCTGTTAATTCGTCCTCTTTTCATTAATTGTTACTGTTAAGCACTCTTCTTCTGTTTAATTACGTGTATATATTTGAGACCAATAACCATAATTAGAATAAAAGTATAAATTATACTTAAGCTAACATTTTCTAAAATGGTCTTTCGAACACCAAGCCTTACGTGTGCTAAACCTTTCTTATGTAATTGTAATGAGTAGTTAGACTGGGAAACAAACAAACCGTATATTGTTTAGATGTCTTTAATTATGTACGCTTTACAAATGTGGGTGAAGTAGTCCGTCTCAAGGTAGTAGGGCCACGCTGATTTCAGCACGAATGGGCGGCTCAACCTGAGCAGTACTGCCCTCACACAGAAGACCAACCTTTAAATATGTATTTACAATATGCATGTATAATATGTCCAATATGTTTATGTGTATACCAGTTGTCTAGTAGTAACAAAATGTATTCGTGCCGTCGTATTTCGTTGGTGAGGGTGAGTCCGGGGGCCGTGCAATGCAATAGCATCTTACTAGGCCGTCATAGAGTGGGTCACCATGCTGCATTGCCTGTATTCACAGTGATCATGCTGACCTCTACTCCTGGATTCTACTCATGCTTTCCATCAGGCAGAGTACGAGTAGTTACTTTGGTAGTTCTTAATATATAATATATATAAAAAGTACATATAGACCAGGGTAGAAGCCTCTTAAAATAACAAAAAGTGAACATAAATTATAGTAGGATGAAACCCATTGTAAAAGGAGGAGAATAATATAAGAAATAAAGGAAAAATAAATTACGGGCGATCTGAGGTCGGGAAGGGGGAGAGGGGGGGGGGGTTTATGTGAAAAAAATGGCTTATCTCGATTTCCGGCAAAACTACAAGTCCTATGGAAAAAAGTCAAATGGCAAAGTTGTAGGTAGTAGTTGTAGGTCATAAAAAGATCTACATCTTTTGCATTTACACTTTTTTCACATAACCTCAAATTTTATGTGAAAAATTCAAAAAACCAAGGTTTTGGTTTTTTATTTTTATCTTTTACAAATAAAATTATTTTTATCTATTTTTTCACCTCATTTTGACTGAATACCGAAAAAAAACCCTAATTGCCTATTTATTACAATTTTTAGATAATTTAATACCTGAGTGACTTTCGTGATTGAGTGAAATTTTAGGCCATCAAAACGTATTTCATAGAAAATAACTCAGTCTGCACGTGTAGTTTTATAAAAGATGTCGTACACTGCTCTGTTTAACAGCTGCTAAGAAATAGCAAGTATGTAGTAAGGCCCAGACCTGCCTAGCCCACTTTTCTATGAAAAATCTTTTAATAGCCAAAAATTTTTTATAGGTCACTCAGGTATTAAATTATCCTAAAATATCTCAATAACGATTAAAAAAAATCGAATTCGAGTTTTTTCATTCTTTGAATTTTCTGAGAAGATTTACTATGGTAATATAAATATATTTTTACACCATTGGAAAGTAGAGATTTCATCGAATAGAAAACACCCAATTTTTGTAAAAACGTTGATATTTTGACGGATGAATTTTCGATTGAAAATTAGGGTTTTTTTTTTCGGTATTCAGTCAAAATGAGGTGAAAAAATAGATATTTCAAATCAAATAAACTACGGTGTATCCAGGACAGGAAAAGCTAAGTTTTCACAAAATTACGTTAAAAAATAATTTTATTTGCCAAAGTTAAAAATAAAAAACCAAAAACTTGGTTTTTTGAAATTTTCACATAACATTTGAGGTTATGTGAAAAAAGTGTAAATGCAAAAGATGTAGATCTTTTTATTACCCACAACTTTGCCGTTTAACTTTTTTCCATAGGACTTGTAGTTTTGCCGGAAATCGAGATAAGCCATTTTTTTCCCTTAAAACCCCCCCCCGTCTCCCCCTTCCCGACTTCAGATCGCCCGTAATTTGTTTTTCCTTTAATTTTTGTAATATTCTCCTCCTTTTACAATGGGTTTCATCCTACTATGATTTATTTTGTTTTCAAACATTATCGGCACTGGTCTAACATTCAAGCATTCACCAAACAAGTATCATTAGGTGTGACGGGTCGCGTTCGTGTGTCGACAAGATTTCTCAAATCATTGCCTAGTCATTGTTATTCAAGAACTAATTTGAATATCGGTTAGTTTAACAGTACACCGCAACGATATGAATATTAAGCTGTTAGCGATGCCTCCACGGTGCGAGGGGGTCGCGGGACCAGGGGGGCGGGGCGGGGGAGGTGAGCCTGCTGCGGACAGTGCTCGATGTAAAATGAAATGAGCGATCAAAAGTGGTACCGGCGAGCGCTTCTACGGAATAAATGTGGTCGAAGGTTGCGGGAACTCGCCCGCGGCGCTCATCGGCCGGCTGCGCTTAGTACTTCATAAACACGCGGTTTTGCATCCGTATTTAAGCGGTCCACATGTATGTCACTCCCATTACCTCGTAATATTACTTCGCCCAGCCGTAGGAAAGAAATAATAAGTCTCTATAAATGTGTAATTAAATACTAGTATTAAAGCCCACGATATGACTCCTCCTTTGTTTATGCTGGAGTAAAAAGGAATATTCAATAATATTAGTCGTGTGCATTGTTTTAACTTCACTAGATTGAGATTAGAAAACATTGTACATGCGGAAATAATTTAATATTAGTAAGTTTGATTTAAAATGGAGGTGATGTTAAAGTGTTGTTAGATACTTTATAACGAACTTTGTTCTTACAAAACTTGTTGTTATAACGAACACTGAGAGGGTCAAATAGTTTGTGCTCGGCGGAGGTGCTGACCTCCCAACTATGTGGGCTACAGAACAAACACGCCACTAAACCATATAGTTGGATGAACATGAACTTTAGCTTTTGTTTTATTTTTTAATTTTTTCACTTCATTGCTATTTTACATTTATGGCGATGGTTACAAAAAAATATAAAAATATTTAACGTTAAAAACGCAGCAAAATATACATAAACATAAAAGTGTAATATCTCCCCACAACATTTCTTATTAACACTAAGTAACAACATAACCTGTGTCGGTGAAATGTACGGAGAGGCAAAATAATCATCTTAAAAATATGATATACTTTAAACATACATACATATGTATCTATATGTGTAAATTCTCAACGTCACTTTGTATGAAAAAGTATTTGTTCTATAAGCCGAAGAGATTCACATAACTTTGTAAGTTTGTATAGAAGCGGGGAATCGATGTGTCTCAGATTGATATAACGCGTCATCTGTCAAACGTCGTAACACATGAATAGTTGCCGATATGATAAACGACACGCGACCCTCACCAGCAAACAGGATGTTTGTCAGCTCCCTATACACACATACATGTGCGTACTTGTCTCGATACAACACGTACACGCGCACTGTTACTACTTTTCATACTCTGCTAGCAATATGACCCACAAAAGGTGGCTGTTATTTAAAATAATTCCAGTATCATTTTAAATTCACTTTGTAGCATGTGCTACGAAACTAAATTTAGTTGATGCAAGTTTCAGCTACGAATGAGCTACGAGTACTACGTAGCAACTAAGGAAATGTACACAAGTTCTACGATTAAAATTCCAATAACATTGCTCGTTAGTTCTTACTCTCATAAAAATGTGTGAGCGTAAGTGCGCAGTGAACACCGCGCTTCATTTAGCTAGAACGGTCTTGAACATGTACCATTAAGTGTTGTGTGCGGATAAGTGTCGGGCGCAGGAAGCGGTGAGCGCTAATAGCTCTCGTTACAACTTGGGACATTAACCGATGATGGAGTCGAGATGGGCCGATATGTAAATGGGCACTCCAAGTATTAACACACTTGTATCAATATTGAGACTATACACAGCTTTATAATTGTGTAATTCTAATGCCGTGTGCCCAACAGGACTTTACTTCGAAGTTAGGCATCGTGTCACTGATACGAAAGGGATTATTTGTCAAAATTTCATAAATTTTGGTGCAAAATGTATGACCAAATATTTAACATTTATGTGTATTAGGTTCTATTTAAGGTTTCATTGCAGTCCTAAAATGGAAGCCGTCCTTTCCGACACTTGCTTCAGAACGCACCTTTGTTTGTGCCGGAGCGTACATCATATTAATAACCCTGCTATGTGTTCACAGACAAATGAGGTAATAAAGACGACAGATTCCCTCATAATTAGCATTTGAGCAACGCTTTGAGCGAGATTACACTCAATTACTGAGCTATATTTGGTTTAGAGGAGACTCACACGATCACCCTAACAGTGCTCGCCTTGAACGATATCTCGCCTGTCTGCAGTTTTATCTTCATAGGTGTTGATGTGTGGGGCCCTCCTCGCACTCGTTACACCACACAGACCCTCGTTACAGCAAACAAACTTTACAATTATGCTTCCAAATTTCATCAAAGGAACATCGCCTTTTCCTAAAATAAAGCAACCCAGTTAGAGCTCGGTCACGCCGCGCGGAACTGTCTGCCTTTGTGGAGACGCTCTGTCCATTAATTTAATTAAAACAAGTAGTAGCTGTAAATGCTTACGACGTCACAAAAATAAGAAATCCCTTAATCGACACTTACGAATGAATTGCGTGTGTGCGAGCATAATTCGCACTATTGGTACAGCCGGCCGGTGCGTGTCGTCCAAGAGAGGCTGTGTCGAGTCGATCGATCTGCGGAGAGAGCGCTGAGTGGGCTTCCTTTGCTATCCACTTAGTTGCCATAGTGCGAGAAGGTCGTACTTGTCACACTTCTGATGATTTAATACCATCTAACTTAATACAACTTTAAATAATTGATATTACTTAGTTTCCATCTCATAGATCATAAGAGACACATGTTAAGATACGTGTTGTTCAGTTCCTTCGGCAATAATTCTCTAAATCTACTTCCAACTTATTCCTGCATTGTAGTTGAGTACACTAGGTTATATAATTAGCATATACAAAAACTAAATACTATAATATAGCTGCTTAATAATTATTACTCTGCATAACCCTCCGGAGATCAACTAGGGCCAACTGTATAGGGATGTGGATTGTACCGTATAGTATAACGCCATACAGACGGATATTTTGAGCCGAAAACAACAAGATTGATGAATAAAAAATATTTAACGGTAAGGTTAACTTTGTTTAGGTCAGCTAATCTATAATTTATGAATTTCGTAAAGTTAATTATGTTCACGACAGCCTTGAAGTGCGAGTGCGCCTTTATTCTTTCATATTTTATTCAATATTAAAGTATTTCTTTTTATTCTACTTTGAATTATTGAGTTCAGATAACAAGAAAATGTATTGTAGGTCATGTACTTTAATTTTTTAAATTATTCTAAAAGTTGAATGAAAATAGATTTACCTGGGCTCACATTTTATTTAATTAGTTGAAAAAAATGATGAGTATTATAACCTCTCAATAAGTATATATATAGTGTATTTACTGGACGTGTAGGGAACTACACCAAATAATGAGGGTCGATGAATTAGTTTTAATATGTTGGGGAATGAGTGATTGCTGGTTGGTTCACAGCGGGCGGTGACCTAGGGCACCTTTCTAGCGTATGTCTAAATCCAGTGATATCAAGCAGGAACAAACGAATTGGTTCAGAAACGGGACAAGGTTGGGAGGACTTACCAGTCGGAAGCACATCCACGAACCCGGTTCTTCAGCGCACGTTTGGTTGGTTCAGACACGATTCCCACACAGCCCAGGCAGAGGACCACACTCCACACGAAATGTACACGGTTTTCACAACTTAGATCAGTCTATTTCCATTGATTTTAGATATTTTTCACGAGCGACAACGTGACCGGCACTACGCGGCCATTAGAGTTTTTTTGTATAGTTCTTGCGCACCAGGTGGCGCTGATTAGATTTCGCTTAATGTGCAAGGGGTAGTTCGGAGTGGGAATTTAGGTAACGATATGTGGATAGGAAATAATAATAAGGACTGTTCCCAAGCCGCAACATCTCCCCCCACTTGAAATCACCGAGGGATTTCACAAGACAACACTGTCCGACAACCTCTAGGAACCTCGTTGCTCAGACAGTAATAAGATACATATAAATATAAAACAACACAATAAACACTAGCGTTTGAAATGTGCATTAAAATAAGAACTATGTAAATTAAGACAAGTTTGCTTAACTTAAAGATAAGAGCCGTATAATAACTAACACTAGGTTCACTACTAATAGAATAAAATAAAACCTAGTTAGCTATCGATAAAGGACAAACCTTGACTACAGGTCGTTTAAGTAAACCCTTTTGGGGTTTACCGTCTAGCTCGAGATGCACTGCCTTAACAGAGAGGCAGACAATCAAGCGCAAGCAAGCTTTATGGACACGAGCGTTATGTTTCCGACTTTCTTTAACCAGAAAAGGTCCACCGAAGTCGATACCTATATCGGATCGACAAGGCGGTAAGTTTCCCATCATAAGTTGATAAGGAATAGGTTTAAACTTAAAACATATCACACATCTAGATAAGTGTGAACGAATTAGATTTCTAATTCCAAGAATCCAGAATTTTCTTTGAATTAGCGATTGCAAAGTGCGAGGCCCACAATGCAAATAAGATTTATGATAATAAGTAATTATGAGTGAAGCCAAAATAGATTTTTTAGGTATTAGGTACGGATGTATATGCTGGTCAGATAATTTGAAGTTTTGAAGACGTCCCCCCACTCGGACTAGACCCGAGTTGTCAAGAAAAGGAGACAACTTTTGCAACTGTTTGGGAAGACGTTTCTTAGAAATAAGTTTAGAAATTTCATCACTAAAATGGGACTGTTGAATAGATTTTATAAGTGTAATTAACGCTTGCTCTCGCTCGTCAGAAGTGAGAGCGCCGTGATGGCGTTTGTCAGGCTCTTGTCGTATATTTCTAACAAAACGCAAGATCCAAGCCACTGTTCGCTGTAAATGAGTGAGTGAAGAAGAACGTTCTAACAGCTCTGGCAAGACCTCATGAATCGGTTCATGACTTTGGACTACATGAGAACAAGATTTTACTTCAGGCACTTCCCCCAGATGTTCAGAACGGAGTGAAGCCGGCCAGGAATTGAGACCTCTGAGCAGCCACTCCGGTCCCGACCACCATTTCTCGCATTTCACCAGCTCCTCGCAAGAGAGGCCTCGGCTGGCGTAGTCAGCAGGGTTGTCGTGAGTAGACACATGACGCCAAATCGAGGGTTTGAAAGTATCAGTTATCTGAACCACACGATGTGCAACAAAAGTTTTCAATTTATGAGGTTCTGTGTGAAGCCAAGCTAACACAGTAGAGCTGTCCGTAAATGCAAAAACTTGAGATACTTTAATTTTAGAAGCAAGCAATGATTTAATGTGATGAAGAGTGCGTGACAACAAGGTGGCGCCACACAACTCTAAACGATTAACCGTAAGAGGTTTGATTGGGGCTACTTTAGACTTAGCAATGAGGAAGAAGATCTCAACACGATTACCAAAGACTGACCGCAAATAAATACAACATCCGTAACCTTTAGATGATCCGTCACAAAATCCAACGAGTTGATGATCGGCTTCTAAATGAGTAACCATTTTGCGAGGAATTTTAACAAGCTTTAAATTAGATAATCCAGAAATGAACTTAGCCCAGTCACAAGACAGTTCTTCGGGAATAAGATCATCCCAAGATAATTGAAGACGCCATAGGCTTTGAAGGAGTAATTTCGCTTGTAATATATAAGGTGCAAGCCAACCCAAAGGATCATAAATTCGAGCAACGTTCGATAGGATAGAACGTTTCGTAAATACAATGTCCACAGGTGTGACAGAATATGTAAAATAATCACCAATGGGGTCCCTCTGGATTCCTAAAACCTTAAGGGTCATAGAACCGTCATCGCTGAATGACTTTGGAATTTGACAATGTTCAACTGGTAGTCCATCCAAGAATGTAGGACTATTGCTGCTCCATTTGCGCAACGCCAATTGAGCACAACTAAGGAGATTGATCAGCTCGTCCTTGATTTGACAAGCTGCCTCAACAGAAGCGGCACCGGTAGTTATATCGTCAGTGTACGTATGATGCCGGAGAGCTTCAGCAGCACGAGGATATAGATCTCCGTAGTCGCTAGCCAGTTGACGCAGAGTACGGATCGCCAGGTAAGGTGAGCTCTTAACACCATAGGTTACGGTACATAACTCGAACTCTCGAATAGGTGAGGACGGTGAATCACGCCAAAGCACGTGTTGCCACGCTCGATCCTCAGGCCTTATCAAGAATTGACGATACATCTTAGAGATGTCACAAGTGAACACGATGTTATGAACCCGAAAACCAGTAATGATGTCTAAAATATTCGGTTGCAGTTTAGGTCCAGTATAAACAATGTCATTGAGAGATAAGCCATTAGTCGTCCTATGACTAGCATTAAACACAACGCGAAGTTTCGTCGTCGAACTCTCAGGACGAAGCACACAGTGGTGCGGTATAAAGTAGCGACCGCTAGGGATGCTAGTCGCTATTGCTTGCATATGACCCAGTTGCTCATATTCATGCATAAATTCACAATAATCAGAGTTTATTAGTTCTTGCCGACTTAGACGTTTTTCAAGGTTAATAAACTGCGACAGCGAACTAAAATAAGAATCTCCTACATTAGAGTCAGGAGTTTTTAATAAAATAGGTAACACATAACGGCCGTCACCGTCTCTATAAGTGAGACTTGAATAAAGGCGTTCGACCTCATCATCTTCTGGAACGGAAATAGGTTTATGGGGAGGTTCCTCCACTTCCCAGAATCGCTTGACCATCTCATCAAGTTTACGAGAGGAAGCTATCAATGAAGTGACACCCAAGTTAGGACTGGCAACACTTGTTGGACCAGTGAGGACCCACCCAAAGACACTATGCAAAGCAGCAGGGTAGCCGGGTTTCGGCTTTAACACCTGTCCGTCATAGATGTGATGGAACAACTCAGCGCCGAGCAACAGGTCGACATCAGCAGGTTTGTCGAAGTCACGATCAGCTAACATTAAATGTTTATATTCATTACGAACCGTTTGTGGAATAACCGAGGTCGGCATAGCCGATGTGATGCTATCGATAACAATAGGTGAGATATGAAACTGCGGATCACTCGAATCACACGGGCGAATGGAGCATTGAGTCACTCCCCGGACTTGACACCCCGTATGTTGTCCTAGTCCAGCTACAGTAATATTACAACGACTCAACTGAAAGCCTAGCTTCCTCGCACACTTCACAGTCATGAAGCAGTCCTGAGCGCCACTATCGATGAGCGCTCGAACCGGTTGCAACGTGCCAGAGGCGTCTAGCACGCGCACCATGCACGTACCGAGCAGTACCACGCACGAGTCGCGAGCTTGTCCCTGGAACGCACTACAAGTGGCGTGGGTGCTCGGACCGGTGGCTGCCGCAGTCGCTAACGGAGGCGGGTCGTCGACGTGGACCAACGTGTGATGATTATGACCACAGATAAAACAATTCATTTTTGATACGCACTTATCGACAGGATGCTTACGCAAACAATTAATGCATAAGTTCTTTTGTTTTGCAAAGTTCAACCTAGTTTGTGAACTTAACGATTGAAATGTGGGGCACTTATAAATACTGTGCGCTGCACCACAGTGATAGCATTCTAATGATATCAAGCTTCTAGAATGCCCCGATTGAGCAGTGAGCACAGATCGTTTCTGCACTCGCTCTGAAACATTTTTGATCTGTTTCCTGTTTCCTCCATAAGGAGGCGCAGACCGCGCAGTGACACTAGCAGGTTCAATCACGCTGGTCGTGTGGTACGTAGTTTCTAAAACTCTAACATAGTCTTGAAGAAACTCCATAAGCTCGTGAAAAGTAGGAATCTCCGATTTATTTTGAAACTCAAAGCGCTGTCGCGTATAGTTATCAAGCGCGCGAAACGCGGAGTTAAACAAAATAAAATCACTTAGATCATCTAGCTTTAAGGCCTTGAGGGCATTGACCGACTCACAAAGTACATTAGTATACGACTGTAATTCACTGAAATTAGGATTTTTTAAACAAGGATATTTATTTATTTGATCTAAATACGTCACCGCTAAGATTCTTTTATTATGATAACGCTTTACCAATTCGTTAAAGACTATGTCATAATTGTCCGATGTAACCTTGACCTGTTTAGCGATCCCAAGGGCGGATCCCGATAAACAAGAAAGTAAATAATGAAATTTAGTAATCGGAACAATCGATGAGTTATTATGAATTAAACTTAGAAATGTATCATAAAAGGTTTGCCAATTTTCTATTTTGCCATCAAACTTCGGGAGGTCAATTCGCGGTAACTTAGCATGTGTCTCGCGGCTAGTGTCGGAAGTAGGTACCGAGCTGAGCCCTCCACCGGCCGGCGACCCAGGCGGCGCCGGCGCGGGCGCGAGAAACTCTGTCGAGGCACTCAGTACTTCGTAGTACATGTCATCGAACGCGGCCATAGCCTGCATATTGACGGACTCCGTAGGCTTTAAAGTTAATTTCAAACTATTTATTTTCTCAGTTAATATAACATATTCTTCTCGTATACTCTCTAATTTCGAATATCTAGCTCGAAACTCCTTAACTTTTGACGAATCTCGATTCTCACGTAATAATTTAGTTAAATCTATAAGAATCTGTAACGACCTAAATACATATTCGCGCTGTGACGTATAAAGTTTAAGTACATTCTCCTTTTCGGCTGTCATTGTGATCAATCAAATGAGTCAAACTTCAAATAAATATGTCTCACACCTCGTGAACTAATAATTAATTAAGTAACTGTTCACAAACAAATAGGTGGTAGGAAAATGTCAGACAAAGACAAGTTTTGTTCTTTAAATCAAAACTAATACAATATCTAGATATCATAGGTATTTACCTAATTTCAATTTAGTTGAATAACTTTCAACTATTTATTTATGTTAAAGAAGATTCTTAACATAAATGAGTACCTAACTTCTACCCTCAAGTAGGCAGTTTATAACATAAAATAAGTCTAACCGCTCAATGCACATTTCATACGAAGTATAATCCGAACAACTAAGATACGTAACACTGTCTGAGCAATATGAACCAATCAACAACTTTATAATTTTGTCGAATTACATTTAACATAAATGAGTTACTGTTAAAATGCAATGAAATAAGTACGATTAACAACTTTTATTACACTATTTTGATTAATAATTGTAAATAATTGATGAAACTAGTAAGCGGACTGTATTTTATAAGTTTTTGTAACTAATTCAGATGATCCGACTCGTTAGGACCACTTATGTAGGGAACTACACCAAATAATGAGGGTCGATGAATTAGTTTTAATATGTTGGGGAATGAGTGATTGCTGGTTGGTTCACAGCGGGCGGTGACCTAGGGCACCTTTCTAGCGTATGTCTAAATCCAGTGATATCAAGCAGGAACAAACGAATTGGTTCAGAAACGGGACAAGGTTGGGAGGACTTACCAGTCGGAAGCACATCCACGAACCCGGTTCTTCAGCGCACGTTTGGTTGGTTCAGACACGATTCCCACACAGCCCAGGCAGAGGACCACACTCCACACGAAATGTACACGGTTTTCACAACTTAGATCAGTCTATTTCCATTGATTTTAGATATTTTTCACGAGCGACAACGTGACCGGCACTACGCGGCCATTAGAGTTTTTTTGTATAGTTCTTGCGCACCAGGTGGCGCTGATTAGATTTCGCTTAATGTGCAAGGGGTAGTTCGGAGTGGGAATTTAGGTAACGATATGTGGATAGGAAATAATAATAAGGACTGTTCCCAAGCCGCAACAGGACGCATTACATTTCACTCGTCCTTCCATCGTATCTCGCCGACCAACATCTGTAAGAAGAATTTGCTATTGCTCCTAAATCGAAAGTAAATAATAAATCGCTCAGCAAATACAAAAATTTAATATTTTCTGGTGTATGACGAATACTCGAACCATTTACTGATTACATCAAAATTAATGTTCGTATCATGCAATTTATATTTCTTCTGCGTACTTAACTAGTATCACGAGTACCCTTTGATACAATACTATAAATAATATATTGGTATTGTACAGCGTGCGGGGTGAGGGAGGGGGAGGGCCGCGGTGCCTCCGGACACCTAATTATTTATCATTGTAACCTACTAATTGCGTTGTTTATGGCCTCAGAGGCTTTGAGCCCGTTCGTGTCTCCGCGGCTCCGCGCCACATCGAACTGAGCTGGGCACAGAACAACAAAAGCTTTGTGTTGCGATTCAAATATTCTATGTCACGTTCACATGTAGCATGTAAAACGTAAAGGTTAGGATTAAAATATATCTTTAAGTACATTTGCTCATTTCTATATGAGAGTCCTATACGTCGCACTCTTGAGCGAGTGTTCACGGACGGCAGGAGTCACCAACTATTGAGTGACCTCTGAGTCTGATCGTTTACCACCCAATGTCACATATAAATGGCCCCAGCAATGAGATCAGGCCTTATTATTTTACAATTACCAAGAATCTATAAGTAAACCATGACCTTTCATAATACCTACTCGCTATTATGGGAGTTTTCTGCTCGATATATTTGAGAGCTTTCAACTCTATCACTTACATTTATTTGTTTACGAGTAAATAGTGTTACAAAGAAACACTCAACCGTAGCCACAACACATGACTGTAACACCTTTAAATCAAATGACATTTACACTCCTTACATTGTGTGGAGCTTCTTGCTCTCGTCTCGTACGTGCAAATAAAACGCTAACTTGTCTATTGAAGGCCGCCCGTGACTTTTACTGCCTCACTTGTTACATTGGGCTTTTATCTATTACATTACCAAGTTGAATTGTATAAATCTGATTTTTATAGTTTTATCATATGTCCTGACAATTTCATTATTGTAACGACCCTACTATTTCAATTATTTGACTATAGTTTGACTATATGAGTCGACCCTCAGGTTCAAAAGTCGCAAAGTTAATCATAAATTATGGAACAATAACAGGTCCCCCTTCCTCACTCAGTGGCTGGGAGATTAGGAGGTAGTGTGTAGGTTGTGTGTACACCCTCTCACTCATATCACGGCGCACATAAGTTCAGACTAAGTACGAGTAAAGTTCACGTAGTTTGAACTGTCACTCTTGCCATAACTTTAATTGTTCTTGCGAAGCACTGTCCTACTTGGTGTGATATCGCGCGAAACACATCGGGACTAGGACGTAATGTCGTTATAATCAATGGAACTTCAGTGAAATTACATAAATTCTATGTTGAATGTAATATGGTTGATGATAATTAGGAAATTATTTTTGTAAGTTAGTTAAGTTTTTGAAAAGGTAATGCTTAATCAAATGCTCGATCATTTTAACACCAACAGAATCATACATGATCAACAGTATGGTTTCACCAAAGGACGTTGTACAACTGACGCCGGTGTAACCTTATTAAAGCATATATTTACTGCGTGGGAAGAGTCCCAAGACGCCATAGGAATTTTTTGTGACCTCTCCAAAGCATTTGATTGCGTAAATCACGACACATTACTTTTGAAACTTGAGCATTACGGACTAGGAAAGCTTGCACTGAATTTGGTTAAATCTTATTTGAGTGATAGACAACAATATGTGCAAATAAATGGTGTTAATTCACAGGGTTTAAAAGTAAAAATGGGGGTTCCTCAAGGCTCAATATTGGGTCCTTTCCTCTTTCTAGTATATATAAATGATCTACCATATTTATTAAAAAATCAACCTCAAAATATGGTGTTATTTGCTGATGACACTTCCTTAATTTTTAAGATAAATAGACGGGCCCAAAATCTAGATGACGTGAATAATGCCCTAGTTCAAGTCCAGAATTGGTTCACAGCAAACAATTTGGTATTAAATGAAAAAAAAACCAAATGCATAAGATTTGCTTTACCGAATGTTAAGAGTAGTGATTGTGATATAATATTGAATAAAGAGAAACTTGAATTCGTAGATAAAACTGTTTTCTTGGGGATTACGCTTGATGCAGGGCTACAATGGGGTTCTCATTTAACATCTCTTGCGGGGCGGCTAAGTTCAGCAGCATATGCTATTAGAAAAATCCGTCAATTTACTGATGCAGATACCGCTAGACTGGTCTATTTTAGCTACTTTCATAGTATAATGTCTTACGGCATCTTGTTATGGGGACGGGCTGCAGATATTGAGTCTATATTTATTCTGCAAAAAAGAGCCATCAGAGCCATATATAATCTTCGTAGGCGCGATTCTCTAAGGGAACTGTTTAAGAATATTGGCATCATGACGGTACATAGTCAATACATCTACGAAAACATAATGTACGTCAGAAAAAATCGTCATCTTTTTGGCAAAAGAGGTGACAAACATAATTACAGTACTAGAAATAGGGACCAACTAGTTCAGCCAGGCTTTAGACTCGCTAAAGTAGACTCTTCTTTTATGGGGTACTGTTTGAGATGCTATAATAAAATTCCACAAAGTATTCTTGAACTGAATGAGACAAAATTTAAAACATGCATTAAACGCACACTATGTAAGCAAGCATATTACAAGTTGAGCGATTATATCGCTGATAAAAATGCTTGGCTCAATGCTGGTCCTGCTTCACAAGGACAGGGGCGCATAAATTGATAGCATTAAATGGTATTGTTGGAGCTGCTGAAGATTGTACAACTTTCTTTGCATTGTATAGATTCAATCTCTTTAGTATTATATAATCGCATGGCCCATATTGTGTGAGTACTATGTACTAGGAAGCTATTCAAGCTATCATTCACTGAAAACCTACGTCTTTTCTTGACTTGAATCTGCCCTGGCGGTTGAGAGTATGTCATGCTCACTCAAATGTCACGCTGATGGTGGCGCGTGTGTCGGATCATTTAATTCCCTTCAAAATGGTTGAGTTGAAAGGTGCGGATCCATGCGTCATGTTCGTGAACGGGCGCTGTCAGTTGTGACTGGTCATCTCTTAGTTGCCACGGCTTATTTGAATTAATTATTTTAATTTTCAATTGTATTTTTGTTGTACTATGGACACTTTTAACGTGCACGTCTTGCTACATCGTTCTCACATAATGTACCATCTCAACATGAATGATGTAACCAAGATTTTGTAAAAAACATTTTGATTTAAAAGAGTGTCCATGGAGTTTCTTGCCCGTTCTTCTCCATAGAGATCTACGCTAGGGAATGGGCAACTACAGTACTTTCACAGTTTTTATGTCTTGTGACTGGGACTGTAGCTACATTTTTGTTTCGACAATTCAAAAGTGCCTGTAACTGGCCTACTTGAAATAAATGCTTTGATTTTGATTTTGATTTTGTAACCCGATTTTTTAACTGATTTCATTTCATACTTTTCAATTTGTTTATTCACAGAGAAGCTATGAAAATGTGTAATCTTGTATCATGATCTTCTGAAACACTTAAAACATGGTCCTGTATTTGTATACACAGACGCTGACTCTGATGCGTTCACCATTTGAAAGTAATGAATTTGCCATGAATTTGCATTAGCTAGCTGATTCCAGCTAGCTAATGCCCGTGGCTTTTGTCCTTTATTGTGTAGGAGTATTAAAATAATTTGTACTATTCTCAGACCTACTGGATAAACATACACAAATCCATAAGAATCGAGGTTTTGGAGGATTATAATAACTAACATTGTGACACGAGAATTTTATATATACTTATTATTTATATTATATTACTTTATATAAATAGCGCTGATTATCAGTATAGAGTAACATTAAGTAAAAGTGTTTGTAGTAACAGTTGTGTTCAGTGCTGTATTCAATACCTGAGCTCTGATTATATTGCTTTATATAAATAGCGCTGATTATCAGTATAGAGTAACATTAAGTAAAAGTGTTTGTAGTTACAGTTGTGTTCAGTGCTGTATTCAATACCTGAGCTCTGATTATATTACTTTATATAAATAGCGCTGATTATCAGTATAGAGTAACATTAAGTAAAAGTGTTTGTAGTTACAGTTGTGTTCAGTGCTGTATTCAATACCTGAGCTCTGATTATATTACTTTATATAAATAGCGCTGATTATCAGTATAGAGTAACATTAAGTAAAAGTGTTTGTAGTTACAGTTGTGTTCAGTGCTGTATTCAATACCTGAGCTCTGATTATATTACTTTATATAAATAGCGCTGATTATCAGTATAGAGTAACATTAAGTAAAAGTGTTTGTAGTTACAGTTGTGTTCAGTGCTGTATTCAATACCTGAGCTCTGATTATATTACTTTATATAAATAGCGCTGATTATCAGTATAGAGTAACATTAAGTAAAAGTGTTTGTAGTTACAGTTGTGTTCAGTGCTGTATTCAATACCTGAGCTCTGATTATATTACTTTATATAAATAGCGCTGATTATCAGTATAGAGTAACATTAAGTAAAAGTGTTTGTAGTTACAGTTGTGTTCAGTGCTGTATTCAATACCTGAGCTCTGATTATATTACTTTATATAAATAGCGCTGATTATCAGTATAGAGTAACATTAAGTAAAAGTGTTTGTAGTTACAGTTGTGTTCAGTGCTGTATTCAATACCTGAGCTCTGATTATATTACTTTATATAAATAGCGCTGATTATCAGTATAGAGTAACATTAAGTAAAAGTGTTTGTAGTTACAGTTGTGTTCAGTGCTGTATTCAATACCTGAGCTCTGATTATATTACTTTATATAAATAGCGCTGATTATCAGTATAGAGTAACATTAAGTAAAAGTGTTTGTAGTTACAGTTGTGTTCAGTGCTGTATTCAATACCTGAGCTCTGATTATATTACTTTATATAAATAGCGCTGATTATCAGTATAGAGTAACATTAAGTAAAAGTGTTTGTAGTTACAGTGTTCAGTGCTGTATTCAATACCTGAGCTCTGATTATATTACTTTATATATATAGCGCTGATTATCAGTATAGAGTAACATTAAGTAAAAGTGTTTGTAGTTACAGTTGTGTTCAGTGCTGTATTCAATACCTGAGCTCTGATTATATTACTTTATATAAATAGCGCTGATTATCAGTATAGAGTAACATTAAGTAAAAGTGTTTGTAGTTACAGTTGTGTTCAGTGCTGTATTCAATACCTGAGCTCTGATTATATTACTTTATATAAATAGCGCTGATTATCAGTATAGAGTAACATTAAGTAAAAGTGTTTGTAGTTACAGTTGTGTTCAGTGCTGTATTCAATACCTGAGCTCTGATTATATTACTTTATATAAATAGCGCTGATTATCAGTATAGAGTAACATTAAGTAAAAGTGTTTGTAGTTACAGTTGTGTTCAGTGCTGTATTCAATACCTGAGCTCTGATTATATTACTTTATATAAATAGCGCTGATTATCAGTATAGAGTAACATTAAGTAAAAGTGTTTGTAGTTACAGTTGTGTTCAGTGCTGTATTCAATACCTGAGCTCTGATTATATTACTTTATATAAATAGCGCTGATTATCAGTATAGAGTAACATTAAGTAAAAGTGTTTGTAGTTACAGTTGTGTTCAGTGCTGTATTCAATACCTGAGCTCTGATTATATTACTTTATATAAATAGCGCTGATTATCAGTATAGAGTAACATTAAGTAAAAGTGTTTGTAGTTACAGTTGTGTTCAGTGCTGTATTCAATACCTGAGCTCTGATTATATTACTTTATATAAATAGCGCTGATTATCAGTATAGAGTAACATTAAGTAAAAGTGTTTGTAGTTACAGTTGTGTTCAGTGCTGTATTCAATACCTGAGCTCTGATTATATTACTTTATATAAATAGCGCTGATTATCAGTATAGAGTAACATTAAGTAAAAGTGTTTGTAGTTACAGTTGTGTTCAGTGCTGTATTCAATACCTGAGCTCTGATTATATTACTTTATATAAATAGCGCTGATTATCAGTATAGAGTAACATTAAGTAAAAGTGTTTGTAGTTACAGTTGTGTTCAGTGCTGTATTCAATACCTGAGCTCTGATTATATTACTTTATATAAATAGCGCTGATTATCAGTATAGAGTAACATTAAGTAAAAGTGTTTGTAGTTACAGTTGTGTTCAGTGCTGTATTCAATACCTGAGCTCTGATTATATTACTTTATATAAATAGCGCTGATTATCAGTATAGAGTAACATTAAGTAAAAGTGTTTGTAGTTACAGTTGTGTTCAGTGCTGTATTCAATACCTGAGCTCTGATTATATTACTTTATATAAATAGCGCTGATTATCAGTATAGAGTAACATTAAGTAAAAGTGTTTGTAGTTACAGTTGTGTTCAGTGCTGTATTCAATACCTGAGCTCTGATTATATTACTTTATATAAATAGCGCTGATTATCAGTATAGAGTAACATTAAGTAAAAGTGTTTGTAGTTACAGTTGTGTTCAGTGCTGTATTCAATACCTGAGCTCTGATTATATTACTTTATATAAATAGCGCTGATTATCAGTATAGAGTAACATTAAGTAAAAGTGTTTGTAGTTACAGTTGTGTTCAGTGCTGTATTCAATACCTGAGCTCTGATTATATTACTTTATATAAATAGCGCTGATTATCAGTATAGAGTAACATTAAGTAAAAGTGTTTGTAGTTACAGTTGTGTTCAGTGCTGTATTCAATACCTGAGCTCTGATTATATTACTTTATATAAATAGCGCTGATTATCAGTATAGAGTAACATTAAGTAAAAGTGTTTGTAGTTACAGTTGTGTTCAGTGCTGTATTCAATACCTGAGCTCTGATTATATTACTTTATATAAATAGCGCTGATTATCAGTATAGAGTAACATTAAGTAAAAGTGTTTGTAGTTACAGTTGTGTTCAGTGCTGTATTCAATACCTGAGCTCTGATTATATTACTTTATATAAATAGCGCTGATTATCAGTATAGAGTAACATTAAGTAAAAGTGTTTGTAGTTACAGTTGTGTTCAGTGCTGTATTCAATACCTGAGCTCTGATTATATTACTTTATATAAATAGCGCTGATTATCAGTATAGAGTAACATTAAGTAAAAGTGTTTGTAGTTACAGTTGTGTTCAGTGCTGTATTCAATACCTGAGCTCTGATTATATTACTTTATATAAATAGCGCTGATTATCAGTATAGAGTAACATTAAGTAAAAGTGTTTGTAGTTACAGTTGTGTTCAGTGCTGTATTCAATACCTGAGCTCTGATTATATTACTTTATATAAATAGCGCTGATTATCAGTATAGAGTAACATTAAGTAAAAGTGTTTGTAGTTACAGTTGTGTTCAGTGCTGTATTCAATACCTGAGCTCTGATTATATTACTTTATATAAATAGCGCTGATTATCAGTATAGAGTAACATTAAGTAAAAGTGTTTGTAGTTACAGTTGTGTTCAGTGCTGTATTCAATACCTGAGCTCTGATTATATTACTTTATATAAATAGCGCTGATTATCAGTATAGAGTAACATTAAGTAAAAGTGTTTGTAGTTACAGTTGTGTTCAGTGCTGTATTCAATACCTGAGCTCTGATTATATTACTTTATATAAATAGCGCTGATTATCAGTATAGAGTAACATTAAGTAAAAGTGTTTGTAGTTACAGTTGTGTTCAGTGCTGTATTCAATACCTGAGCTCTGATTATATTACTTTATATAAATAGCGCTGATTATCAGTATAGAGTAACATTAAGTAAAAGTGTTTGTAGTTACAGTTGTGTTCAGTGCTGTATTCAATACCTGAGCTCTGATTATATTACTTTATATAAATAGCGCTGATTATCAGTATAGAGTAACATTAAGTAAAAGTGTTTGTAGTTACAGTTGTGTTCAGTGCTGTATTCAATACCTGAGCTCTGATTATATTACTTTATATAAATAGCGCTGATTATCAGTATAGAGTAACATTAAGTAAAAGTGTTTGTAGTTACAGTTGTGTTCAGTGCTGTATTCAATACCTGAGCTCTGATTATATTACTTTATATAAATAGCGCTGATTATCAGTATAGAGTAACATTAAGTAAAAGTGTTTGTAGTTACAGTTGTGTTCAGTGCTGTATTCAATACCTGAGCTCTGATTATATTACTTTATATAAATAGCGCTGATTATCAGTATAGAGTAACATTAAGTAAAAGTGTTTGTAGTTACAGTTGTGTTCAGTGCTGTATTCAATACCTGAGCTCTGATTATATTACTTTATATAAATAGCGCTGATTATCAGTATAGAGTAACATTAAGTAAAAGTGTTTGTAGTTACAGTTGTGTTCAGTGCTGTATTCAATACCTGAGCTCTGATTATATTACTTTATATAAATAGCGCTGATTATCAGTATAGAGTAACATTAAGTAAAAGTGTTTGTAGTTACAGTTGTGTTCAGTGCTGTATTCAATACCTGAGCTCTGATTATATTACTTTATATAAATAGCGCTGATTATCAGTATAGAGTAACATTAAGTAAAAGTGTTTGTAGTTACAGTTGTGTTCAGTGCTGTATTCAATACCTGAGCTCTGATTATATTACTTTATATAAATAGCGCTGATTATCAGTATAGAGTAACATTAAGTAAAAGTGTTTGTAGTTACAGTTGTGTTCAGTGCTGTATTCAATACCTGAGCTCTGATTATATTACTTTATATAAATAGCGCTGATTATCAGTATAGAGTAACATTAAGTAAAAGTGTTTGTAGTTACAGTTGTGTTCAGTGCTGTATTCAATACCTGAGCTCTGATTATATTACTTTATATAAATAGCGCTGATTATCAGTATAGAGTAACATTAAGTAAAAGTGTTTGTAGTTACAGTTGTGTTCAGTGCTGTATTCAATACCTGAGCTCTGATTATATTACTTTATATAAATAGCGCTGATTATCAGTATAGAGTAACATTAAGTAAAAGTGTTTGTAGTTACAGTTGTGTTCAGTGCTGTATTCAATACCTGAGCTCTGATTATATTACTTTATATAAATAGCGCTGATTATCAGTATAGAGTAACATTAAGTAAAAGTGTTTGTAGTTACAGTTGTGTTCAGTGCTGTATTCAATACCTGAGCTCTGATTATATTACTTTATATAAATAGCGCTGATTATCAGTATAGAGTAACATTAAGTAAAAGTGTTTGTAGTTACAGTTGTGTTCAGTGCTGTATTCAATACCTGAGCTCTGATTATATTACTTTATATAAATAGCGCTGATTATCAGTATAGAGTAACATTAAGTAAAAGTGTTTGTAGTTACAGTTGTGTTCAGTGCTGTATTCAATACCTGAGCTCTGATTATATTACTTTATATAAATAGCGCTGATTATCAGTATAGAGTAACATTAAGTAAAAGTGTTTGTAGTTACAGTTGTGTTCAGTGCTGTATTCAATACCTGAGCTCTGATTATATTACTTTATATAAATAGCGCTGATTATCAGTATAGAGTAACATTAAGTAAAAGTGTTTGTAGTTACAGTTGTGTTCAGTGCTGTATTCAATACCTGAGCTCTGATTATATTACTTTATATAAATAGCGCTGATTATCAGTATAGAGTAACATTAAGTAAAAGTGTTTGTAGTTACAGTTGTGTTCAGTGCTGTATTCAATACCTGAGCTCTGATTATATTACTTTATATAAATAGCGCTGATTATCAGTATAGAGTAACATTAAGTAAAAGTGTTTGTAGTTACAGTTGTGTTCAGTGCTGTATTCAATACCTGAGCTCTGATTATATTACTTTATATAAATAGCGCTGATTATCAGTATAGAGTAACATTAAGTAAAAGTGTTTGTAGTTACAGTTGTGTTCAGTGCTGTATTCAATACCTGAGCTCTGATTATATTACTTTATATAAATAGCGCTGATTATCAGTATAGAGTAACATTAAGTAAAAGTGTTTGTAGTTACAGTTGTGTTCAGTGCTGTATTCAATACCTGAGCTCTGATTATATTACTTTATATAAATAGCGCTGATTATCAGTATAGAGTAACATTAAGTAAAAGTGTTTGTAGTTACAGTTGTGTTCAGTGCTGTATTCAATACCTGAGCTCTGATTATATTACTTTATATAAATAGCGCTGATTATCAGTATAGAGTAACATTAAGTAAAAGTGTTTGTAGTTACAGTTGTGTTCAGTGCTGTATTCAATACCTGAGCTCTGATTATATTACTTTATATAAATAGCGCTGATTATCAGTATAGAGTAACATTAAGTAAAAGTGTTTGTAGTTACAGTTGTGTTCAGTGCTGTATTCAATACCTGAGCTCTGATTATATTACTTTATATAAATAGCGCTGATTATCAGTATAGAGTAACATTAAGTAAAAGTGTTTGTAGTTACAGTTGTGTTCAGTGCTGTATTCAATACCTGAGCTCTGATTATATTACTTTATATAAATAGCGCTGATTATCAGTATAGAGTAACATTAAGTAAAAGTGTTTGTAGTTACAGTTGTGTTCAGTGCTGTATTCAATACCTGAGCTCTGATTATATTACTTTATATAAATAGCGCTGATTATCAGTATAGAGTAACATTAAGTAAAAGTGTTTGTAGTTACAGTTGTGTTCAGTGCTGTATTCAATACCTGAGCTCTGATTATATTACTTTATATAAATAGCGCTGATTATCAGTATAGAGTAACATTAAGTAAAAGTGTTTGTAGTTACAGTTGTGTTCAGTGCTGTATTCAATACCTGAGCTCTGATTATATTACTTTATATAAATAGCGCTGATTATCAGTATAGAGTAACATTAAGTAAAAGTGTTTGTAGTTACAGTTGTGTTCAGTGCTGTATTCAATACCTGAGCTCTGATTATATTACTTTATATAAATAGCGCTGATTATCAGTATAGAGTAACATTAAGTAAAAGTGTTTGTAGTTACAGTTGTGTTCAGTGCTGTATTCAATACCTGAGCTCTGATTATATTACTTTATATAAATAGCGCTGATTATCAGTATAGAGTAACATTAAGTAAAAGTGTTTGTAGTTACAGTTGTGTTCAGTGCTGTATTCAATACCTGAGCTCTGATTATATTACTTTATATAAATAGCGCTGATTATCAGTATAGAGTAACATTAAGTAAAAGTGTTTGTAGTTACAGTTGTGTTCAGTGCTGTATTCAATACCTGAGCTCTGATTATATTACTTTATATAAATAGCGCTGATTATCAGTATAGAGTAACATTAAGTAAAAGTGTTTGTAGTTACAGTTGTGTTCAGTGCTGTATTCAATACCTGAGCTCTGATTATATTACTTTATATAAATAGCGCTGATTATCAGTATAGAGTAACATTAAGTAAAAGTGTTTGTAGTTACAGTTGTGTTCAGTGCTGTATTCAATACCTGAGCTCTGATTATATTACTTTATATAAATAGCGCTGATTATCAGTATAGAGTAACATTAAGTAAAAGTGTTTGTAGTTACAGTTGTGTTCAGTGCTGTATTCAATACCTGAGCTCTGATTATATTACTTTATATAAATAGCGCTGATTATCAGTATAGAGTAACATTAAGTAAAAGTGTTTGTAGTTACAGTTGTGTTCAGTGCTGTATTCAATACCTGAGCTCTGATTATATTACTTTATATAAATAGCGCTGATTATCAGTATAGAGTAACATTAAGTAAAAGTGTTTGTAGTTACAGTTGTGTTCAGTGCTGTATTCAATACCTGAGCTCTGATTATATTACTTTATATAAATAGCGCTGATTATCAGTATAGAGTAACATTAAGTAAAAGTGTTTGTAGTTACAGTTGTGTTCAGTGCTGTATTCAATACCTGAGCTCTGATTATATTACTTTATATAAATAGCGCTGATTATCAGTATAGAGTAACATTAAGTAAAAGTGTTTGTAGTTACAGTTGTGTTCAGTGCTGTATTCAATACCTGAGCTCTGATTATATTACTTTATATAAATAGCGCTGATTATCAGTATAGAGTAACATTAAGTAAAAGTGTTTGTAGTTACAGTTGTGTTCAGTGCTGTATTCAATACCTGAGCTCTGATTATATTACTTTATATAAATAGCGCTGATTATCAGTATAGAGTAACATTAAGTAAAAGTGTTTGTAGTTACAGTTGTGTTCAGTGCTGTATTCAATACCTGAGCTCTGATTATATTACTTTATATAAATAGCGCTGATTATCAGTATAGAGTAACATTAAGTAAAAGTGTTTGTAGTTACAGTTGTGTTCAGTGCTGTATTCAATACCTGAGCTCTGATTATATTACTTTATATAAATAGCGCTGATTATCAGTATAGAGTAACATTAAGTAAAAGTGTTTGTAGTTACAGTTGTGTTCAGTGCTGTATTCAATACCTGAGCTCTGATTATATTACTTTATATAAATAGCGCTGATTATCAGTATAGAGTAACATTAAGTAAAAGTGTTTGTAGTTACAGTTGTGTTCAGTGCTGTATTCAATACCTGAGCTCTGATTATATTACTTTATATAAATAGCGCTGATTATCAGTATAGAGTAACATTAAGTAAAAGTGTTTGTAGTTACAGTTGTGTTCAGTGCTGTATTCAATACCTGAGCTCTGATTATATTACTTTATATAAATAGCGCTGATTATCAGTATAGAGTAACATTAAGTAAAAGTGTTTGTAGTTACAGTTGTGTTCAGTGCTGTATTCAATACCTGAGCTCTGATTATATTACTTTATATAAATAGCGCTGATTATCAGTATAGAGTAACATTAAGTAAAAGTGTTTGTAGTTACAGTTGTGTTCAGTGCTGTATTCAATACCTGAGCTCTGATTATATTACTTTATATAAATAGCGCTGATTATCAGTATAGAGTAACATTAAGTAAAAGTGTTTGTAGTTACAGTTGTGTTCAGTGCTGTATTCAATACCTGAGCTCTGATTATATTACTTTATATAAATAGCGCTGATTATCAGTATAGAGTAACATTAAGTAAAAGTGTTTGTAGTTACAGTTGTGTTCAGTGCTGTATTCAATACCTGAGCTCTGATTATATTACTTTATATAAATAGCGCTGATTATCAGTATAGAGTAACATTAAGTAAAAGTGTTTGTAGTTACAGTTGTGTTCAGTGCTGTATTCAATACCTGAGCTCTGATTATATTACTTTATATAAATAGCGCTGATTATCAGTATAGAGTAACATTAAGTAAAAGTGTTTGTAGTTACAGTTGTGTTCAGTGCTGTATTCAATACCTGAGCTCTGATTATATTACTTTATATAAATAGCGCTGATTATCAGTATAGAGTAACATTAAGTAAAAGTGTTTGTAGTTACAGTTGTGTTCAGTGCTGTATTCAATACCTGAGCTCTGATTATATTACTTTATATAAATAGCGCTGATTATCAGTATAGAGTAACATTAAGTAAAAGTGTTTGTAGTTACAGTTGTGTTCAGTGCTGTATTCAATACCTGAGCTCTGATTATATTACTTTATATAAATAGCGCTGATTATCAGTATAGAGTAACATTAAGTAAAAGTGTTTGTAGTTACAGTTGTGTTCAGTGCTGTATTCAATACCTGAGCTCTGATTATATTACTTTATATAAATAGCGCTGATTATCAGTATAGAGTAACATTAAGTAAAAGTGTTTGTAGTTACAGTTGTGTTCAGTGCTGTATTCAATACCTGAGCTCTGATTATATTACTTTATATAAATAGCGCTGATTATCAGTATAGAGTAACATTAAGTAAAAGTGTTTGTAGTTACAGTTGTGTTCAGTGCTGTATTCAATACCTGAGCTCTGATTATATTACTTTATATAAATAGCGCTGATTATCAGTATAGAGTAACATTAAGTAAAAGTGTTTGTAGTTACAGTTGTGTTCAGTGCTGTATTCAATACCTGAGCTCTGATTATATTACTTTATATAAATAGCGCTGATTATCAGTATAGAGTAACATTAAGTAAAAGTGTTTGTAGTTACAGTTGTGTTCAGTGCTGTATTCAATACCTGAGCTCTGATTATATTACTTTATATAAATAGCGCTGATTATCAGTATAGAGTAACATTAAGTAAAAGTGTTTGTAGTTACAGTTGTGTTCAGTGCTGTATTCAATACCTGAGCTCTGATTATATTACTTTATATAAATAGCGCTGATTATCAGTATAGAGTAACATTAAGTAAAAGTGTTTGTAGTTACAGTTGTGTTCAGTGCTGTATTCAATACCTGAGCTCTGATTATATTACTTTATATAAATAGCGCTGATTATCAGTATAGAGTAACATTAAGTAAAAGTGTTTGTAGTTACAGTTGTGTTCAGTGCTGTATTCAATACCTGAGCTCTGATTATATTACTTTATATAAATAGCGCTGATTATCAGTATAGAGTAACATTAAGTAAAAGTGTTTGTAGTTACAGTTGTGTTCAGTGCTGTATTCAATACCTGAGCTCTGATTATATTACTTTATATAAATAGCGCTGATTATCAGTATAGAGTAACATTAAGTAAAAGTGTTTGTAGTTACAGTTGTGTTCAGTGCTGTATTCAATACCTGAGCTCTGATTATATTACTTTATATAAATAGCGCTGATTATCAGTATAGAGTAACATTAAGTAAAAGTGTTTGTAGTTACAGTTGTGTTCAGTGCTGTATTCAATACCTGAGCTCTGATTATATTACTTTATATAAATAGCGCTGATTATCAGTATAGAGTAACATTAAGTAAAAGTGTTTGTAGTTACAGTTGTGTTCAGTGCTGTATTCAATACCTGAGCTCTGATTATATTACTTTATATAAATAGCGCTGATTATCAGTATAGAGTAACATTAAGTAAAAGTGTTTGTAGTTACAGTTGTGTTCAGTGCTGTATTCAATACCTGAGCTCTGATTATATTACTTTATATAAATAGCGCTGATTATCAGTATAGAGTAACATTAAGTAAAAGTGTTTGTAGTTACAGTTGTGTTCAGTGCTGTATTCAATACCTGAGCTCTGATTACTGTTGTAACGTTATTTAAAGATGAAAATTAATATGTAAATTTTTTGAATTGCGAGCTCGTCTTAACAGATAGACCTATGCTGTTGAGGACTGTATTTCAGAACCTTTAAAGGGGAACAATTCTTTCATACCCTCGTTGTCTTTCGTACCCATACAATTTACCCCCCCCCCCTGTTCTACGACATTTTCCATTGATACTCCGCTTTTATTTGTCGTATTGTCAAGATAGCATAGAGCCTTTCTCGATATATGCGCTATTACTGAAATAACTTTCCGAATCGGACCAGTACTTCTTGAGATTGACGTACTCAAGGAAACAAACAAATCATCAAATAAACGAACTCTTCAACTTTGTAATATTAACATATTAATTTGCTGAACGTTTCTGTTGGGCTATTTAGGGATTAAAAGTCGGAAAGTTAGTTGACCTCCATGCGCCTCGACCATTTTATTTCAATCAGGCATCTTTACGAGCTCCCAGGACCCAGAGACACTAATTTGAAACTTTGAATCACTAATTCCCTTATGTCTATTTAGGTATATTTCGTACAAGTTTTTGTTGAAAAACCGACACAAAATAATAAACTTAAACTTGTTTGATTTAGTTTCTACTTTTATTTTCATCTGGTGCTAGATACTGCCACGTTTTTTATCTCCTTCTTGCAAGGAGCAAATTACAAATAGATAGATGAGTAAGAAAATATATCCTTTCCCCTCCTATTGTATTAATTTAATCAACTTATTACACCTATATCCTTTTCTGTACTTACAAATTAGGACCTGTCCGTAAAATTTTCGTCGGTTTGGAAAGTAAACGAAACCAACCGATATTAGCTTTAACAACATTAGCCAGGGCAGGCTCCACGTCATTGATACACGCACACCAGAGACACGACAACGAAATGTAATTATGTATAAGTAGCACGCACGGCGTTGAGTGCGAAGTGAACGTTAAGGGAAACATCTTAATGTATCCAGAGACATCGACGGTCCTACTGCTCCTGTTGTCGTATTGGCTGTTACGTCATCGTAAATTTATTAAATGAGAAAGGAAAAAGGAAATATATATATTTTATGCCACGTCATGCCTCAGTTGCTGCCTAGAGAGAGAGAGAGAGAGGTGTTCCATAATATTTTGTCACCTATAATATTTTTGTGACCTCCGTAACGAGCCCAATATCGTTTGTACGGTTTTTTGCTCCGTATTTTTACTAAGAATTGGTAAATAAAACGTTGATGCTACTAACTTTTAGTAAAGTATATCTAATAGATAATAGTCCTACTTCAATTCTTTAATAACAAACACAGCACACGAAAACAGTCGCTGTATAATATACAGTTATTTCGTTTTCGTTCACAATTTTGATAGCTAAGATAGCTACACCTATTACGAGGCATAGTACTATGAAATGCACGTATCACCAATAAATAGACATATCTCGACGTGAGGACGAAGGCGGCGCATTCCAATGACAGTTAATTTATGCAAAGCCTTCACAATCTAATCACAATAAAACTACTATTAAACATATTCATTTGAAAAAAATATATTTATATCTTTGCTGAAGTGAAAAAGTATTAAAAACTAACACATTACGGGCGTATGTTTGTAAAAAAGTAAGAAAGAAATACATTCTTGTTTCTTTTTGTACGTGTAATTGTAAAGGAGGGTTGGTCTATCACAGCGCGCTGGACACACGGTTTGGTTCAGGGTTTGTCCTGCATAGTTTGCTCTCGGTCGCCACTTACGACACCAATGGGATGAATAAGGAAGGTGTCACACCGTATTCTTAATTCGTCACCACTCGGATAGTAATATTCATCTTCATCATCATCATCAGCCTCTCTCAAGGAACACATAACTCGGTCTTCTGCTTTTTGCATCCAGTAGCTGCTAGCACGTTGTTGCACGCAAGCTATCTCGCTATCTGGCCAGAGGGCGCCTCACACTACAATAACATTATAAATTCAAATAAGCTTTTAGTGTCTGTTTTATGATTAGCGCTCAGAGCCTTAAGTGATTTTAAAATAAATGAATAAAAAATAAATGCTCTTCCACATTTTTAAATAACACAAAAATTTTAACAACCATCTTCCTTATAATTCCAATTAGTTTCCTAATTCTGGCTGTAACTTGCTCCAAATGAATGTACCAAGAGAGTCTATTATCGACCACTATACCTAAATATATTACTTCAATTACCCTACGGATATTAGGGCAGCTACAATTGTTACCCTCATCACTCTTACAACACTCTTACTTCTGTTTGAAAGAAAGTCCTTAAACAGATCAAGAGCCTTATCTCTCATACCAATCTTGTCCAGTTGATTCAAAAGGTTAGAGGTAGAGACCGTGTCAAAGACAGTAAGGTACTTTTCTCCATTATCGCGAAGAACGGCAATAATCAAGCAACGATGTCGCGGTCAGACCTAGATGGGCGACCGTCAGTTGCGTGATATGTTATTTATTTAATGTTATGAGCATTTCCGTGATTCGAAGGTCATATTAAGCAGTCGGTCCCGGTTGCTATCATAAGATAGCAGTCGTAAAGCTTAGTTGGAGAACTTCGGGCGGCTAAAACCATCCAACGATAAGATTACGTAGCCACAACGTGTCTTACCAGTCCCCAAACCGCACTCGGCCAGCGTGGGGACGTATGGCCGTAATCGCATTGGAACATTATGGGTTGTTGTTGATGATGATGTTGTTATGATTAGTACTTTTCTCTCAGTCCTACGAAGACCCTTCAGAAGATGAATAAGATTGCGATTCATGTTTGGTACACTAACACATTTATATTATTTAGTAAAAATGTACATTGATATCTTAGGACCACTCTTTGCTTGTATATTTAAATATTCAAAACTAGATAGAAAGAGAGGGAAACTGGGTTTTGTCCTAAGCCTGTGTGTTTAGTCTAGTATCTATCTAAACTGTCTTTGTACCAAATTTCATTAGGATGTTTTTAGCTGTTCAGGCGTGATTTTGTAACAAACATCCGGTCAAATAATATGCTTGTCGGCGTAACGATTATTTTAGCTGGCAACACTGCTGAGTGTCTGAAGGTATGACACTGACGCAACACTGGGTACTGGCGCGTGCGACCGGTGACCGCAGGGATGGGAATCATTGACACCTTAAAATAATAATAACGCGATTGAAAGATTGATTTTAGTCGATTACAGTCATGTCATAAGTCATAGACAAAGATCACAGGTGACAATGATTTTATCCCATCTCTAGATGATTATTGTTCGTTCATTCGTTCATTAGTTCCTTTAAAAGAGAACGTGGTCGTGGAGCGAAATTAATTATCATGTATCATCTCGTGTTAGCACCACGTGTTCAGTGTAGTGTCTTGGGCTGCTATTCAATATCCAAATTGTATTTCGTGATCGAGAATTACAATAAAGTGATTGTACGAGATTATTCTCCTCGCCCGCTAACTCACGTCTACCCTCAATTAGAAATATGAGGCCTACTAACGTTCCCAGTGGACTCAAGATTCTAAATGCTTAAATTGTCCATAATAACATTAAACCTGTAAACGACATCTAATGCAATGTAATCGATTGTTCTATTAATTGAATACAGCGTCATCACCGCGTTCTATGATTGCTCCGTGGGGTGAGACTGAGCGCAATCGTCGTCCGCTCGCGACACGACACTGGGGACCCACGACACAGGTATACAATGTACATTATGGATGTACGCACACGCTCAACCACACTCGCTGTGTTTTACTCGACAAATATATCGCTGTATTTTTTCTGTGTAAATGATAATAGAGTGTGTATTGCGGTAACGTTCACGCGAAATATGTTGCTTTCTGTAGTATCACAATTGAAGTTTAATGTTTGTAGTACTGCTCTGGTGCTACTAAAGTTATTGCCTCTGTACTGTAAACGATATAATTTGATATTATATCGTTTACAGTACAGAGGCAACTATAACTTAGTAGTACATTTGATATTAGTTGTGTTGTGTTAAGTTGAGTAGATTAGATTTTAAAATAAACCTGAAAGTAGCAGAAAATTGTATCACACGTAATAATTTCATTCTACTAACGATACGATACGAGTATAAACTCAAAGATCACTCTGCCTGTATGTTTGTTGTCTTGTCTGTTAAGCTTATACGACTAAAGCAATACAACAACAGATAAGGCAAAATATATTGTTATATAAAGATTGACTGTTTGGAAGCAGTTGGTTGCGGGCAGCACAGGACCGGTTGGTGTGCGGAGCCTTTGTAAGAAACCTATGTCCAGTAGTGAACGTATATCGGCTGAGATGATGGTGTTGACAAAGTCTGTGAGTTTGTTGAGTACTTTATCTATACTATTAGTATAAAGAGGCAGTAGAGTAGGTATTATAAAGGGAGTTTGAAGTTATAGAGGGTAATCTCTGGAACTATTGAACCGATTATGAAAATTCTAATACCGATAGAAAACAAGAGATAGTAGAGCCAAGCATCAGTATGAATGGTTCGGTTTGACCGGGACGATACTTCCCTCACACAGAAGACCAACATATAAAAATGATAACATTCGTGTTGTAGTATTTCCTTGGTGAGTGTTAGACTGGAGGCCCTATGATGTGGAAGCATTTCACCAAGCAGCCAATGATGTGGAAGCATTTCACCAAGCAGCCAATGATGTGGAAGCATTTCACCAAGCAGCCAATGATGTGGAAGCATTTCACCAAGCAGCCAATGATGTGGAAGCATTTCACCAAGCCATCATAGTGTCGGGACCATGCTGCATTGTCTGTACTCACAATGACAATACTGAGTACTGACCCTACTCTTGGATTCTACTCATGCCTTCTAACAGGCAGAGTATATTCATTTTGTTAGGTTTAAATATTCAAAAATAACATTAATTGTACATAGGTTTTATATTAATCCGAAAAGTGGCGGATCCGCGTGCGAGTAATAACTAGTATAACTATTAATAAAGTGTACTCGTGGAATACTTTTTCAATCTTTTTCCCTGTGAGTATTTAAGTCATCGTTTAAAAATAACACACTGTATAAAATCGATAACAACCGCTGAGCCTGTACATTCAATCTATTAAAAGCAACAGAAGCCTTCCCAGAAATGCTGATTGCGATGTTCAAAGTTGCGGTTATAATGAACGATCCTCGTAGTGTTTGTTCGATCGTAAGTAACGTGGGGCTATACATATACTGGTCCGCGGTGGTATGTCGCGATGTCGTTAGAGGCACACCACGTGCCAAATTGCCACCGTAGGCGGAGACGGTGCACCGCAGACAGCGCCAGATATCTTTATTGCGACAAATACCTACTACTTTCTTTACTGAGTTTTCAGCTCTATAAAGTTGTTGCTAAAGTAACAAAGTCACAAATGCATAATTTCTTGTTCGCTTTTGAACTCCAAGTATACGAAATACGCTCTCACGCACACACACGCATATATAATAAATACGCACCAGCATTAAGCGGTTCGGCTCTTCCTGTGCCGAGCAGTCAAAAGCTGTAACTCCCTGCCAGCTCATTTGTTGCCTTCCTACTATGGTTCCGGGTCCTACAAGCGGGGCGTGTGTGGGTTACCGTGTTGCATTGGAACACTGTGCCCGCTTGTCCACTTAGTGACCTCTTGTCGGCGCATTAGCAGTGAGGACGGTGACCACTGCTCCTGGATGTATGCCTTCCATCAGACTGAGTAGTCATTTTGATAGCAAATATATAAATATGTTACATAATAATGCTAAAATATATGTAACGTTCAATGATTACATTTCTTATTATTTTCTTCTATGTACCAAATAATCCTTTGAGAACACCAATTACTTTAAAGGCTCGTGAAATTATTTACTGTAATAAAATAACAATTATTTGACATGAGTCTAAATGTTATTAATACAAGTATACTATAGTATAACAGCATAAATTTCAGCACCAAAAGGTCCTAATAGTCTAAGATCCCACTGCTCGATTCTGCAGGTATCTGTTTTTTCGATAAAACAAATTTTAAATGAATGTTTATAAAGTATACAATGGATTAGGGATAGGTTGCCTATAACAAATTAGCCGCAATTACCTGCAATTAATTGCAGGTAATTGCGGCTAATTTGTTATAGGCATAATTAAATGTATTTATTTTGTATTAATATTTAAAAACAAAAACAGGTGATTAACAATTATAAACTATACTATTATTAATTATAAACTATTATAAAAATAATTAACACTAATATACCTGTTTACACCTGGCAGCCCTAATGTTGCGGCTGACTGAGAGCTGGCAACCATTTCTTTTTAAATTCGTAACATTATTTTCTTTCGAATGTCGTAAAATTCATTAAAAAAACATATAGCTGCAAATTACATCAGCGAAACAATTTTACTAAAATTAATTGCAGGTAATTGCGGCTAATTTGTTAAAGGCAATTTATCCCTAATCCATTGTTTACTTTATAAACATTCATTTAAAATTAGTTTCATCGAAAAAACAGATGCCTGCAGAATCGAGCAGTGGGATCTTGTACTATAATAACTCGCGGCGTAACGACATAGCGATATATTTAATGTAAATCCCTAATCCATTTGTGAAACAATATTTTCATGACGACAGTGAAGCTCGTTATCCTGCAATATAAATTGCTGATGACGCATGTAAAGGTAGATTGAAAGAATTACGTAAATTGGAATGGAACTTGTTCCTCTCGCCGCTGTAGTCGAGTGATTAGCTGAAGCGCCACAAAGCGCGTTAATAATTAAACACGTTTTAAAAGCAGCTATTAATACACACTGTTGGCTTCTGGATATGAAGTGGAATTAAATGGTTTTATGACATGTAATTACGAAATGGAAGTTGTCACATCATAGAGATTGTTAGCGACAGAAGAATGGGGATATTAATAATGTAATCACATTTATACCGGATCGATGATGGGGAGTGTTTTATCTAATTTCAAGAACCCTTTCGCTTGTCTCTTTGAATTTTAAACGCAACTTAACGGACCGGGAACGATTTTCATAAATCCTTTTGTGCTTTAATCTTATTAATAGCAAATTAAATTCGTGGAAATATTAATTTCATGTCGGGTTCGGAACGTGGACGCGCACATATCGGAAGCCCGCGGATTAGGAACGTGCCGCTGATACACATCTGGAATAATTAAGTACATCTGTAGGGAGAGGACACGCGGACAATTGTACTCAGACATGACAAGGAAAGGTTTTATAGCACTCAAGAGCTTAGTGACAACACAGTGTGGATGCTTTGCAACACTCATTAGTTTATTATCACATAATTTTTTTAGGGTTCCGTAGTTCAAGACTCGGAAGCATTTTGGATTCGTCATCCGTCCTCGACCTACCATCCAAACGGTTGGTGCTAGAAAGATGAAACTTTGACAAAGTCCTGCAATAATATTTTGAATAAATATTTTATTTGGGATAAAAAGAGGGCGTCCCGCCCCCCACTAAAAGCCAAACGGCTGGCTCAAAAAATCTGAAAAAAATCATGATAGTAGTCCATATATCGAACTTTCAAGTATAGTGGTTTTAATAAGTTTTTTGTTTCAGGAGTTATAGGGGCTTAGCTTGTTAAATGCATTCACTTGGAAAACTTCGTGGAAAACTAAAGAAATAATAAATACTACAATTATCTATTGGACACGATTTTAAATCTACCTACTGTGGGTGACTACGAAACCCTATTCTATGCGTGGCCAGACACGCACTTGGCCAGTTTTTTTTAACTTTTAAACTTGTTAGTAATATATTACTTTCTTCTACAATCTTTATATAATATATTTATATGTTATTCTTAAGTACGTGTGTATGTGACTAAACTCTTCCTAAAAGGCTGTACCGATTTTGTTGAAATTTTGTGTGTGTGTTCAAGTGCATTCTAGAATGGTTTAGATTTGACAATTGGACCCGGAAGTTGGCAGTGCAATCAAGTTCTGGGATTTTATTTTTTGCATATCAGAACATAATTTAAATTTTTTAACTCAAAATTGGGCGGTACGAAGTTCGCTGGGTCAGCTATAATATGTGTTTAGCAAATTAAACATTACTATTAGCAAATTTACAATTGATTGAAACAGGCCAGTTTGGAATTGAAGTTACTCGTTAAATATAATTAGTTTATAATGAAAAATATCTAAGAACGAGTATAAAAGTCTTTCAGAATTGTGTTAATCTACTACATATATGGGCACTGCAGCACTAAATAAACCTACATTTGATGTAACATTTTGTTATGCTCGAGATGCCTTTGTCGCGTTTGTCCTCTACTGTATTTGATCTAGAGCAGTGGTGTGTATCAGCTGGTATATATGGGTACGTGCTCGGACTTCCATACATAAACAAAGTGACCAGATCCACTGCCGGGATGAGATTCATAGTTCAGAGTGCAGAATATATATCTCTTATGAGTGTAATGGACTGCAATGCGTGTTATAGTCCGAGGTGACGAATCAATTACATCTGAGGGCGGTGCTTTCAGAAAACAGCTTCCACCTCTCGTTTATCATTCAGAAAAGGTGTAAGGAACCCCTATCACGCAGTACACTTGCCGTCATGGCATTTGCTGTGTCACGCTCAGCGACGTGACGCTGACATTTAGTGACACATGTCTCACGTCCTTTTAAATGAAGTTCGTGACCACTTTAGGTTAAGAAAGTATGCAGCTTAATTATTGGACAAGTTAGAAATTAAAGCCACTTTTAGCAACAGCAAGGACGATATAAAATTTCTGTTTTCAAAGGCTGGAATATAGATTTGTAAAGAGTTAATTTATATTCGTCATTAAGCGTGCTTCCCTCCAGCAATCGGCTGAGATTAGCTAGAGATTTATTTATTCACGCTTGAGCCAATCGGTTTACATTAAAATGATAGCTTGTTAATTAATTTCGCATAATGAAAAATCGAGCCCGCCGGGTCTGACATCGAGTATCGATCATTGAAATCTATATTTAGTGGCGCGGACGGTATGTATTTGATTATGAAGTAATAACTCAATTACATTTCTAGAGAGCCTAATTACTACTCGAGTACAGTTAACTATGGCAATACTTATAAATATTAGTTACTCGTAGTTTACTAAACTGCGGCGTCGTGAGCGTGGCGAGCGTGTGGCGGTCGGCGGTGAATTCCGTTTCGCGGCGCGCTATTTCTATTGATTCGGGTTAAGTTGGCGCGCGGCCCGAACTGGACCTCTTATTTTTGTAACTGCTCGATAATCCCTTTAGTGATCCATCTCTCGGACGAACGTGTACACTGTCGACAACCGAGTTTTCAGATACGCCGTTTTTCGGCCCTCACGGTGCGGGGCTGTTGCGGGGTGCGGGTGTAACGCATCGACCAGTCACACATGTGATGGTGCAGATTGATTCACAGGAAAGTAGTAAAATAAAGTAATTAAAAGAGTCTTTGTCGTCACTGTTCATGTATGATGCATATCGTTCTCGGGCCGGGCGGCGCGGGTCGGTTATTATCTCTCGCTTCGCTCTAATTGAATTGTAAACGTCATCAGGTCCGTAATGGCTAATGTAATGAAGTCGTTTTCATACGACGCCGACGCCTCGTGCGACCGACCCGCGGCGGGTACTTCCTGTCCTATTTAATTTCTATTTGAACTAAGTTTCCGTATCGTTGCCCGTACCACAGTGATGTGTTGATTTCTCGTGGGAAATACCGAGTGGTTGAATTTACGCATAAATATTACAAATCTTTGTATATCTTTGCTATCCCGGGAGGCGGGTCTTAAGCTCGGCCAGTCTAAATAATGTCAGGTAATCACGGATGAAAAATTGCCCCGAAGTTTCCTTTGCTTATTTATTTTTTATTCCATATATTTGGGACCTCTTAACATAAGTATGTTTTCAGGTACTTCAAATATATACATGTGTGTGTGTCTGTGCCCATAACAGGTATTGAAGGTTTAATGTGAACATTTGAGTTAGTCATCTGTGCTGTCATGATACTTAAATGAAATAAATTTGAATTGAAAGAAGGTAAACAAAAAAAAAACCTCTGTGAGTAATTATTTAAAAAACCGCAAGTTTGATTGCGCAAGCCTCAGAAATTAGACAAGAGATTTAAACATGAGTCGTGCGTTGTGGAGCTCATTGGGCGGCTCGTCGGTAGCTGCTGTTCCTCGCGCCGGTGCGGAGATAAACATTTAAAATGGCACCGCTATGCGGCAGCTCCATAACAAGATACTTTTTATTCTTTGCCGCATTTCGAGGAGAACGAACGGAAAAGCAGACAAATAAATAATACTATTTGTAAATATATAAATATACAAATATTTATTGGATTTTTTTGCTTAAGGAGTGAGTGATTAGACAAAATTATTTAGTTATGATTTGGTTAGGGTCGATCTGTATCCAAAAGTTTCTTGGTTTAAAAAGCAGTCACTTCAAATTGTCGTGTCAATTCCTTGAGTAGTTACTGTATACCAGACGGTAACGTAAAAGTTTGAAAATGTCTTCTATTGTTAAATTTACAGCAGAATTTTGTGTTTCTCACAAGCCTCTTGAACAATCCCTCTACAGTTGTTGATGACATCACGGGGGTGTTTCACTGAGAGCACTTCGTCACACTTGACTCTGAGCGACGGAGACGAGATCAAGTTCAATACAATATGAATTAAATACAGTATTACGTATGTGTGTTCCATTAACTCTGTGTATTAGTTCGACATATGAACACATCTTCATTATCTGGTAATCAGTGAACACAATTACTTGGTGCTCGATTTCAAATTAACTTAATCGGTTCATTTCATTTCACTAGATGTTAATTTGCTAAACAACGCAGTGTAATCAAACCTCCATTTGAATCTTGGTACTTCTAATAAATGGAACAAACGTATATATAAGTAACTAAGATAGGGGAGAAAAGATCAGGGAATAAGTATTGTATGGTCAGCCCGACACAGTGGAGTACTAAAGTCGCATCGTCGAACCGATTCGGCAACGGTGGGCCACTGACGGTGGGCCACTGACGGTGGGCCACTGATACAGTTTTTTTGTACTCGATTAGTCGCACCATGAATCCATTTCTCATGTCCAACGGGACAATTCGTGTATACGCGAGTAAAAGATAGTCCTGCACGTTTGCAGGACTATCTTTTACTTGCGTTCACACGGCCATGTACAGGTTTGTATACCAATTACCACAACAAAGAAACGATACCAATAACTTTGTGTAGGCAATAAATTACCAAGTTTGTATAGAAAGGTTCACTTTGAATATAAAAACCTTCGGGTGTTTCTTTAGCACTGAATGCGATCACTTCGGCTTTGATGTAGGTTTCTTGTAGTTAAGGCGGTTAAACAAAATATTAAATGCTATTTATTCAATATAAAAGTTTTACTTGTGTGGAAGTTGAGTTTTACTTGAGTGGACAGAAAGTACTTACCGCTAGAGATGTTCGGTCTCAGTTCAGTTCTCGGCGGAGCCTTAACTGACAATTCGCTATAAATTTTAAATGATAGACGTCTTGTGGTTTCATAATGTCGTAATGTCACTTTGTGCCGTTAAATATGTACTAGACACTAAACGGTACGTAAATGTCGAACTTGTCTACTTTAAATGATACACTTTCACACATTTTATTAAACGTCTTATTGCATAATACCAAAAAGATTTTTCCAAAGAGATTCCTTAACCACCGAAAAAATCGGAGGAGCTTCTCAGTTTGACGCGTAAGTATTTTATTTAGTATGACGCAAAACTTATTACAGAGTAGTTCGATTTTAGCTATTCTTTTATTGCAAAGGTTATACACCTGGTGGCATATAAATTTGGAGGAAGATTTCCAACCTTAAGGGTGGAAAAATGAATTGTTAATAATAAAGAATAAGTAATGGTTCATTGTTTGTTATATTCGTAACGTTTTACAGAGTACTCTGATTTAGATAATTATTTTTTTAATAGAAATTATATAAAACATAAACCTTAACTGAAATGCTTACCTTAGTTTAAGTAATTAGTTATTAAGGTGAAGTAATCATAATACATAAATAGCTTATTATTATTTACTGCTTTTCAGTTTTTTCAGCGGTTATTTTTTTTGTTAAAATGTTTTATTAACATTTATTACATGGACACGATTAGCTTCTTGAAGGAATAAACTGAAGAAGAAGAATAGAAGGATACCTATCGAGTGCAATAATGACTAGCTGCTGATTTATATTTTGTTCTGTGGTTCAATAAGGTTTACGGGTACGCGTAAAGGGTTTCTCGTATGTTACTATTGGTCGCTATGTTTATATTCCCATATGTTTTTAGACTTTAGCGACTTTTATACATTTTATATCGCGAAAAGTCCCGTATACAGTAAAGTACGTTCCCATTTGTCTGTTCAGAGATACTTGTGGAGGAACGTATCGCGTTCTTCCACGTCCTGTGTTTTTATTTACGCTGTATGTGTACGGCGACACAGACTGCAGGGCTAGCATTTGATAATTATATTTTTCCATGTGTGTGTGATAGTACATTTTTATAAAGCTGATGTAGAGCTGACGAACATTTGGTTGTTAGGTATATTAGAATGTGCAAAATTGTTATGATCTGTTATTTAGGTACTTTCTAAACTATACTATATTACATAGCACTTACCTTCAATTGATGAAGAGAAGAGTTCTATGCGCTGCCGCACATTAAATCCTTGAATATATAATAAAGCAACAAACGGTACATTTATTAACATATAAAAGTATATCGATACAATCGCTTTTTGAAGAGCCTTCACATTTAAATAACAATCGTCCACAATAAGCTCGAGAAGTGTTCAGCATCACAATGAGACATCAGACGTCGCGTCGGTGGAATGATAACAATCCTTAATTGAACCTTCAATATCAGTTGCGCGGATGTCGGCGGGTGAAAGGCCTGAGGGGGGGGGGACCGATTGTTGGCAAGAAAAGATTGATGACTATTAATCTTTCGGCCGATTTTAATCAATTCCATAGCTCCGGTCGCTCAGATTATTCAGAGCGCCATCATTCGCAGGCCAGATTAACTTAATAACTTACGATGTTCCGTTTTGGTTTTAATAAGTAGTTGACAAAGTTCAATCTTCATTCATGTCGTAGAAATACAATGTGGCGAAGCATAGTGAGTCGTAACCGGTTCATTCAATCGGGAGTCAATACAAATGTTCGCTGAGATCATTCGCTCCCTGCATTATGTATGGCGGCGACCCCGGGGCCGATCTTGCACAATCATCAATTTTCTTTTGTTGAGAAGTTGAGGATATCTCTATGGCGAACTCTGTAAAGTCGCTGCATTAATAATAGCTTAATAACAGCATACCTACGAGCAAATCGTCTCTAAACGTAGGCGTGGCTTTAGTGAGGAGCGTGTTGATATGATTCATTGAAACTGAAAAATTGCCTCATACTTTCAAATAATCAATGGACTTTAAAATATATTTTTTAACAAATTGTATCCTAGATACTTATAGTAATATTCATATCTGCTTATCCATTTATTAACCGAATTCAAAAAGGATAAGGTTCTCAATTCGTCGGAATCTTTTTAGGGTTCCGAAGTTCATGGACTGGTTCAACGTTAATAACTTGCTCTTAAACGAGAAAAAAACTAAATGTATTAGATTTTTTACACCTAATGTTAAGCAGGTAAAAACTAATGTTCTGATAAATGGAAAGGAGTTGGATCTTGTGGACACCACTAAGTTTTTGGGTATAACTCTAGATTCTAAATTGCAGTGGGGCCCACACATTGATGGCTTGTCGAATAGACTCAGTTCTGCAGCATACGCGGTTTATAAAATTCGCCAATTAACTGATGTAGACACCGCAAGACTGGTGTATTTTAGCTATTTTCATAGTGTAATGTCATACGGTATTTTGTTGTGGGGAAATGCTGCTGACATTCAAAGTATCTTTGTGTTGCAAAAGAGAGCTATTCGCGCAATTTATAATCTCAGTTATAGGCAGTCACTGAGGGATAAGTTTAAAGAAATTGGAATTATGACAGTCGCATCTCAATATGTATATGAAAATCTAGTGTATGTTAAGAAAAATATACATTCATTCACAAAGTTTAGCGACATTCATAATATAAACACTAGAAATAAAGATAAACTCGTGTTGCCAATGACTAGACTACAAAAAGTGAGCAAGTCTTTTCGATGTCAGGGTGTGAGATTCTACAATAAGATTCCAAGCAAATTTCATGAATTAAGTATTAACAAATTTAAGTCCTTGGTTAAACAGAAACTGTGTGATAAAGCTTACTACACAGTTACTGATTTTTTAAATGATAAATTTGCTTGGGACTGATGCTGCTCGCTCCCACAAGTGATGAACATTTAATTTTTGTTTTGTATAGTATTTTTTATTTATTTTTTGTTTTTTTAAGTTTGTAAATGTGAGTATAGTGTAGGCTTGTAATGTTAGTTTATATTTTAGTAATTTTCTGGTGGTTTTGAGTGTTTCCACGGCCTACTCAAGTGTCCTGCTGGCGGCAGTGTCGTGTTCCGGGTTGTGGATCCTGACTACATCGGTTAGGCTACACGATGGCTGGGGCCCGTGTGCCGTCTGTATGGACAGGTCGACTCAAAACTATGGTTCTTTCTTCAAAAGGCCAACCCAGACCCTATACTGCACTCACATAGTTCTCTTTAATATTGTACACGGACTTAAAAAAAAAAAAAAGAAAAAAAGACACCTCTGTGGTTTGTTTCGGCGTTTCTTCCCAGAGTGAGTCGTAGGAAATGCCGGCGTCTTCTAGCTATAAGTCCGACTTGTAAAAATGTCTGAAAAGATTTACTTACAGAAATAAATATCATTTATCATTTATCATTTATCATTTATCATCATTTATCATTTATCATTTATCATTTATCATTTATCATGACTCGGAACCCTTATAGATTCGTCATGTCCGTCTGTCCGTCCGTCCGTCCGTCCTCGACTTACCGTCCAAACGGTAAGTACTAGAAAGATAAAACTTTGCATGAATACGTGTTGTATTTACGTCGCCAAAGTGCGAAAATAAAATTATGAAAATTTTATTTGGGGTACCTCCCCTACACGTAAAGTGGGGATGATTTTTTTTTCTCGCTGCTACCCCATCGTATGGGGTATCATTAGATAGGTCTTTTAAAAACAATAAAGGGTTTCCAACACGATTTTTTTATTTAGGTATCCGTTTGCGAGATATTTAACTTTAAAGGGCACTTTTTTTGTAAAAACAGGGCGTCCCCCCTGTAAAAGCTAAACGGCTGGCTAATAAACTGGAATAATTCGTGATGGTGGTCCATCTAATGAACTTTGAAGGAAAACTATAACGGATTAGATGACTTTGTTAGTTCAGGAGTTATAGAGACCTAACTTGTAAATGCGCTCACTTGGAAAAACGTCATACATAATTAACGCAATAATAATAAACATAACAATTATCTATTGGATACGATTTTAAATCCACGTACCATTATGGGTGACTGAGAAACCCTTTCCTGTGCGTGGCCTGACATGCACTTGGCCGATTTTTTTATGTATGTTCAGCGATAATTTCGTTGTTTATGAACCGATTACAAAAATTCTTGTTACATTGCATTTGACATATCTCACAGGTGGTCCCATCGTCACCATGTCGGGATCTGGTGATGGAATCTCAAGGAAATCGAGAGCACTCCTCAAATATCATAGGCACAACTGTCGTAATTTGGTACTCGGTATAGTGTTTCTCTCTTTGAAGTTGTGTTTTTTTTAATTATTAGATAAAATGATTAATAACTCCAAGTAAGCATGTTTCACAATTAAGTCCTCTTTATCTCCTGAACTAATAAAGTTGTTTATGACATTATAATCTTCCTTTAAAGTTTTTATAGCATTAGATTTCTCGAGCCAGCCCTTTATCTTTTACAGGGGGGGGGATCACCCTGTTTAAAAAAAAATCTCCTTTAAAGTTGAATAATTCGCAAACGGATACCTGAATCAAAAAATATCTTAGCAATCTTTCAATGTCCTTAAGAAGATGAGTGAAGATTTTAAGTTAGTGGATTTTAAGATTTCAATTATACCACGAAATCACAGAGATATGTTTTGTTAATAGCTTTGATCAAAAATCACACACAGAACATTTGTACTTTATTTGAATCGATCGATATGTGTATCGTTTCATTTTACATATCTCCTTCATTGAGTACTTATACAATGTGTTATTATGAATGAGTTTTCTTTTGCATGTAATTACTTACTAATATAGTTACTATCTGACTTTGCCGAGAGTTTTTTTAAAGATTATTGAATACTAGCTGACCCGGCGAACTTCGTACCGCCTTAGAATATTAATTCAAAATAAAGTATTGTGTTTAGATATTAACTGATAGTGACAAATCGACAGCAGCGCAAACTAACACGCCCCGGTCGGTACCGCCAGAATTGCTTTGTTCCTGCATTTTAAATCTGTAATATCTTCAAAAGTATTAATTTAAATTACATACTGTAAAGAGCCATTTTAATCTATATTGAATACACAATGTATTTAAGGTATTTAATTGGATAAGGATTAATACTGTGTTGCCTATAATCGCTTGGTAAATAAACCATTATTTCTCGTAAATTATTTTTATAAAAAAATGGTTATTCTGGGTAATCCCTAAGAGATAGACATACACCATTACGGACTTTTTTGTAGACCTTTTTAAGATGTACAATACTTTAGTACATTATTTAGATCTATCTCGTAGGGTACAGCTAGCGTTTGCAATATAAGCGTAAAAAACATCACATTAGAAACCTCTAAAGTTATTATCTACTATGCTACTATATTATGCATGTATTATACATAAAAACCTTCCTCTTGAATCACTCTACCTATTAAAGAAAATTTCATAAAAATCCGTAGCGTAGTTTTAAAGATTTAAGCATACAAAGGGACAGAGAAAGCGACTTTGTTTTATACTATGTAGTGATGATGATAAACCATTGTTGTTAAGGGTGGCTGAATCGCAGTAACGTTTGATTCCTTGCGTGATACTAAAAACTTGGGAGAAATATTTTTGGGTTGAAGATTTGCGAAGGGGATTTGCAAATTACAATTCTGAGATCATATATTTTTTTATATTAAGGCCCACCAAAGTAACTCTACTCTGCCTGATGGAAAGCAGGAGTAGAATCCAAAAGTAGCGGCCACAATGCTCATTGTGAGAGTAGGCAATGAGCGTAAAGACCCATACCATGGCGGCCTGGTTAGATAATTCTGCATCATTTTCCCGGCCTTCGAAGATTGGGAGAATGATGCAGAAACCAACCACTCACCAACGAAATACGACAGCAAGACTGCTGTCATTATTAGGATGGTGTTCTGTGTGAGGGTAGTACTGCCCCGGTCGAGTTGGCCCACTCGTGCTGAAATCAACGTGGCTCTACTAACTGATAAATATATATATTTTTATGGAACGACACTACGGACCCCTGATCTCGTTTACCTTATATTACTTTATATCATGATGTAGACTTTATGTGGTTCGAAACCGACAAATACATTTGTACAAGTGAACTAATAAACCGCCACAGCACGTAATGACTTGTGTGGTGAACATTTCACCACACATTTCACACAGAACATACATTCGTCGTAAATGATACATTGTAACCGAGAACAGAGACATAGCCGATAACCGCACCATCGTTCAACCGCAATCGAATGACGTCACAGTGACTCTGCACCGGGTACTGTACAACTACTTCATTAAACTATTTGAAGGTCTACTTCTAGTGTTTATGGCATTATACATATGTATACTAAAAATACTTTTTATACTACACCTGATCAGAACAGTAGTCAATATTCCCTGAAAATGAAAAGAGAAAGTTAGTCTTTTCCTTGACCTGAATAAGCGGGAGGAAAAAATGTATGAAAATCCATTTCTAACGTGTTTTAGCGGGAGAGAAAGTTGTATGAATTTTCATTTCTCATGTGTTGTGTGTCAAGGAGTTTTCATATAATTTAAATATGGAATCGCCGGGCCACTGACATCCTTTTGTGAAGAATAAAAAAAAACAAAAGAATCGTGAAATATTTGTCAAATTCTAAGCTAAATTGTGGTTACATGGTGTCTTACGTTTTAATTTTATTTTATAAATACTTTAAATGTTCCTCACAGGTGTAGTATAAAGCACTGTGTAGCACTCGGGTAAAAGTCCCATTCCTACCTCGGGAGTATTGTGGCCCTAGGCTGCGCCTTCGGGCCACAAACTGCTCCCTCGCTAGTAATCGGTCCCTTTCCTCCCTCGGTGAACAATGTACTATTTTTTATTTAAGTACATATCTATTAGTTAAGACGACATAAGTACTGATGTATTTTTTCTTTATACACGTTGATCGATCGAGCAGGATAAGCATAAGTGAAATGTTTACAACAAACTCATATGGGTGGATAGTAGGTGTTGTTAAAATTACAAAAATATTTTGATACTCGACACGCTGAAATATTTTGTAAACAAGCATAACCTCCTAGAAAAAGAAATCAGCGCATGTACTTGTTTTACTGATCATTATTAGTTTCACGTATTATTAGTTAAACATATTCAAGGTCCAATGTTCTAAACAAGCAGATCATGCATTGAATGCGAAAGTAGGGTCTCTTAAGGACGCACATTGTACGAAATGGAAACTGCCTCTAAAGAATTTCTTGTATTGTCTATAAACAAAAATATCATTACCGATTTACATCTGTTTTGTGTATTGTTATGTTTCATTTTCAATTTTTCAGACTAGATTTCTTTGTTCTGGGAAATAGCTAATACTTTTATATAATTTACTTTATAACGACAGAGGTAACCTCAAAAACTAAACATAATTAGACAAGACATGGTTCGAATGAAGCGGCGCTCTTTGCTATTTATCAAAGACGCACCATTTAAAAATATACTCCGCTTCGCTGGCTGTCACGTTTGTGCGAAACAAAGGTTTTTGCTTCGTGCCGAGAAATAAGTAAACAGCAGAGTAAACTGTTTGGATATTTCTGAGCACGGACTTTTACTTTGATGGCATGCTAGTTAACATAAAACGAGAGAAGAATGACAAACAAATAAGGAAGTTTACAGAAATGTGAAAAACTAACACAACATGTCACTGCTAGAATAAACTTTCAAACTTTTGATTCGATACAATAATAGTCCAATACTGTTTACTTAATAAATTAGTTTCAAGGATGTTGTTTTGATGATAGGAATAAATGATCGCTGGGCACTTGCTGTATATTTGAACCACCGCCGCCGTCGCCGCCTCTGCCACGGAACCCGACAAGAGCGTTGCCACTTTTATATGATCGTTTTTCCAAAATTGATTTACATTATATATCTGTCTTATTATAATCTTTTAAAATACAACTCCTGCGCTAGGAACATTTTACAAACATACAAGAAACGGACACACACAAAGAAATGTCAATGTTGTTCTGAGACAACAATTTATGGATTACTTAAAGAGTTGTCCCATGTGCGGTTTGTTTGTACCCACAACACATACAGCAGTTGAGAGCGAGTGTGTTATCAAACTACCGTCTAAACCACTACGATAACCGTGCAGTGTAGCATTATCGTAGTCCACGCAGGAGACGTAGAGCTCATAGCTACGCTCGTAGCAACCTCGTAGCAAGCTCGTATTTATTAAAATAATGCAGATAATGTAACTTTTCATGTCTCAGTATGATAATGTACTGAGCTATAAAATTCATTAAACAAAGATAATTTATACACATAGCATAGTAGAAAGCCGTTAAATCCTGCAGTATCATTTGCGAACAGAGATCGCGTTATCGCCAATAGTACAACGTGAGAGTGGCTTGGAGTGAAATTATACGTCAGGAGATCGCGAGCATTCCCGAGGTAAGCCGGGCGCGATTCCATCCAAATTAGAAAGCTTTTTGTTGGATTACCAAAGAGCCACGTGGGGCGTCCTATATTTTATTCATGGCCGTCGTTAAAAGTCATTACTTTATGTCTCTGGGGCCATTTTGTCTCTCCATTATCGACATAATTACATAATTTATTATCGGTTATATCAGAGGGCGAGCCCGAGGTCGGCTCGCTCCTTCGATGGGCGCTCGTAAAAGGGTTTCAAACTTGTATCGATGTCGTAAAAGTGACAGCTTTTTGCAATATTTGTGCCTCGCGTATACCTCAGTGCCATAACTCGTCTTGTTATGTTAGAGGAGGATCGTGCCTCGACATACGAACGTGTGTGATCGTTCGATCTGGGCCTGTTCCCTACAATCCGAATTATTGACAAGACAACAAATAATTGGACAATCAGCTTTCATGTCATAAATATTTACAGACTTGTACAACTTGTGCTTTTCTATTTATAATTATCTGTAATAATCATCGGTAATTCAGTATTTCAATAAGCATGAACTTTTATAAGCTGTTGAAGGAACGATGTATGTAGTATGTATGTATGTGATTTTAATAGATTCATGCTAGTGTGCAACTTTCATATCCACAGACGTGGTATTATGTGAGATACTTGTCGTTGAAAGTGTCTTGTAGATATTTATTACAGAGCACGATGCCTGTACAAATTCTACTACGTTATTTTCAACTTAAGAACCTGGAAGCTATCGTGCAAAAGTAAGCACAACAATATAACTTAACTTCATGACTATTATCTGACGATAACAACCGGGACCCAAATAACGGAAACGCTCACAATATATCATACCACACACGGTTACCCATCTAGATACTGACTGCGACTGCGCGTTACTTACCATCGGTGACTGGAAAATCACCTAAGGCCTGTCCACTTGACTATGAGCAAACCTGTAATATTGTATAGAAAGTAAGTGCCTTAGTCTGTAGGTGCCTTAAAGCACACATAGGTATGTTAAATTGAACGCAGATAGCTGGTTGAGATCGCTCGTACGTGCGTATGATGTCATTAACATGTCACGGTGTGAGGCCATAGCGGTGCTGCGCGGAGATGAGTGAGCCCGCAGATTGCCACAATCAATTTAGAATATCAATTTGCTTGCGCTATGAATAGCGGCGCGATGTCCTCAACACTCACCCCCCCCCCCCCGCTCCCTCCCCTATATTCAATATCGTTTATGCGCTTTCAAATATTCAATAAGCGTCGAATTATCTCACTCTGAAAATACGACGCCTTTTATTATGTTTAAGAATATTTTATGGCAGTTAAATAATCGACTGAGCGTGCTTTATAGCATATTTTGAATTGCTATCAAACTCTTGTTTTAACGTACAACACTACAAAACTAGTGTAGCGTTTAGCAGGTATAGAGCCTCGCTGATTTCAGTACGTATGGGCAAGCTCGCCCGGGCAGTACTAACCTCGCACAGAAGACCATCCGACATAATAACAGCATTTTGCTGTCGTATTTCGTTGGTAGTTGTGAAGCCCAATCATTCTGCATCATTCTACCGGTCTCCAGAGGCCTGGAGAACGATGCAGATACATCTGACCAGGCCGACATGGTATGGTTCAGCTGCTGCTGCTGGCTGCATTGCCTACCCTCACAATGATGATGGTGGCTCCTACTCCTTGATTCTAGTCATGCTTTCCATCGGGCAGAGTAGAGTCATTTTGGTAGGCTTGGATATAAAAAATAAATACAAGAATCCCATATTTTATACTAAAATGTACTAAACGAAGATATCATGAGTTGACAGTTTGTTTAGTTGTTATACACTTTCAATGGTCGGACCAAATATTTGTGTGATCCACAAATATTCGATTCGGAGTCTGGGTGTTTTCTATGTATATAATATGTATGTATTTACAAAAAAAAGTATGTTTATGTATTTATATTAGTTGTCTAGTACCCATAATTCAGGCTGTGCTTAGTTTGGGACTAGATGACGTTGTGTGTAAGATGTCCAAAATAAAAAATAATGAATATAAACTATATCCCACCCAAGTCTACTGGTTGCTATGTTCAAGTTGTTACAATTCTATTTAGTCGGTACACGTACATGTCGTGAGAGCATTATATGATGATAGCAGTTTATAATTTGTAAGTAGAGCCGCGTGGGGTAATTCAATTAGCTAGGTATTGTCATAATAATCAACTACGTAATGAAACGGACTCCAAATTCATAGTTGCCTTAGATTTACTTCTACTAATGATCGATGGATCACCAGTAATGACTCAATATGTTAACTGATACTTAGCCCCATGTTTTCAAAGAAATTTCCTTTCTAAGCTCGCTAGTAAAAACAGTTATTTGTCAGTGAAAGTCCCTACACAATTGCTGCGGCCGTTCAAGAGATTGGTCGCATGAAACCGACGGATAGATGAACATATCAATACAGACGCTTAACTTTTCTTATTTATATATATAAGAACGTGTTTTATTTTCAATGCTTCAATATTGTCGTGGGGTTGCCTTGTTGCTACCGAACGACGACCTTGATATGTTTGAACTTGATAAATGGAAATCCTTGATGATTAACAATGTATTTAATTGTGACACGACTTGCTTCGTGTCTGACTTCTTGCTAAGTGATTACAAATTTGTATGAATGTTTAAAATAAACTAAAGCGCTGACGCGGGGTAACATGTACGGTAATTGGACCGTACAAATATGTTCAACGATTTTTTCGAGAAACACGACATTTGAAATGGTCCATATGTACTTTTCACATCAACAATCTTTAACAATCCACTGCTGGACATAGGCCTCTCATTAGGAAGCAGGTTTAACGTTACATCGACAAAGGTACGAAGAAAGTAAGAAGGAAGTGCTAAATAACAATAACGACGTATCATGTACAACTGCACTAAGATCGTGAGGTAAAGTGAGTGGACTGTGACTGGGACACGACGTGTATTTGCTCTCATTATACATCCAATGCGCTCTTTTAGAGCTCCATTCTCGAAATAAAGGCAAGCGTTGACCACAATAACCTAATTACGTGTTGAAACTACTCACTTAATGAGAGCTGAGCTTTCTATCCGTTTCTCGGTAATACCAAATTAGATTACAGTCAGCGGTGCATCAGAGGCGCGGACGGCGGCTATCAAGCTAATTGAATCACTCGACGCCGCTCGACTGCTGTTGCAAACTGTTACAGTCAATTATTGCACTCGTACAAATTACGAGAAAAATGGCTCAATGTTAGTCATTTTGTTGTGGACCCTCGCATGAGTGATACGAGATCGAGTGTTGGAACAGTGAAGTGCGATAGACGCGGTACACGTAACGCTGCGGACCACCTCTTGTTCTCGTTGAAGCACATTTTCGCTCCAGTGTTTGCCTTACTCATACGTTCTATTGTTCGGCTCGGCCAGCTAAACACGGGCCACCGTTTACACAGTGATAATAGCTGCGAGGGCCAAAACCTAATTCATGAATTTATTCAGAGCCGTATTGTTTTTACTCACACAAAGGTGTGAGTGCGATAGAGAGCATACTGAGAGGACTAGCGTTACAGCGATATTAATTTTCATTTAATTTCATTATCCTGAAATCTGTTCCATGGTGCATGAAAAAATAGGGGAACCTTTTACGTTACAGAAAGTGATCTTGGTTGTTTCAGCGCTGGCGCTTATAAAACAAATTATTAGGTAAATGTGTCCATGACGGCAATACTCATGATGAAAGTAAAAGAGGTAGCAACAGATGCGAGTAGTTAAATATCAAACTCATTGAAACTGATTGAAAACCGCTAAATCAAAAGAGGTCTTTACACCGCTGTAATCTATGAATGTGACATGAACCTCATCAGCACCCACACGTGATCTCCTTTTATATTTTTACAAAACATTTTAATACATTAAATTTAAAATTAAAAATTAAAGAATTTTACTCAAAGGAAGGTTTTGCTAACTAAGTGTCTATACGAATCAGCTGTGCCAACTGATGTACAGTGCAAGCAAACTGGACGCACTTAATTACATTAGTGCCCTCCTATATTTCTGCTCCTGTTTTTTTGTCACACGGTTCCATCGACATGTACCCAAACCCTACACTATAGCAGCGGGTATTAAATGTTGAATAAAATAGAACGTAACAGTAGTTCATGCTTTATCTGCAGGTTCTACTGCCCAGAGAGTCATTTGAGAATTCGTCACCAGTTCAATCGTACTGTCAGTGTATCAATTTAGTATAACATTTGAGGCGCTGCCAACTCGCGTAGAATACGAGTACGAGGCGATTCTCGCATATACATAAAATCTACTACTTACCATAGAGTGTATGAGGAAATCGGCCATGTTCCCTAATAGCTTTGTGAGTTATTGTAGCGTTGAGTTCATCGATGAGGCGAACGTGGACATAACCCACATAATGGAACTGTTATAATGAAACATTTAGCGGGCTGAACATCGCGCTACTAAAGGCAATCAGTGAAGCAATTTGTTTTGACCTCTCTTCCCAAGTTCTCGGTATGCTGCTCGCGGCCTCTCGGGGCTTATTTCGCGATATCTTGTTCAAAATCCAATCAACGTTTGACCCGCACGTCATTTAAATGAGAATTAAACTCGATGGGCCCTCCATCTACATTCAAATTGGGGATCAAACAAAAATTGTGTCCTTTATAGCACGGGAGCGCGGGGCGAGGGGCGGGGGGGGGGGGGGGAGGGCGAGGTGAGGGTGAGGAGTGAGGATGCAAGGCAGTCACCGCAATATTGGGCTGTCCTCTCGTGGCGATTTATAGCGTCGTGCGTTCACAAGCGACGTGCTCTCAGTCTACAACTTTAAGGTTTAAACTTTGTGTTGTGAATACATTTTTTCCTTTTCGTTGTGATTGTTGAGATATCATTTGTTCTGATTCCCTTTTTAATTGAAAAAAACATGCCATGACATATATTTATTCCAGAACTTCGCTTGCTCGAAAGAAATTGATATTAGTTTGAACGGAGCGCTGTAAGATGCGACTATCTAATATATCAGGGAGTTAGTAAGTTCCTGTGATCACACTTCGCCATTAGTGAGACCGTTCGTACGTTTCACATAAAAAATTCTGTCGTCGTTTGGTTGCGCAAATACAGGGCTCCGAAGGTAATCCGAAAGTAAAAGAGCACTTTGTATTAGACCGAGTGGCAGGGTTGGCGCACCGCCTCCAACCGTCTTAAAGCAATATGCTGCCAATATTATTGCTATTCTCTTTGCCATGATTCCGTTACATAAACGGGTTTATAGAAGGCATTTAGATCTTTACTAACAATATTGAAACTGGCTGCCTATAGTAACTCATACATTATTTCTTTTATTTTTTCGTGCTTCGTTATCGTATGTAAGCACGTTTGTGAAATTTAAAATAAGATGATGTATCGAGCTCATAATCAATTTCGTCGTTAATCAATAATATAATTAGAGACGTGACCTAAGCGCCGAGCTCTGGGCGAGTGTCAGCCCTGGGAGTGTGCTAGCCGGCTCGTTAATCGTGCGACACCTCGTTACCACTGATTGGCTCGCAATTCTTTATAGCCTTCGATGTTGCAGCCGATCACATTCCAACTTGGCTGAGCCCGCATGCTGCCGGACACCAAAATAGACACGTTCACTAATCTAAGTGATTGGCTTTACTTTATTATGTAGTAGGTGTATCAAGTGGTATAAACGTATACAGGGTTACAGGAAAAGTCGTGCTAGATCCATTAAGGGCTTAGAGTACCCATCATTTCTGACTTATATCACTATGAAACACCCTACCCTAAACTCGAGATATTCGACTTATAATTTTTTTATTGAAAATTGCCGATTTTTAGGCTACAACATTTATTTTTGTTTATTTTGTGTATCTTATTATTATCATTCTTGCATTTTCACATGTGTAATTAGATGCTTTAAGACGTCAATCATTAAAATAGTGCATAAGTTAATTAAATAGACCGTAGTAGACAAGTGAAAGTAAAGAAATAAAAAAAAAAAAAAAAAAATTTTTCTCTAACGGATATCTAAAAAAAATACTATGGTAATTGTTCGGCAGATGTTTTTTAAAATATTCATGTCTAGGTTTGTATTACATTGCGTGGAAAAAAAGTAGTATGGACGCTCCAGGTAGCAGTACTAACGGTCCTGCGCCTATTGTCCATCAAGTTAAGACGCATCAAGCGAGCGAGACAAGTGACGATTTATGTAGGTGCGAATGAAAGAAAAAATGCATAGAGACCGGTTAGGGCTGGGAATATAACAGGGAGTATTGTTAGGTTGTCAGTCTGCTTTTGTGCTTCGTACATAGTAGATCTGATATCGTTTTGCTCTTTTTCTCGACTTGGCTGTGATTCTTTACTATTTCTTCTGATTTTTGACTACTGTGTTTGTCAACCGGACTCTGATTTATACCTGGGATACGGAAGTGTTGAGGATGACGTCCTACACACCTGAGGAATATGCTGATATGCTTATTTGTTACGGATACTGTGATTGTGTGTCTGCGCAAGCTCGCAAGGAATACATAACTCACTACCTCGGTCGTCGAGTGCCGGATGTGGCCGTTTTTGACAGAGTTTATCGAAGACTTCGAGAAACTGGCTCTGTTTTGAGACGAAATACAGACATGGGAAGACTTAAGAGAAAGGATTGTGGATGCAGCAAATAAAATGAGGACCAAGTTGACCACTGGAGTAGTGAAGACTCTCTCCGTAGAAGGATGCGACAATGTATCAGAAATAGAGGCGGCCATGTTGAACATGAACTGTAGAATAAGAAAAAGTGGTGTGAAAACCTTTAATGAATGACATTTCATGCTTAACTAATGTTTTATTTTACTTTTTTTGGGCTAAGTACAAATTTTCTTCTCCACTGTCGCCTATGAAACTAAAGTGTTTTCAATGCATTTGAATAAAACCTTAGATTATTATACCTCGTTAGATAGCTGATGAAACGTAGATATTTTAAAAAACATCTGCCGAACAATTACCATAATATTTTTTTCAGATATCCGTTCGAGAAAAAAACATTTCTAATTTTTTTTTTTATTTCTTTACTTCACTTGTCTACTACGGTCTATTCAATTAACTTATGCACTATTTTAATGATCGACGTCCTAAAGCATCTAACTACACATGTAAAAATGCAATAATAATAATAATAAGGTACACAAAATAAACAAAAATAAATGTAGTAGCCTAAAAATCGACAATTTTCAATAAAAAAAATTAAAAGCCGAATATCTCGAAAAGGGTTAAGTTTAGGGTAGGGTGTTTCATAGTGAAATAAGTCAGAAATGATGGGTACTCTACGCCCTTAACGGATCTAGCACGATTTTTCCTGTAACCCTATATACGCCTATATGGTACCTGTAAACGGGTAGAGATTGTATCTATATCTAATTAGAATATGAGAGCGCAAGAATCTACAAGAGCGTGACATTGGCGCGAGTGTCATGTGTTACGATTGTTACAGAAGCCTTGTTGTGTCTCACTGAAAGTTTGCCGTGCGAGTTAACTAAGTAATGAGTGTTAGTTAGTCGTGGATGTAGCTTGAAAGTTTACAAAGAGCTTAAAGCTGGACAAAGTAAAACTTCATATGGGACGTGCTGTTATGAAAAGGAACAAGCGAGTAATTATAACTATTTCCAACTGTTCGCATAACACAAACGATAAAAATGTTAACTTAATAACTAAATATAGCTCAAGGCTATATAATTAAATAAATACACAAAATTTTATCCAAATGAGTCCAAACATTTGAGTGGAGATAGGTGACAATAAGTGTACACTTATCCTTCTCTTACGCATGTATTGGTCGCCTAGCGGAGCAGATTGTACTCCAAACTTCGGGTGAATGAAACACACATAAAATATTAAAAACAACTTGTTTATAAAACTAAAACTCAAAGATGTGTACTGGTCTAGCTTAAATAACAATTTAGTTTAATTCCGTTTCAAAGTTTTTTTATTATAGACTTATTTCGCTTCATTGTTACTATAATGTTATACATTATTTACTATATAATTATTACATTTTTTCTAGTTCTCTCCTTTCTTGTTTCATTGGTTAATATTTTGTTTTGATCACGTGACCGAATGACAGCCAACGAAACAAGAGAATATAGAAATATAATAGAGTATAAAATTAAAGCGTTTGCAACATGGCTGGTGGCGCTGAAGGGCGGTTGTTAAATGTACCGACTCGGTGTTAGCCGCATCCCGCGCAGCAGCCGGCCGGTGCAGACACTGCACTTTAATGTCACATTGCGAGATTTTCATTGTACCGCGTCTAAAATAACGGTTCTGTTCCAATTTGGAAACTAGGCTACCTATATTTTTACTGTGCACTTGTGTAACTGCCAGATTTATTTAAGGTCAAGATCTATCACAAAATATCTTAAAAATATCATGGAATTGGTTCAGAAAATGCTTCTATTTGTGATTTTATTACAGATGCAAATAATATAAATTGGTGTATATAATTAAAGAAACTATTTATCAGCGCTGTATTTTTATGGATGGTTCAACCGTTTTCGGTAGCGTGGCAGTGAGAAGAAAATTGCATTTTACTGTGACACCGCGCGGGCGAGCGCAATAGACCTTCCCCCCCTTCTCCCGGCCTCACCCGCACTCTGCGTCCCACGCTCCACCGTGACCCACAGACCCAGTTTACAGCGTCTTTGCATGGACCTGACACACATACCAATTACTTTCTATCGCCTCTCGCACAACTATGGTAACGGCCATTTTTATCCAGCTGGCATAATATTTGCCGCTCTATAACCTAAAGACATGTATATTCAATACTTTGGAGAAATGTTGTAAATTGTAATCTTTCCCATTTGATCACATTTGCGCGGAGAACTAATGTTTTCGTTTATTATCTGTTCGTACGCGACACGATTGGAAGACGCACCTGCGCGTCGTGTGAAATAAATGATACTTGGGTTGTTTTATTTTTAGAGAGAAGTTGAGTCCCCGAACACTGGCAAACATCGAACAAGATGGAAGATTACAGACAAAGTTGGCGAAAGTTGCGCACAATCCTGTTATGAGCGAGTATTTACTTATTGTTTGTTGTTTCTATTACAGGAGAGAGAGAGAGAGAGAGAGAGAGACGGCAGGCATCTGAAGTTGATGAGCGACCGGAGCGAGTTGCTCTGAAAATTGAAGTGAGCCCGTTCGGTGGCGTCATTTACTTGCTAAGGTTTTAAATTTTTTTGACAATAAGTGCGTACTTTTGATGTTTATTGGACAATCTGCCAAAGCTCTGGCACCGTTTTGTTTATTCCCTTTATTCGCTTTAATATTAAAGCGAATTAAGGGAATACGAGTCGCGTTCTGACATTTCTCTGGAGACATTAAGTATTTAGATTATAATGACGATAGGATAAGGGCTTTAATAAATGTGCGGCGTGTGTGTAATCAGCGCTGGCTCAGTGTGCGGAACACTGGATCGGCGTCCTCCCTCGGTGATATACGCGATTATGCTAATACACCTCTGACTGCTATAATTATAGTCCTCTTCGTATTTATAAAAGTGATCACTGTTCATAAAATCTGTGCCGAATCTAACGACAAGGTTCTGCAAGAGTATTGTTTGTCTAGAGTTCCTGATCATTACATTTGGTTTCAGAATCATTATATAAATCTCTCTTATGAGGTTTTCTGAAACAATATTTTAACAATATTTAACTTTAGTTTAGTTGAACTTCGCATTTAGTTATGACTGGAGAGGCGCGGCGGAAGACAGGGGCTGGTTTGATGTGTCTCATATTTCACCACGTTTGCAGGTAATTGTGAAGCCTCACCCCGGCTTACGTACGGTACTCATTTTATGAACAAATTTTACAGATTTTTCTGGCAATAAAATTGTGGTTAAGCTCCTTGTAGATATTTTTATGAGTTACTGTTTTTAATGTTTTAATAAAAAGTACAGAGAATGGGTCTTACGATACTTTTATTTTCCCATCATTCAAATCTGTTTTCATAAATGTCGGGAAAAATGTATCAAACAATTATTGTGTGAATAATATTTGTCGTTATTTGATGTCCGCCCAGACAAAAGTGGGCATAACTGCTGAGGGTCAGGGTGCGCGGTGGTGGCTATGAGGGCGGGGGAGGGTAGAGGAGTTGAGGCTGTCCCGCTCGTCAATCAAACCCGTGGCCGATTACCGACGCTAGCTGTAGTACACGCGCAGGAACCAATCTACGGGATTGATGAGTGTGAGGCCCATTACGCCGCTTTATATAGTGATAAAAGTACATTAAGCGGTAAGTTGCGCTGCGTGCTCCGCGTCACGCGCCGCGCCTTTCATCTCACGCACATGTTTATTATTGCCTCTTTTCAAATCTAATCTAGTATAGGAGTCTAGTCTAGTATACTCTAGTATAGTATAGTATAGGAGTTTGAAGGATTTTACAAGCACTTCGTATGGTACACATAATTCAAGATTTACAATAAGGACAACAAGGTTTGAAACAAAATATGACTGCCTTGTTGGTCTAGTGGTTAGCGCATGCGGCTGCTGATCAAGAGGTCTCGGGTTCGATTCCCAGGTCGGTTCAAATGTTTGTGTGATCCAAAAATATTTATTTCTGAGTCTGGGTGTTTTTCTATGTATAATATGTACGTATTTACAAAAAAAAAGTATGTTTATGTATTTATATCAGTTGTTTAGTACCCATAATACAAGTTCTGTTTGGTTTGGGACTAGATGACGTTGTGTGTAATATTTATGTCAGAAATATTTATTATTAAATATTCTCAGAAAGCATTTACCAGACTACGGCGAAACCCAAAGGAAAAATAGATTCGTAATAATGACAATTTGACCCTTTGGCTCGATGAATTTTATCTAGAGGCTTGAAGAACTCGGAATATAGTTTTAATTATAGTACTTTAACTTGACGTGTTCACTAATGTCGTACTCGTAAACAACCGCTAGTGTTGTGTATGTTGTCGAATAACACAGCAGGTGCTGTTGCATCTTTTCGACATTTAATTTGCAAGTGATATAGTGTACGATTTTCTCTTGTTGGTTTATCCTCGCAAAACTTGTAAGTAAACAGAATCGCTTAGATGTACAAAGAGAGAACACAATCATGATTTTCGCTAGCCTCGTATAATTCTTTTTTCGTGTACAAAAATGAAATAAAAATAAATGAAGAAAATGACTTGCAAAAACAACGAGGTCTACCAAATATAACGTAAATACTGAGGTAAACCTTTTTGAAAGCCGCGAGTTGTTCACGGAGAATACCCGGCGCTGAAACCGGATGTAATTTTATTATTGTGATGGCATCACCGTCAAATAGGTACTTGAATAATTAATTGATGTAACACAGTTTTGACAGTGAAACAACGTTGCACAATTTACCTAATGATTGCTTTATATTGTAAAATAAATTTAAGTTGTTTATAATATAGACCATTTGATAAAGAAATGATACAATTCGAATTATTCAAACGTTTGTTTTATTTTATAGTTCGGTACTTTTAGTTTTATATCAATCTATAAAAAACATACTTAACATATGATTGAAATCGACCAAGTGCGTGTCAGGCCACACATAGAATCAGGTTATGTATTCACCCGTAATGGCACATGGATTCAAAATCATAGATAATTTTCATGTCTACTTATCATTTCGTTATTTTGTACGAAGTTTTCCAAAGCAGTGTATGTTACAAGTTCATCATCAGCCTATCGCAGTCCACTGCTGGACATACGCCTCTCCAATTGCACGCCACTTAGTTCGATCCTCGGCGACTCGCATCCAGTTCCTGCCAGCCGTCTTGCGCAAATCATCACTCCACCTGGCCTGTGGACGTCCTACACTACGTTTGCCGAGACGCGGTCTCCACTCAAGAACACGTTTACCCCAACGGTTGTCGGTCCTGCGGCTAATATGGCCAGCCCATTGCCACTTCAGCTTCCTAATCCTGTGGGCTATGTCGATCACTTTAGTTCTCTGTTACAAGTTAGACCTCTATAATTCTAGAACTAATAAAGTTATCAAAGCCATTATAGTTTTTTTTTAAGTTCATCACATTTTTTGAATTGAACATGGATTCGTTGCTCCTCTATCACAAGGCCCTGATATTACGTATCACATAGGTAAGTCTCTCCTTTTGCCAGTTTATTATGTTGGATTATAAATGTTACTACATACTTATTATTAATATATCGCATAAACGTGCATAAATTATTCTATGTATATTACTAAACGTCTCTTGATGTTTCATAAACATTTTGAGCGCCTTTTTTACAGTTCTAAAATATGGTTCATCATCATCATCATCAGCCTATCGCAGTCCACTGCTGGACATAGACTGCTTTCCAATTTTACGCCACTTAGTTCGATCCTCGGCCACTCACATCTACCTCTTTCAAGCCGGAAAAGTCCATATAAACCGATGCGGGACCAGGCGATATAAATAACAAAATTACTACAGAAAATACACCCGTTAAAGTCTTGATTACAATATGCAGCCTTCTCTTACATCAGAGCTGTAATTGAGTTAAATTAATATAACGATATTAACGTCGACGTCGTTAATATCGTTGTGATGCGAGTGGGCGTGGGCAGGGGCCCGAGGTGAATGTTTACTGGTTCTAACATAGTTCCATTTACAAAAGTGGCCCGGGCTAAAGCTGACTGATCTAGTGAGTGGCTGTAAAATATTAGTAGAGGAGAATGCTATAACTCAACCGCCCGTACTTGAAGGCCACAGGTAGGTTTTTTGACGGTAATTTTTAATTCATTGATTTTTTATTCTGTCTGATAAACAAGGGTTTACCATTAAATTTTGTAATGGTGTTGTTTAAAAGGAATACACCTGTTTGCGCTATTATAAGTCATCATCTTCCGGCCGGGCCGGTGCGGTAAAAGACAAAAATAAACTGTAAAGTTACTTGTTTGTAAGTTCGGCAGGTAGGTAATAGAGCCAAGCTGATTTCAGCACAATCGGAGCAGTAATAACCTCACACAGAAGACCATCTTGATAATGACAGCATTCTTGCTGTTATATTTTATTGGTGAGTGTGAACATGGAGGCCCAATCATTCTGCATCATTCTCCGGAGGCCGGGAGAATGATGCACAAACAGCTGACCAGCCCTGCCTGGTCAGCTGTTTACCTGCCTTACCTACCCTCACAATGAGGATGGATTGGATTCTACTCATGCTTTCCATTAGGCAGAGTAGAGTTCGGTAGGATTAAATATATATAAAGAAGTATAACTTATGAGGCTAACTTGATGACTTCTCCTTCGAAAGTCATTATGGCTATTATACATATATCACAGCTTGAGACTGACGAGTCTGTAAATACTGGGGATCAAACTGATCGGATTGTCCAACAGATCTAAAGTAAAAGTTCCACATGAGTTTGACTTACATGGCAGGCTTTATAATAAATAAAACTAAAATATTATACTACTTTAAGTGCAATGTAAATCTTTAAAACTAAACGGACGATCACGATAGACCATAGGCGTCTCCTTGGAATCGTTATTATATCTTTATTTTTCCAAGGACAGGCCTATGTCCAGTATTGAAGGGCGTTGGTGTGATACCATAATGGCCAATAAACGGGGCCTGTTTACAATAGACCGCTGCCGCCAAAACGAGTTTTATAATAACATAGGGAGAAGCGACGTCGGAGAGGTACGTCGACCTCTAATTGAATTATGTTTTCATGAGACTATATTTGCTTGCCTTTGTCGGAGACGCGGGACGCTCCGGTCCATACATATTTGATTGCGTTTGTTCAGACCTTACTTTACACTTACCTTACTTTCTTGTTTTATCTTCATCGTCCCCGCCAATGTTGTGTCGTATCTTCCACTTAACTCTTTCTCAGTTTACATTATGACTTTAAATATATATGTTGTTTGTTCAAACCTGCGATCTAAACGATTTACTCTACACTACTAGCAACACCCATTATTGTACCCACTTTAACCTTAGTCTCTGAAAACAAGTAGCTATCTCTCTGCTAAATTTAATTGAAATAGGTGTATCGGTTTAGCCACTTACAAATAAGTTTGTACAGGAATTAATCAGATTAGATAACTTGATAACACAAATCATTCAATAAAATATAAAGACATATTTAATATTATTTACAAATAAATATATTACTTGGACAGATTAGGTGTTGTGGGAGTGGACTTGAATACCCCGAGACAAGACTTCGAACGTTATGATAATCTTAAGTACAGTCTCTGAAGTCATAAAAACTTTGTTGAAGCGTTCTGTATAAATATGATTGTAGTTAAAACAGTCTGTACCTATAAAATATCGGGATCAAGTATACCGTGACGAAACATCGCGTGGTAATATTATTCATGAGAGTGGTCTGTCGTGGTCTCCGGAGGACAATTACTTTTTTGTCCGAGATAAAATGTTTTCACAATGTTTAGCGCAAGATGGGGCTTATAAATTGAGTAATAACGAGTGGAACTCAACAAGTAGAATATAATGGACAGCTGGAGGCTACATGTGGACGGAATAGGCTAAGTTTGCAGTTCGACTATATTTAGTCATCCACTTAGTTGCACCCGATCCCCCAGAGGGAAGACTTGGGGAGTACGGCAAGCCCAGCCGTAGCTAGGTGAACCAATTCATACAGGGCATAACGTCTTTACAATAGAGAGAATAGTTGAAAGTTAGCGCACGGCGGAGTCCCACCGCAAGGAGGATCGATATGATCTTGTGTTCTGAATCTGTGAGGTGGAAACACAATGCACTATGGAGAGTGATTGTGACGTCAATGACGATCATTTTTGCGGTCCTTTTCAATCCGTTTCAATATAACCAAATGTTTTGTTACAAAAATAATTTATTTAGTGGAATCAAAAATTTGTTCCAACTTTGCAAGTTTCACAGATTGTAGGTATATCTATACAAATAAATTAAATAGAAGTGCCTGTATGTGTATCAAATGAATAGTTTTTTACTATATTCATGTGAAAGTATATACGGTATTAAATAACAAAAAATATATGACTGTAAACCTTTTGATTTGGATCACAAAATTACATCGCAATGTCTAGCATGCTATTACGTTCTACGACTATATTACTTACTGTACAAAGACACAGCCGACATATTCATATAGCTTACTAAAAGGGAATATGTACATAAATGTAATAAAATAAACAAGTTTCCGTCGTGCGTACAAATAAAGGACAGATACGGAGGAGTAATACCTTTGTGTTGTTGCGACTGTAACGTACTGCGTGTCCCCGTGGACCGTGGAGCACCTCCCTTATGTACGCAGTACACAGCTTCGAGCAATGTTTTCAAATCAATGATTACGGTTCCTGTAATAAGGAGCATAATACTTTATGTCTAAAATATTAAGAATATGTTTGCACGAAGAAATTACTTTACCATTGTCATAAAAACTTTCTTCTTTGTTACAGACTTTCGCCCCTCAAACTAAATTGACGTTGTCAAAACATCTGTTCCACGGCACGTGAAAATCAAGAACATAGGTGAATATTATCTAAATGTTGCTAGGAAGATTTTTTCTCTTTTTTTTAAGTGAAACGGCGGGCTCAAAAAATTTGAAAATTCATAATTTTAGTCCATATTTTGAATTTTAAAGGCAAACTATAGCGGCTGAGCGGCTGAAATAACTTTTTTAAGTTGAGGAGTTTTGGGGTCCTAACTTGTAAAATGCACTCACTTGGAAAACTTCGTACAAAAATAAATAAATAAGAAGTAAGCACAACAAACGTGCCATAGGGGATGACTACGGAACCCTATTCTATGCGTGGTTTTACTCGCACTTGGCCGATTTTTAAATTACGTATTCTTTGAAATAATTGATATTTCTGAAAATAAATTTAATTTATTATGTGTTTGATGTTGTAAATATATGTGTGCTAAATCTCTTTATTATTGTAATTTAACTAGTACCTGTGCACGTTCTACAATAAATATAAAGATTTAGTTTAGTTCTCATTGTTACTTCGTAAATAACGAAATATATTTTTCGTTCTTTATTAACGGTTGTGTCCGTATTGTTTGGTTGTTCTTACTAAAAATTCTCAAATAACAGTCCAAAGTATGGAAGTTAGGACAGTTTGTGCCTCGTAGAACATGTGGAATCGAGTCGGTCTTATCATTACATCGAAGACCCATAACCTCTCACTGCTGAATTTTTCCTTAATTATTACATCCATACGCTTTTGTATAACATTTTAATTAATCAGTTGACTCCTGTTTGGCTTAAAAAATGCTTTCTGTTCCTACGTGGCACATATTTCACAATGCTTAAGATCTTCCTCAAGCCCAAGATAGGAAATACCAAGGCATTCTTCCAATTGTATCCGAAACCATTTTCTTAGAAACTACGTGTTCATGAGATTCTTGTCAGTTTTTATCAGATGTGCGCAGCTTGTTACCACCTTCAAAACTATATTTTATTAGAATTACCTGTCTCTTATAGTTAAATATTAATTAACGTAACTGCATGTACAGTATTTTGTACGTATGGTATTATTTATCAGTATTTCATACACCATATAATGAGGGAATACAAATTATTATCACTCACGTCATCATTCGTCTCTGTATCCGTTCCATTCTCCTAAACATCATATCTAAATAATATTCAGATTTATATTACGAGTTATGAAAATAAAATAAAACATGACAAACTCGCTATATCTATTTCTTTTTTTTTTTTATTGTTGTAATGGAATAGGCGTTTGTCTTCCATCTCACCTGATGGAAAGTGTAGATGAAGACGAAGATGGTACACGCCCATCCAAAAGAGACCTGTTCACTCTACTCTTAAAGGCTCCAGAGTTCGAGTTCAACTCATCAGGAAAAATAGACTCAGGCAGGTCGTTCCAAACTCTGGCGACTCTCACCAAAAACGAGCTGTCAAACCGTTTAGTTCGTCTTTTGGGTATGCCAACAACGTATGAATGAAACTTTTGCCTGTAGTCCTGTAGCCTAGAAGTCCGATAAAGGAATGGAGATGGCTCGATCAGTTCGAAAAGAGCTTTCGAGCACTCTCCAAAATGTATCCTATAAAAAACCGATAAGCTGGCAACTCGACGACGATGCTCAAGGGTGTGTAGTCTGCTTTTTGAGAGCTTTTCGTTATTAATTAACCTATGGGCTCTTCGGTCAACTGAGTCCAAAGCTTCCAGATGATATTTGGCTGCACCGTCCAAGAGGTGACTGCAGTACTCCATGCAGGATGGAACTTGGGCAGTGTAAAGATTAAGCAGCTGTTCAGAGCTGAAGTACCGCCGAACCTTTGACAGAATTGATAATTTCTTGGACGCTGTTTGTGTCATAAACTCAATTTGTTGGCCAAAGTTGAGGTTAGAGGTGATGGTAATACCTAGAAGCCCTAGATGGTTAGTAATCGGTAAGGATACACTTTGGAAAGTGGGTGTTAAATCAAAGCTACTCTTTTTCGCGGAGAAAAGACACGCCTGTGTTTTGGAAGAGTTGAACTGGACAAGATTGGCGTCACCCCAATCGGACACCCACTGCAATGTCACATTCACCGGTTCAATCATGGACTCTCTCAAGGACCGTATTTCCTTTGGACTAGCTCGCGAGTTGGACGTGTACCTCTCAATTACGGTGCTGTCATCGGCGTAGCTAATAATATTAGGTGTTAAAAGATAATTTGTGTGCAGCAGAAACAAGGTTGCAGAGAGAACAGATCCCTGAGGTACTCTAGCATTGATTGCCATTAGATCGGAAGAGCAGCCATCCAAGACAACTCGAATCGACCGTTCCCTTGACGTTTTTTTTTTTAATAGTAAGAAAACGCATAAATACCCAGATACGCGCAATACTCCACCCAAAATAAAAAATCTATAAAATTTGATATCGACTGTGCGGTTGTACGCATCTGACGAAATATTGTACGACTGAAAAGCTTTATCCAAATGGATTGTTCAAATGCTTAAACTTTTTATTACAAAAACACGTTCTTCTTGTCGCAAACCCTATATCGAATTTAATTGAAACGAAACTGGTTGTTGCTAAATCGTAGATGATTCAGTTTATCTCGGTTTAGTTTTCTTGCCGTATGTAGCGAGCATATTTTCTCAATTTTGGCCACCATCCAAATAATAAAACGTTAATACTTGCCGCTGGTTAGTGGGCGTTGAGCGCGGCCGTAACATTCTCCGATATAAGCAGAGCGGTTCACATGCCGCTTAGGAGCGTTTTAATTGAGGCGTCCCTTAATATCGGCGTTCTAAATATTTATAAAGTCATAATCACCGATGGGGAAATACTAGAGAATATAATAATGATACTCTCTCGTGCTAGACTTTTTCGTATACTTGGAAGAAAATATTATCATTTCGTAGCCGTACCATTGACATAATACTCTCTAACGCCATTTTAATAGCATGGCAATGACAGGACAACATTTTTGTTCCTTTATTTGTTCGCTCAAGTTCTGGTTTATTATTTTGATTTAATAGATGAAACTTCTTAAAATGATCTAATTTCCAGTGATCGGTGGCGCGCTGTCTTTTCGGTTAACGAATTTAAAATCTACTTTCCTTTTTTCCTACGACAGTTGTATTAAAGTCGACTGTTATTTTTCACCCTAAAGTGAAAAGAAGCTGAAATGCTGTACCGCTTGTAAGATAACCAAGTGTCTTGGTATTCCTAGGTGAGATTAGGTTACTCCTCTAAGCAAAGGATTGCATGAAAAAAGAAGCGTCTTCTTTATTAAACTCAAATGTTAGGGTTATATTATTCGAGTTATTATTAGAGCAGTGATCAGTCTATCAGATCAAATCGTCTGCAGTGAAATGTAGTTTCGTTTAATTCCCCACCAAATGTTCTATATAAGAGTTAGATATTAAGAAATTATAAAGAAACGTTAAAAGTACCGAAGTAGCGCACACAGCGGTAAGGGGGAGGCGAGGTGGGGGAAAAATAAAGAGTAGTGATTCGACACCTATTTATACAGAAACATAATCCATCTCAAAAATGCAAAATATATTACAATAAGCGCTGTCGTGCAGAGCCCGCGCTTGTCATAGAAGACCGTTGAGAGTATTGCAAGTATTTTTTTTCTATTTCTATGTATACGTACACATATATAGAAGAGTACGCAAATCTGTTTATTTACATTTACATTTGTTTTTATGAATGTGTGACGTTTATACTCAATACTTCAGAAAACCAATTTCATTAAGTAGCTCGTCGAACGACTCTCGCCTCAATTATTCGCCATTGCCTAAACCGGAAGTACCGCGCCTTCATGGCGGAGCTGCGCCAAAAAAGCCTTGTTATTTTCGTTCTCACTGCCTAACCTTATTTCCGGCGTACGATCCTATAAAAATTACCCGCTGAAATATGTCCAAATTGTTCATCCTCCAAATGAGTGGCAACAGACAAACCTCCGAGACATTTACATACATATTACTTCATCGAGATTCTTACTCGCAAATGAAAATCTTTGTTGTATTATAAATGAACTTGTTTGCATAAATATCAATTATCGCGTCGCAGGTGAGCGGAACGGCCTCGCCCTCAGTACTTAACCCTTTCAACAACAACCCATAACGTCCCACTGCTGGGCTCAGGTCTCCTCTCAAGAGAGGGTTAAGGCCATACTTAACCCTTTATGTAAAACAAATTGCGCAGTATTTTACAATATTCAGATGTAGGCGGCTGAACAATCAGTGACACAGCGCGATCTTTTAGCTGCAGTTTGTGCAATGCGTTAGTAGCAAACATAATGAGGAGTTCACCATCACCATGTTTGAGTGACGGTCGGAAATATTTGTTGCGCGTTGAAATGTCGCGAGCCGTCAAGGAATAATTACATTTTGGAAGTTTGTGGTGCGCTTGTGTCAGCACGGTCCGCCCGGTCGGTTGGGCACGTTATTGTTTACACTGCTGACAGTAGAGCGAGCGGGCCGCTTCGACGAGGGACGCATTAAACAGTAAGAACGACTCAGGTCACAATGAACACATATTAACGAATGTGAGCTACGAAACGATATCAATAGATTAACGAGAGGCGCAACCAGCCTCTCCACTTGACTATTTTGTACAGATTATAGCACTCATGTTCGTTTGCTCAGCACATAACCAGTTTTATGTAGTCGTGATTGCACATAGATAGTACTGTACCATGGTGTCATGGCGTACGAGCGGCGCTTCAGCAATAAATCTGTGGAACCATTTCCATGGTGTACAGTGTACAGGAAACACACAATATAAACAGAGTCTGCCGGGCTCGTTACAGGATACATGTGATATATTCTGTTGTAACGGAACCTGACATGCAAACAGTTGATAGATGCAAGTAGCTCATTAATATTTTATGCTCCAATGATTGTTAGGTATGTATACAACAATATTTTATAAAACTACCATGTTCTATCATGATGAAGGGTCCAATTGGTTCAACACATTAATCCATAAATGGTATTAATATTTTGGATTTTTTTAAAATATATTTAAGCCTACCAAACCGACTCTACTATGCCTGATGGAAAGCATGAGTAGAATCGAAGTCGAAATCACCTCAAACAGTTCAGTTGTACACAGGACCCTCTAGGTGTTGGTCTAGGTTAGTACGAGGCTGCGGTGTTCCACAGGGGTCTGTCCTAGGACCACTCCTGTGGAACATGGGATACGACTGGGCCCTACGAGGGCGTCTCCCCCCCGGGCTGGGTGTAATCTGTTACGCAGACGACACCCTGGTCACGGCCCGGGGGGCAAACTTTGAGGAGGCGGCGCGCCTGGCCACCACGGGAGTCTCCCGGGTGGTCGGGCGCATCGAGGCGTTGGGTCTGCGGGTGGCTCTGGAGAAGACGGAGGCCCTGCTATTTCATGGGCCCCGTCGCGGCCCGCCCGCCGGCGCCTCGATCGAGGTCAACTCGGTCCTCGTACCGGTCCGGGCCCAGATGAGGTACCTGGGTCTGGTCCTCGACGGTAGGTGGCTCTTCGACGAGCACTTCCGACAGCTTGGACCTAAATTGGTGGGCACTGCCTCCGCCCTAGGGCGACTTCTGCCCAACTTGGGCGGGGCCAGTGTCCCCACTAGGCAGCTGTACACGGGGGTTGTCCGGTCAATGGCACTTTACGGTGCACCGGTGTGGGCGGCGGCTCTGTCCGCCCAGAACAGGGCGCGCCTCTGGCGCCCCCAGCGGATACTGGCGGTCAGAGCCATACGTGGATACCGCACGGTGTCCACAGAGGCGGCGTGTGCCTTGGCCGGAACACCCCCGTGGGATTTGGAGGCGGAAGTGCTCGCCGAAGTTTATCGGCGAGTGGCTGACTTCCGGGCGGAGAGCGGATTCCGCCCTCCGCCCGAGGACGTGCGCGAGTGGCGCGAAGCCGCTCGGCGAGCCACCATGCTGAGATGGTCGCTCCGGCTGGAGACCCCACGCGCTGGCTTCGCCGCCGTGGAGGCTCTTCAGCCGGTCATCGAGGAGTGGGCAGGGCGGCAGCACGGGACCCTTTCCTTCCGGCTGACGCAGGTACTTTCCGGGCACGGTTGCTTCGGAAAGTACCTGCACTCGGTCGCTAGGAGGGAACCGAGTCCCGCCTGCCACCACTGCGACTGCAGTGAGGACACGGCCCAGCACACGCTGGCGGTCTGCCCCGCTTGGGCGGCGCAGCGCCGTGCCCTCACTGCAGTCATCGGAGGGGATCTCTCGCTGCCGGCCGTCATAAGATCGATGACCGGCAGCGACAGTTGTTTTACCGCGGTCGCAACCTTCTGCGAGGATGTAATCTTGCAGAAGGAGGTGGCGGAGAAGGCCCGGGAGGATTCCATCCAATCGGACCCGATCCGCCGCCGGCGCCCCGGGCGGCGGAGGCGCGCATACCTGCGTCTCATGCCGCCCTGAGAGTGGCCGCGGATGGGCGGGACGGGTTTCCCGTCCGTCCGCAGTAGAGGCCAACCGCGAGGGGGCGGCGTCCGCGTGTGACCGGACGTTGCCCAATTAGAGAGTACACATTCGAGGTGGTGCCCGCAACAGTGCGGGCAGGCGCCGGTTGGAGTCCAGAAGGAAATCCCCTCCCTGGACTCCTTCCAACACAAAGGCGCAGAGAGGGTCACACCGTGTGGTTTTAGTCGGTTCGAGTCCGACACACCACCCCGCCGTAACCCCCGACGGGGTGACGGTCCGCGGGGATTTCCACACGTAAAAAAAAAAAAAAAAAAAAAAAAAAAAAAAAAAAAAAAAAAAAAAAAAAAAGGTTAGTACGAGGCAGATGTTTCCCAACCTATGAAAAAACTGAACAACGGAGTACAGACGGTTTAGAAACACATTAAGTGATACACATATCAGCAAAAGAGCTATAAGCTAAAAGTATGTTTAATCTTCGATAAAAGTGTGAAAGAGGGAATTTAAAAGTGCTTTATCATTACGTAATCTTGCCGTTCAGCCTGCTTGTCTGCAATTGTGATATACATGATATTAATGGCGTCCCCTTCTCTTGTATTAAAACTTTCACGATCTGTACACAGATTAGATAGAAATCGGGGCTCCTTACGACAAAACTTGTGAACTATGATGTTCCTTACCGTACTGAATAAAACCGCAAGTAAATCCTTAAATTATTTGTCTCTAAATAAATGACATGATATTTTCAAATACAGCCTGTTCAAGAGGCTTTGTCTAGCGCTTAGGGTGAATTGAATCGTAATATCAAAACAATTGAAATGTATTATTATACCAAATGATTGGAAAACATTTCCTACGGGAGAGATGATACCTACTTTCTTGACTATGTAAAAATATCTTATAAGTTGTTTAAAATCATTGATACCATTGTCAAGTGATTTATAACTCGTGCGACCTAAGATGGCACCTGACCTAAATGTCAGTCGTTTGAAGTACTGAGTGCAAGAAAAATATAATTTATTCTAGTTATTTAAAATTTCAACAATTATTTTGCTTCAAGTAGTTTCTCATAACATACTACTTTATCTTAAGTGGTACTTTACTACTTGAGTTAAGGAAATACATATGCATACCAATATGAAGCAGGCCTCATTCATTATTTACCCGAATGCATTCTTCGTGTAGTGATTTAAATAATATTAGGTAATACCTAGTATCATTTTAAATGAAATTAGAAACTGAAATATGGTTATGAAATACAATTTTAAATCATCATGATAAGCCTTTTAATCGAAGTCTCTAAATATCATGTGTATATGGATATTCTTTATTTTAAACAATTGCGTCTCATAGTCGTCATGCTGGTTTTTTTTCGTGTGACCTTTCTTAAAACAATTGTGTTATCCAGACGAATCTAATGATATATTAATAAAATAAATTCGTGGAGTGATTTATATGATATTTGGTAATATGTACCTAATAAACTAAAATTATTATGGAAAGATTCGTGCAAAGGTAATAGTGATGCTAACGCTACTCGCAAGATGATAGAGGGGTATTACGCGGGGGAACGGTATCATGTTTCGTTTTGAGCCAGGTGCCATCTTAGCTCGCACGAGTTATACATACGAGTACATAATGTGCGTTAAAAAAAGTTTTTAAAAGGGTTCAATTTTGTGAAACTTTTCATCTTCATCCTTCTACCCTTAATTATTCCCAAGATTATTTGAAGTCGGTTTAGTAGTCGATGACAAATCAATCACTACGATGTCCTCTGCACATCACAACCAGGTAAAACAAGTTTACAGTTTCTCCACGGAGCGACTGGCATTGGACTTTTGCAACCCTGAGGGCAAACTTCAATTCAAAGTTAGAATTAGTTGTCGGCATATCTGAGGGTACTAACTTCCCAATACCGATCGCCACAGTGTTAACCTGTTTTACGATTCACGGGCGTAAAAACCGTGTAATTTCCATACTCAGGGCTGCTATGAAGAATTCCTTGTAAGAAATCCTCATCAGTAATTTTTGGCTCGACTCGGAAATCAAACCGGAGACCTCTACACTATTGAGGCACTGGCAGAGACAGTAAGCAAAAACGAGAGGTTTTTTTTTCCAATTTAGAAACGGGTGCCATTAATCTAAATATTTACTGTGAAAAAATATTCGCAATAATTCTCCTGTTCCAAACGAGATTTTCTTTCGAGTAGTATAATTTAATGCACAGATAAAACAATATAGTTTGTTGCAAATCGCATTTGGTATCGTAGTGAAACCATCCAACTGTGTGCAGTGCTCGGTGTTGCGGCCACTTTCTCATTCAGCCTGTCGTATTTTTAACTTACTTTGATATTGCAAAGAGTTTTATTTTACTTTGTTATAGTCGGTAACATTCTTATGAAATAAATGTAGTCTAAAAGATATTTCTTTCAGTAATACCGCTCAGCTTTAACCCGTTTTTACACAAGGCTTTACGATAGCAGCTGTTGTTATATTTGAGTACAGGGTAACTTACATTGGAGGATAAGTGAGTAACATAAGGCAGCTTTTTTCCTAGAATATTGCTTCCAAAAGAATGTATCCCATGTGCGAGTAAGCATTAGTGTAAACCGTATGAACGGGCGCATGTAATGTACGGATGGTCTGCACGATGTGCCTAACCATTAATTTAGGTAGAAACTAGCATGATTTATGGCAGTCCATAGAGTTAGACCGCCACTGACTTATGTGCTTTTTATTGAAGACAAGTATTTTTAATTGTAAAGCTAATTTATTATCCCGTCTTCTTTATCTTCTTATTAACTTGCATCCTCTCTCTATACCTCCACTCCTACGTGATACATCAACGTTTTCTTAAAATCTCTTAGGTTTGAAATATGTAATAACTTCTGTCTGGTACGCGGCTTGCTGCCACAATATGAAACAAAAATTTCTAGAGAAATAATGTTGTTATACACAATGTTAGTAAACACGATGTCTGTATCTGAATTCCTTTACAGAGAAAAAATAAGGAGCGAAGTTGGTCCAACATAAAATTGGCCAACTAAGTGTGCGTGCGTGCGTGAATAGGATAGGGTTCCGTAGTCACCCATAATGGTAAATGGATTTAAAATCGTGTCCAATACATAATTGTTATGTTCACTTATTAGTTTTTTTTTTGGACGAAGTATTACAAGTCAGTACATATTACAAGTTAGGTCCTCCTGGATTAAAAAGTTATCTTTTTTTTTTTTTTTTAAAAGACAACTCCCGCATTAGGAATATTAATTCCTGTGTCGCGGGGGACTTTACAAACATACATGAAACGGACACAAAGAACACCCAGACTCAGAACAACAAATTGTGAATCACACAAAGTGTTGTCCTACGCGGGATTTGAACCCAGAACACTTGGCGTAGTAGGAAGCGGCGTGGCGACCGCTTAAGCCACTTGGCCAACCGTGCAGTCAATTTATTTGATCAGCCGTTTTTACTTACTTTACTTTACTTTAAAGTTCGCAAACGGATACCTAAATCGAAAAATGTTATTTGCTTTCTCGCAAGGTTTTTAAAGGCCTCATCCTTAGATAAATGATATCCCACACGATGGAGTAGAGGCAAGAAAAAAATCATCTCTATTTTACGTGTAGGAGAGGTACCCCTAATAAAAATATTTTTCGTAATTATATTGTAGCACTTTGTTGACGTAATCACAACACATAATCATGCAAAGCTTCATCTTCCGAGGCACCAACCGTTTGGGCGGTATCTCGAGGAACCCTCATAGATTGGTCACGTCCGCCTATGACGAATCTTTAAGGGTTCCGAGACACAAAAGTTATTTCTTATATAATCGCTGCCTGTCAGTGCAAGTCTCTTTAAAATCAATTCAGCCGTTCAAGATATTAGCCGGAATAAACAGATAGAAAATATTTTGTGTAAATACCGTATATACTCATATTTCCATAAGGATTTAGCAAAGAGCTGTTAATTTGAAATAATGAGCAGACAGTTCAGATTTGTACAGATTAACGCGGTTGACGTCTTCTATTGAAAGGTCAAAGCACTAGTGGCGTGTTTAGCGGTCTTATGTAGGGTCAGATGTCATTTCATTTGTGCTTCTCTATCTGTCTTGTTAACATTGACTGGGTCGTGGCTAGTGTTTGTGGTGAAAAAGGTAAGATTGAAAGAAATAAATTTAGGAACACGAAAATATTTATTTTACAACTTTTCACATATTTCATAAATATAATAGGATCCTTTATATTTTATAAAATCATGTTTGTTGCTACATCTAAATAAATGTATTCATATTTTGTATGTATAATTTGTATTCATCATTACAGGTGATAGATCCACGCCTGTGATTGTACAACAGCGGTGTTAACGTATTGTAAGGGTTTGTTTCAGTGGCCGCGGGGGAATATTCACAGGCGTGACAGTGTGACACTTCTTGTGGTATTAACACGACAAGGGCGTGACGTGCAACATGAACACGCCTCGTGTCGCCCAATAAAACAATAAACTGAAATAGCTTTACTAACAAACGGTACAAGAGCGCTGTCAGCCGTCAAACTGTAGCTTTACCGGGATTACGTTGAAATAAATAAAAAAGAAAGTAATAACGGTAGAAAGGTCGCCGTAAACATTGACAACGGAGCGCAGAGTGGACAACGAACCCTCTCAGGAGGCTTACGGCAATAATCATCGCACTCGGCCCGACTTGTATTGTGATCGTGCCCATCGACCACAGCCCCACTAATCTCAGCTTTAGTTTACGACGAGCCCATAAAGCAACGGGTATAAAAATAGGTAACCAGAATTTGTAGTATATATAGGATCAATTCTTGTCTGCCAACCCCTTAGTGCGTGCTTTGTAACTACTGTGGCGAACGTTCGCCCGTTCGTAATTCATTTGGGATATTTACTGTACTACTATTAAAGATTTACACCGCATTAAATATTGCTTCCATTGTCTAACGTAAGAAAACGGGGCAAAGGTTGTTTATGCCATTTACAAACATAGCGTATACTTGCCTCTAGAAGTTTTACAATGAATTGTAAAACCACTCATTTGCAACATTCCTTACAATCTTTATATTTTAAGAAATGTTGCGAACTTTATACCTCTACAGATAGAGTCACCGTGGATAGTACCTGGTTAGTGGAGCGAGTGTTGCTAATGAAGGAAGACTTGAATAGGTTATATTATTACTACACTTGAGATTGTACGACATCTCGCATGGTTTCTACTCGTAATCGTCTAAAAAAGTAAAAGGGATCGCATGCAAATTAAATTTCAAGATACAAGTGAAAATTCTTCTACCTGATCGGTAGCCCGATCTTGTACCACACCCACGAGGTACCCTACTAACTACACACCTTCCCAGGTTGACTATCGCTAATCTGTTAAATGCAAGGTTTGAAATTCATCTTATGTCTTTATGACAATATTGAATAATGGAATAGACATGAATAATACTTATTAATTTTGAATAATGGCATTCAATTACTTTTGCAAGTCTTTAACCAAACTTTTTATTTACTAACATTTTAGATAGATTAGAAACCATTAGCGAAAGAGCAGCTCGTAAAGTGTTCAAACATCTACCTACTCGTTACGTTATTGTATTGAATCACATTGTACAGCGTCCACTGTAATCTACAATGTGTCTCTTGCGGGCCATAGCACTTTCATCTCACTCAATGGATTGCTTGCTGGCCGTTAGATAACAATGTATATCAGGCTGCAAAGAATAAAACCAATATGTTTAACAATAAGGTAGAAAGTGAGACGGGTCTATGCGTATAAATAATGATTTATGAGGTATGAGGAACTTTCAGATACACTTGCGGACACGAGTAGAAAAAATTAAATATTTCAATATGGATATTATTGAATATATTTCAAAACATTTAGAAATTATTATTGAAATTCGGCCAAGTGCGTGTCAGGCTACGCATAGAATAGGGTTCCATATTAGTCACCCATAATGGTAAGTATATTTAAAATCGTATCAAATAGGTAATTGTTAGATTTACTTATTATTTCTATATTTTTGTACGAAGAATTCTTTGAGTCAGCAGTTTGGCTTTCAGAGGGGTTTTTTAGGTCGAGGGTGGACATGACGAATATATAAGCTGGCTGGCTTTATTTAATTTTCGCTTCCCATCGACAATACCACGTAGTTCTATCACTCCTCTCTACCCGCCACTAAGAAGGACGGTGTTGGGCGCAAATTCTCCTTAAGTGTGAATGTGCAAAGTTATTAATACTTATAGTGACTGTATAGACCATATGTATAGACTGTATCCAAAATAAAAGAGATGATCTTTAATCTCCTGCCACAATAGAATAGTGAATAATAGAATCGCAGTGTTGTATTGTTTGTTGCATGTTGTTCACTTCTTTTTCTCTGTAATCTAGAAATCTATCGTATTGAATTGCTTTTATGTGTACCTCTTTGTTTGTTCATTTTTGTTTTTTTTTTAATTTATATTTTTTTTTGTTTTCTTTCTTGTAATTTCCAGTAATTTAGTTTAATTTCAATCGCCATGGTAAGCACAAAGTACGTATATTTCTCTTCAGCACATTATTATTCGATATGTGGTGTTTACCTGTTATTATTTGTTATATTTGAATCAATTTTATGTACAATCATTTATTGTTCATGTAAGAGTGTAAACAGATGCTGGTAAACCAAATAAATAAATAAGTAAGACATAAACTTCGGAACCCTAAAAAGGATATGAGATCTACAATGCAATTAAAAATATTTGTCTTGTATAATGACTGTGACAGAAAATGATAATGTATTGTAGTGATGATCTACTTTGCCGTATTCATTTTGGTAAACAAATGTAATTCATAACATATATTTAAATTGTCCTCGTAGTGAGTGCCACCACTCCTTGTGGGTTTCGTGAAGCCATTGTCTGCCAGTATACTGTTAAAAGGTGTTGATGATGTATTATGTATTTATAACAATTGGCTACCGCGAACCTGCATTTTCCTTTTCCTAACGCTATTTGGAAACTAAGAACTAACTAACTTATTAAGATATTTTAAACTTTGACTTTTAGTCATTTAAATTTATTTTATTAAATCTTATAAGAAAAATGCACTACCCTCACAATTGCGTAATGTTAAACTTCACAATATAAAGTATAAATTAAAATACTACTTTTATAAAACTACAAAGAAAAATAACAAATTGACTACCTGTTTAGCGACATAGACCAACAACGAGCATTGTCTACAAACCGTATAGGTTTTCTCTAATGTTTATGTATCTATTAACTTTCTTAATGTAATATTTTATTGTGAGAAATAAATAAAAAAAGAAAATTATTCATGGCAAGAATAAAAAAAAGAGAATTGCGATTTCAGCACTTCGATATTCAATGCTAAATTTTATACTCTATAATGAATGTCATATAATAATTGACTGACCCGGTCATACGGATATACCGTACCTTACAAAACTGTCATGAATGTATTTAATATTTAGTGGACTAAAGACGTTTACGTAATAAACGGTGAACTTTTTTTTTAAAAGCAGCATGTTTTATTCGTATCGGCTGCGGTTCATGGTCCGTTGAGAACGTATCGCGTCATATGACGAGTTAACTCGCCGTACGATCCAGTCGCCGGACGGCGCCAACTCTCGAAGGAATACTTTCATCTCGAACGGCGCGCCGCCACATCTCAAGTGATGCACAAAGTACTTCGTACTTGGCAACTTGATATGCCGCCTGGCGCAGCCGTCAGCACATTCATACATACGAATATATATATCGTTTATTTGGAATAAGTTAATTTCAAAGAGGCGTATTTACTGATTGACTGCCTTGTTGATCTAGTGGTTGGCGTGTGCAGCTGCTGATCAAGAGGTCTCGGGTTCGATTCCTGGATCGGGCTAAGTATTTGTGTGATCCTCAAATGTTTGTTTCGAAGCCTGGGTGTTTTCTGTGTGTAGTATGTATGTATTTACAAAGAAAAAGTATGTTTGTGTATTTATATCAGTTGTTTGGTACCCATAATAAAAGCCCTGCTTAGTTTGGGACTAGATGATGTTGTGTGTAAGATGTCCGAAATATTTATTATTATTATTATTAAAACCGGAAGTCAGTGCCCTCAAATATACTGACAACTAGTTCAATCTGTATTTACATCCCTTATGGTCTTTGCTAAGTTGGAAAAATATATGTAAATGAAGATCGTCCCTTCGTAAACACTCTAAAGATTTTATGAACTAGTTACGAGGTGAAAGAATCGTTACGAAAATCTAATAAACGGGCGCATTTGTAAAGTTATGTTCGAATTTTCCTCATCGTACCCGCGATATTTTTGAGAGATAAAAATATATTTTTACTGTTCCCGGAATAAAAAGTTTATCTCGAACGAGAAACAAGATATCAAAACATCACTGAAACGAGCCAAGAGAAGGTTTTGATATCAGTGCATTGACCGATAACACAATAACTTGAAACACAAATCACTGCTTATAATGAAGTAATTATTAAAATTACTGAAACTACAGAATCACTAAATATCAAGAAATAAATAATATTATAACGAAATATCGACTTTAAACAAAATACTCGAAAACAAGGAATGTACTGAAATGTAAAAAATAATTACATATTCTTTTGTCTACAATTATTTTTAATTTGGGAGTCGGTGTCAGCTATCAATACCAAACAATATTAATAGGGCAATACCTGAATTATGAAACCAATGAGATAAATACAACCTTTACCTATCCCTCAACGCGGTGCCGAGCTGCATCTCTGTGTGACATTGTGTATTAGGTACCTATTATAATTTAAACCTGCGTTGGCTGAACCCAGGTTTCATTATTAATATTCTGTTGTTTAAATAAATTATAACTGTTTAATGGTTGGTTTGGTTGGCGCGCTCCTTTAGTACAGTTATTTTGCTGTCGTTTCGTAAATTCGTTGCTTTACATTTAGACTGGCTCTTTTATTTTTCATTATTTCTCTTAAACTCCAATATTATTTCCAGCCTAAGCCTAATTTGTTTTTCGGTCGTATATTGCAATAATAATAATTGGCCTAAATATAAATATTTTGTTACATGTTCTATATTTTGGTGTCCTATAATAATGTCTTGCATACCTCAATTAGTAATTTAGTTATCATTTCATTTAGTAAGAGCCCTACTGTTTCACTTCTAAAAGCCAGTTCACTGACCATTCTCTGATTCAAATGCGCTTTCAGCAATGACCACGATGTCGTCCGCGAAGCGCAAATGACTCAGCAGTTCTCTATGTATGGGTATCCCTATATTTTTCCAATTTATACGTCTAATAGCACATTCTAGAATTCATTGTCTTACTCTCTTTACTTGTCACAGACAAAAGAAATAGAAGACAGAATTGCTAACAGTGGACGTATGTTCGGAATAACATTGTTTCATAGGATTTGTAACAGCAATATCTGACGTTAAACTAAAGTACGAGATGTATGGACAAAAATCGAATACTAAGCAGCACTGAGTGGGAAATGTTTGTAAGATAAACAAAAACAGATGGACAAAACGTTTAAGAGAGTGGGAACCGAGAGGTAAATAAAGGCTACTTTTTATTATTATTAAGAACGAAGTCATTATAACTGAGTAGCGACTAAACAGTCTGTGACTCTATAAATATTACAGCGTTACGTAGTAGAAGAGAAGATTATATAGCATTGCTCGAGCCGCCATTATAGTGGCAACTCCGGTATCCGCTAATAACCGCGATCTATCAGAGCCTTCCGCCGCGCGGCCGCGTATTTGTCATTACACCAACCGCCGTAAATGTTCACCTAAATTGCGCGAATACTTCCTAACTTTGACTGTTTTACTTTATTTTAACTCAATTTAAGAACATTTTCATGGCAATTATGTGAGTAAAGTTGCTTCAACCCGAGCGCCGCGGGGCTCTATACATAATTTACACAAGTTTTTTTATGATTGAAAATATATTTAAGCAGTTAGTTCTGCTCTCACACAGTGTTTATTATTTGAATTTGAGTTCTTCTTCTAGGCGAGGCAGTTTTATGTACTTAGTATTTTTTGTTTAAGCGGTGTGTTAGTGTTTGTGTAGTACATTGTGTCGGCGAATACCGTTAATGTTTAATTAATGTCATGTTTGAACAAGCTTGCGTAACAAAAGCGTTGGACTGTCGGATATTCATTTTACACTACATTTATATATAATATATATTTATTTACTTTACTTTAATCAAGAGGTCTTGGGTTCTAAGCCCGGGTAGGGTAAAAAGTGTTTTTGGGTTTTTCTTAGGAAATTCCTAATAGCAGCCCGGTTTGAAATTTGGCGGTGATTTCACGCCCGTGCCTCGGAGAGCACGTAAAGCCGTCGGTCCCGGTTGTCATGAACATCTATGGCAATCGTTATTGGGAAGTCAGTGCCCTCAAATATACTGACAACTAGTTCAATCTGTGAATTTCAGTTTTCCCTTAGGGTTGCGGAGGTCCGATGCCAGTCGCTCCGTGGAATACTTGAAATTAAGGTAAAACCGGATGATCTAGTAGCCGACCCCAAACAAACTTGATAATAAAGGCTAGAAAGAAAAAAAAATATAGATAAATAAACGAGTATAATAGATGTCATGTCGCCTTGCTACTTTGTCACTGTATGGATTGCTGAATATATGTAGCAGTGTAGCGATATAGTTGATATAGCTGACATCAAACGTTGTACTAGCTATGGGTCGTCGATTGTGGTTCGAGCTTAATGAAGATTCATGTAGCTCCATCGTCACTTGACTGCGAGCATCACTGAGTTGTTTAGAGTAAAGGGTTCAGCTTTAACGGCGTATTAATTGTGTAAGGGTCGTTGAGAAGAGGGACCGTTTAATTCTCGTTTTCAAATATAATATGTGTGTTCTGAGCGAGGTGAATGGATTACATAACATCGTTTCATATAATGTTTACACGAGTGACATTACTGTACATCGCTTCATTTGAGCCTTTTGTACAAACAAATATACTAATATCATTATGTATTGTTTACACAACCAATTAAAAAAGTAAAGTGAAGTTTACTTTTAGTTCATGGACCCTTCCGTTTAAGTTATAATTTTAGACGGCAGAAAAAAATAGTAATTTTTATAAATACAAGTACTACACACGTACACAACTTCAGGGTATAGTTGTGGTTTACATAAGCGCTTGTTAGCTCTTTGTAATACAGGATTTACTAAATGTCAAAACGTTTATATATTAATGGAGTTCTCATGGTAAGAAAATGAAGTAAATACATCAATAAAGCTTTTAAATTAAGTCAGCTGTCGTAACCCTTATAGATTAGTCACGTTAGTCCGTCCGTTCGTCCACAACTTACCGTCCAAACGGTCAGGGCTAGAAAGATAAAACTTTGCACGAATATGTGTTTCTATTACGTCAACAAAATGCTTGAATAAATCACGAAAAATATGTTTAATCAAGGTACCTCCCCTACCTCTTTACCTAAGTGGAGATGTCTTTTTTTCTAGCGTCTAACCCATCATGTGGGGTATCATTCGATAGGTCTTTTAAAACGTTTAGGGGTTGCTAAGACAATTTTTGTTGGGTATCTGTTATTCATAGTATCCAAGTTATTCAACTTTAAAGGGCATTTTTTTCTCAAAACAGGGCGTCGTCGACCCCCTCTAAAAGCTAAACGGCCTTCTCGAAAAATCTACAAAATGTATGATAGTAGTCTGTGTAACTTTAAAGGATAACTGTAACGGCTTACGTAACTTTTTTAGTTAAGGAGTTATAGAGGCCTAACTTGTAAACTACCCTTACTTGAAAAAATATATAGGTAAGTAAACATAACAATTTTATTATCTATTGAACACGACGAAAGTCATTATGGATAACTCAAACGTATTCTATGCGTGGCCTGACACGCACTTGGCCGATTTTTTTTCTAAGATATCTCCAATTGAGATTAACCAAACTTGTGTTAATGTTTAGTCAGTCTTTATATCAGTTGTTAAGTACCCATTAACACAAGCTCTGCTTACTTTGGGACTAGGTGATGTTGGGTGTAAGATGTCCAATGTTTCGACACGAGCAGTATCCGAAGTACATAATAGCTGTTATCGTCTGTATCAATATAGTTACATGTACACACATAAGTGATACAATATGTTCATTGCCAAACGCTGGACAATATTCGTTCGGTGTGGGACGTAGTTCAAAAGGGCGCGTGTTCATTACGTCATTACCGGCCGGATGTTGGTCTGATACAATAATAATTAATAAGTGAAACGCTCCGCCACACACCGGAAGGGCGGCGCGGCACTGTAAGGCTGTATATTCTGAGAACACCCCACTTTGTCATACGACTCATCACGTCCCGGAACTCATTCCGCAAATAATTGGAAGAGGGTGCTACAAAGCAACATGTTTCCACGTATCTTTATTGATTCCAGGACGGAGGCGGGTCCTGGCTCCGTGTCAAGAAGACCCGACTGTGACGGTTACTATTATTATGTTATTGTTAAGGTATCAAGATAAACCCGCAAATTATTCAATATGTCCCCTTCGATTTATAGTTCAGAGGCGAACTCACCCGTGCTCGTACGTTTGAATTTATTTCGGAATTAATCAGACTTAAAATAACCAGAACACACTGTAACACAAATTAACTAAGTACAATGTTAGTTCTTGCTACATCTTAAGTTTATACTTAAGATGTTTAAAGTATGTTCCCATGTTATAGTTTATTTTGTTGGATATTTATACCCAGTACCTAAGTACCTCAGCAAAAAATAAAACTGTAGTAATAGTGTATCCATGCGTTCTGTTTACAAATGACATAATATCGTAAATTAATATCTACTCGGCTAGTAGAAAGTATATAATATAGCAGTAAAACACTGCGAAGTTTCACTAGCTAATAATCAAGTTTATAGTTCTTTTGCTGTTTATTTTGTTATAATTCGAGACTGATGCTTCTTTTATCGTCGTTGTGGTTTCACGGATGTGAGAACTGTCGTGTTAAGAGTGAGAGTAAACAAACACACATTTTGTTTGTTTAATTTTACATGGCAGACATTAACGTTTACGTGCACAAGAAGAATAAGTTGCCAAACACACAAGTTCCCCAGCCATTAATCACCTCCTCGCGGAAGCGGCACACGTCGATTAAAATATAAAGGTATATATATAAATATAAAGGTGAAAATTACATAATTCTGGACGCTTATGTCAAAATGTCAAAAGATATAAGTATATAAGTTTGAATTTGCATATATACTCGGACATATATATACCGGTTAGACTAGTAGCCGACTCCAAATAATATTAGGAATATTGAAGGTTTTCCCATACAAATTAAAACATATTAATTTAGTGTTATTATTCAAAGGAATTCGTGTGACCTGATTGTTGTTTTCCTTTAGTTGAAAAAACTATTTTTTTTCTATTAAATTAGATTTCAAAAAATTGGCAAAGTGCGTGTCAGGTCACGCATAGAACAGGGTTCCGTAGTCAGCCACAATGGTGGGTGAATTGAAAATCGTGTCCAATAGATAATAGTTAAGTTTACTTATTATTTCGTTATTTTTGTACGAAGTTTTCCAAGTAAGCGTATTTCATAAGTTTGGCCTCTATAACTCATGAAATAAAAAAGTTATCTAAACCGCTATAGTTTTCCTTTAAAGTACACATACGGACTATTATCCTGAATTTTTCAGACTTTGAGCTAGTCGTTTAGCTTTTAGAGGGGGGCACGCCCTGTTGTTACAAAAAAATGCGCTTCATAGTTGAATGACTCGCAAACGGATACCTAAATCGAAAAATAATTTCAGCAAGACCTAATAATAATAAAGAATAATTTTTAAAAGACCTATCTAATGATACCCTACACTATAGGGTAGACTCAAGAAAAAAACTCATTTGTAGGAGAGGTACCCCAAATAAAAATATTTCTTTTAATTTTATTGTAGTACTTTGTCGACGTAATGACAACACACATACATGCAAAGTTTCATCTTTCTAGCACCAACTGCTTGGGCGTAGGTCGAGGACAGACGGACGGATGGACGGACGGACATGATGAATCTATAAAGGTACCGTACCGTAAATGAATCTATAAGTCATGAACTACGCAACCTTAAAAGAAAGATTTTCTCAAAAAGTTAATTTAAGGACCGAACGTAACAAGCACAGGCTAAGATATCCTGATAATTCAGTACAATTAGTCCTCATTTATATGTTTACAAGTAATCAGTTTTCTCAAGCTGTCGTTTGAACTCCGTAATCGTCCATTAGCGGCCGTGACGCGACTGAGTCATGTCACTTGACGGAGTTGGAACAAGGAATACATCTTTGTCGCGAACTTTAATGACACACTCGAGTTCACGCATTCTTTGCGCCAGAGGGGAGCTCAACTACAGCGAAAGTGTACAAGTACTCGGGCTCAGCTAATCAACAGCCATAACTTACTCGTCACTACTAATCACTCGAACGTCTCAAACATTTTAAGCTTAAAAGTTATTAACTAGTTTGTCCTTTTGGCAGTTATAAATTTTGACATCATTAATTAACGGATGGAACATTACTTATAGTCGTTAAGTGGGACCTTCCTGAGTGTTAAAGTAGTCGCTGTCTTTATAAAAACGTTATTGGTGCGCGACACGATAAACGCATTAGTAGCGACGAGGTGATACGGAGGGGGTTGTGTGCACTCGCCGCGCTCTAGCCGCCCGCGCCCTAAGGTCGGTAGCCCACTGAGTTGAACTGGTTGTTATTATTTTGTTTCACGGAACTTACATCAATCGGAAAAGATTTTGTTTTAAATACCAGAATATAATTATATAATCGCAAGCACTAGAGACTCTGCTGACACGCTTATAAATACGTCAAGTAAGCCACGGATGAGCGATACTGTACTTCTTATTTTTCAGACCGACCGCGACGGCGACCGTGACAGTTAAACAATAAATTGTGCTGTAATTAACTTCGTCTTTTCGTTTTTCTGAATTCATATTATTTACTCAGTTCAGATCTACCAACCTGACTTCTATTCCCAAGGGTCGAAGGCGAATTGGAAGTTCCGTTATTGTCAAACACAGAAATAAGCTTTGAGGAAAGATTTCAAACTGAAAGTTATTATTTATACGATTTTTAACACATTTAATATTAATAACTGATTGTAGACTATTTACCGGGATCTTCTCACTTTATTTGATTATTTTGTGAAAGTCTAGTTTAGTTAAAGGTCGAGGACACAAAACGTGTCAGAGAAACAAAGCTAAACATAAAATATACGTAAACACATTTTTCGCGGGCCTTTCTATTATTGCAATCTCGTGAGATCGTGTAAAGTACAACAGAAAAACAAGCTCACTTATTTGCGCATCTCTAATTTGGGCGGTAGGTAAGCGGTAGATAAAGGTGGGTAAGCATTTACTACAAAATGTACGAGAGTGTCACAAAGCATTTGCGTCGGTAGGACGTGGCCTAATTCCACCGAGTGGCGAATATATCGTCCCCATAATAAATGTATGTTTCTTGTCGCGCTCGATAGCGCCCGACAAAAATACCTTGTAGAGCCTTTGTCGCTTAACATCACTACTTACTACAGGCGCTGCACATCACTCAAAGTCGAAACCTAAAATGGTAGCGACACATAAATTTAGTTTCAAAATATGGTATGGCTAAAATGTTTGTATTTGTATATTACGTTCACAAATAGTTATAATATGTTTATCTAGAAGGTTCTGTCAATATAGATCTAAACAATGATTTTAGAATACCACAGGTATCGGTACCGTATATAACTAAATCGAGCTCCTAATGTCCTGGTATAATACTCAGTACTCAATTATAGCCAGTTTCATCTCGACGGTTTTCTAAGTATACACACATATCTATGTATGTATACGTTAAGAAAACATTCTACCCTCATTCACTTGAGAATCTCCGAGCGCATTGCCTAGGGAGGCTGATCCTTATTTTCATACGAAATGCTTGAAAGATTTTATCAGCTACACATATTTTGATGTTCGATGGCTTTTGGGAAGGAAATAACAATTTTTATTTTCAAGTTAAAGACTTTGTGGTTACGTTTGGTCTGTAGGATCGACGTTTGGTGTCACGCCACAATACATACCTACTTGCGCTATATATACACCTCTACTGTATAGCCAAGTTATGTTTGTACAGCCTTTGAGTTACGCACGTAAGGGATTATGGACAGAGTTGAGTTATGTTTTGTTCTTGGGCAGGTTTTGTATTGTGGTTATTGGTATTGCTGTCCACCAAAATACATTGTATATTTTATATGTGAGTGACGATTTGTCGACCATCACAGAATCTCTGTTTAATTAAGGATCATTAAAAAAGATGTGCTCTATGTAGCATTGAATTATTTACGAAATAAGTAAATCAGTAAATATTAAAAGGGAATAGAATATTTGTGCACAGTATATTTTTATTTATTTGTGATATGAAAGAGAATATGGAACAATAGGGAAATATGTGAATTATTTGGTGTGAAGTGAAACGTATAAATACGATCGAACAGCGAATTCAAACGTTTTCATCTCGTGTACGAGTTTGCAGCGGCGCGTAATTATTGATGTGAATCCGTATTTGTTGATATTGAACGCGATTGTAATTGTGGAATACATTGTTTAATGTAAATCAAGTTCTACTAGAACTGAAGTGTTAAGGCTCGGAAGTACTTCACGGTCCACAATGTTATGTTTCTTGTCAACTGATACAAGTCTCCCAGCGTCTGTTTTATGTTCTGTTTTTAAAAATTAAGCCAAAGTGTCAGTGAAAAATTCTTCTCTGCCTGATGAAAAGCATGAGTAGAATCCAGGAGTAGGGATCACAATGCTCATTGTGTAGGTAGGCAATGTAGCATGGATCCCATACCTTGGCGGCCTGGTTAGATAATTCTTGGGCCTTTGGAATAATGAATATGAATGCTGTCATTATGAGATGGTCTTCTATGTGAGGGTAGTACTGCCCCGGTCGAGCCGGCCCATTCGTGCTGAAAGCAGCGTGGCTCTACTACCTGTTAATTAACTGTTAAAAAGAAAACATAGTTTTATTATTATATACACAATAAAAAGTGATACATGATAATATTAAATAATGAATTTAATCTTCACAAAATCACTAATATAGGACTGGCTTGTTGGTCCAGTGGATAGCGTACTAGTGGTTAGTGATCAAGATGTCTCGGGTTAGAAGGCTTTCAAACTGGCAGAAGAATGTATTTGTTTTTGAGGAGAAATAATTTTAAAATTAGTTTTATCTGAGATTTTTTGTAGTAATTACATCACTTTAGAATGTCAAGAGTAATCGTTAGTCATTATATTTCTCACTACAAACGACATTTTATAGTGTTAAAACGTCTGTACTCAGTATCTGTATGAGATGTAGCACACCGCTCCACCACCGCTCGGTCGCCGCTACAAGTTTAATCTGTGTGTGGTGTTACGTATCGTACTTAGCAGATGTTGTCTGCGCTTAGTTATTGTAAATAATAACATTAAGTTGACTGTGGTCCGGTGGCGGTGCAGCCTCCCTCGGTCACTTCCCGATTACTTTAATTAGTTGTTCACAATTCCGTCACTATAACTTGAATACAGTAGGTAGGTGGTAATGGCCGCCCATTGGCATACCGTGTTGAGTAAGATATTAACCCAGAGTTACTATGTATTCATCAAACCGCAGGCAGGTAAATCCTGTGTACGTAAATACATGCTTTTTGACGTAATTTATTATAGTTTATTTTAATTAATGTAAAATTTTTGTATAATGAGGAATAATATTAAACATATATCGATTGGTTTCTCTGCTTGATTTTTAGTAAGTACTTTCATCAAATCTTTTCTTTTTATAATTTCATATTCTAATGAGTTTTTTAGAATAAACTAGTACAAGTCATCACAAAGGACATATTCAAATCTTTCTTTTGAACAATTCACAAATCACGATAATTAAAACAAAGAAAAAGTAAATAGAAGTAAAAAGTGGCTAACAATCTTCGCCACTTGATGGCTCTTTGGATGGGTTCATTAGACCGCTGATGGAGCGCATTGTAAGTGTAAGGCTCCTAACGAATCGTGTCCGCGCGACGCATTCAAACGAGTCCTTTTCGCAGAGAACTTCGCGATCCCCCCCCCCCCCACCGTCCACCGCTCGTCCCTTGCATATCGACACTAATTTACTTTACAAGTTGGGCCTTTAATAAGTCCATTGTTTCGAAAGAAATATTCGTTGAGATTGTGACGTTGTGACGAGAGACAAACTGAAGGCGGCTTACGTCGGACTGGGACAGGTGCAGCGTGTGTCGAATAATGTCCAAGAATCGTGACTCGGCAATTCATGAATCTAACTACCGGTTGGGCTTCAGGTTTGTGTCAAATATTCACATATTTTGTTTTTTTTAATCATCATCATCAGCCTTTCGCAGCCCACTGCTGCTCATAGGCCTCTCCAATTGCACGCCACTTAGTTTGATAATTATTTGTCATTTAACTTATACATTTACTCGCTGAATTAATGGTTTGTTTAACTTTTATTTAATCACAAATAAAGCCACATTTGTAGATGAGTTCGCACTTTCAGGCTACAGACAGATTCAGTTACAAGTTTCCATCCTTGACCCACTTGAGTTCTAGTCCCACTGCCCAGTTTTTCTACATATACTACCGTTCAATATAATTATAATTTGTATTCGGATCTTTGAGATAGCTTTATTTTAGAAATCCCAACGAATGACTATTTTCAGGCTCATCACCACCTGTTATGAGTAGAACTAAAACAATTCATGCTGTTCAGTTGTCGGGGTCATCAATTATGACAAACTTATCGATCGTATCGAATAATAATTACAGCATACTCTTTGGGAGCCATCTTTTTTATTCAGGCACTGGTTTACTACTCCATGATTACTTAGTATAGTATGCTTATTTATACCGACATACAGCTACATTAATTTATCCTAAAACATATAGTTACAATGCAATATAAATCACATCTTGATCTCAACGACATAATGACTGTCCGAATTCTACGCGCTCGACATGAGACTCATATCTGAAATATGCTGGCCAAGTTTATCTATGTATCAATTCTATCAATTACTTTAAGCAATATATGACGTAGGAAGTTCCTAGTCTTTATTATTCCCAAGATTATTTGAACTAGACTACTACGAGTGGAGTAACAGAAGGAAACACAAAATTATTGCGTAATTAAAATTTCCTCCAAGTATTGAATTACCAATCTGTACGTCCGAAAACGTTATAATCAGTCATTTAAGTCGAGTTTATTTTATGAGCAGAAAACAATAATGATTATAATTGTAAACTAACAAACTACCTGTCATATAAAGGTGGAAATGAGTTTGTTTATCTTGAGTGAACAATGTTAACGATACGCCTCAAAATGTGGTAGGAAACTTTTGTTGGCAATGCTTAAAAATTTAAAATGAAATAAACATTCAAACAATGAACTTAATATAAATCGTAAGTTGTCTCAGTATAATAAATGTGACATAACATTTACTTGAACACCGACTAGACTTTAATATCCTGTAGTCATATGTTTACGTAAATATTCCCTGTTTTGTATATTGAGCTCAGGCCAGTGCTGATACTTTCATAAAATAGAGAATCAATTGTGATACGAGACGAAGACGCTTATCGTTTCTTAGTTACACTATAAACAGGATCAAAGGGGCCATAAAACCACAACAAAAAGGTTTGCCGTAGCGCTGCTACGACGTAGCATATCTACGAAGATGCTACGGATGCGGGTAGCTTGATAAAGTGCCGTCTTTGTGAAAGTTTTCAGGGCACACTGCCGTCGCCAGATAAGTGAAGGTATTTACGGGCGGTCTGTGACGTGCAATAGTGTAATATTCTATAACAACGCAGATCTGGCTAGGTATGTAAATAAAGATTTCATAAATCTACTAACATTATTTTTAATAACCTTTTAATAGACTATATTATTATACCTTTTATGCATAAACGAAATTTTATCTGATGACTCTTTCGTCAATATATATATACATATATCTAAATCGAAGCCAAGGCATTTACTGAATCAATAAAGATTGATATCTGAACCGGTATAGTCTGTTACCGGTTGTCGTCTGGCGAGAGATAGATTCAGCCGCAAGTCGACATTACCTCGCATTAATTGATAAGCGCCACTTGGTGAACTCTATGCGCTCGTTGTGATACTTGATGATGTTTAAGGAGATTCCAATTAGTGGAGCCACTGCTATCGACGCCATATGTTCTGTGAGTTCTGGCCATTCATGTAATGAGCTTATGTGTATTTCATTTGTGGTTGTCTGCCATTGTAGTTTGTTTACAACTAAATAAACTCACGGATATGCCATTAAATCTATATACATTTGTGAAATTAACTACGGTAATTACCATTTGATCGTCACATTAAAACTAGGATAGATTATTTCCAGCACAGCACTCACTCGACGTGTACCGTTACAGTTCATACATAGTACTTTCTTAAACAATCATCGGTACAGCGATCTGCTATTTCCTATCACTTAATTTATCGTCGATGGAACGTATTTAATTATAAGTTATACAATTATGAACCTGTCTCTTAAGTCAATTTAATGTATATGAGATATTGTAAATCACGTTTATTTAAAGATTTTAAAATGAAAGTGAAACTTCCGTGTCAAAAAAGTATAGTTCCAAAACTAAACTCCTTCAACAGTATGAATGGTCAAAGAACTCCTTGTCTTTGTGCACTACAAAGTCCCATATCGGTTACTGTGTAAATATAACTCGTCTGAGGAAAGAAACAAAACTATTGGTCTGAGGAGCGCGATGTGGGGACACGAGCGAGGTCGGTCGGTGCGCGGTGCAATTCATTCTCTTATTTCTGAATGTTCATTCGCATTTTGAAATCTTCTTTTGGAATATCTTGTTAATACCACCATAACATTTGTGGCATATATGGCACTAGCGGCCCGTCCCGGCTTCGCACGGGTGTACAATTGTTGTAAACATTTGGGGTAAACATATATCATCATCATCATCATCAACCTATCGCAGTCCACTGCTGGACATAGGCCTCTCCCATTGCACACCACTGTGATCGATTTTGGGCTTCTCGCATCCAGCTCCTGCCAGCCATCTTACGCAGGTCGTCACTCCACCTCGCCTGTGGGCGTCCTACACTACGTTTACCGAGACGCGGTCTCCACTCCAGAACTCTTCTGCCCCAACGGCCATCAGTTCTGCGGCTAATATGGCCAGCCCACTGCCACTTCAGCTTGCTAATCCGGTGGGCTATGTCGATGACCTTAGTTCTCTGACGGATCACCTCATTTCTGATACGATCTCTCAGAGAAACGCCGAGCATAGCCCTTTCCATAGCACGCTGAGCAACTTTAAGCTTATGGACCAACCGTACCGTAAGTGTCCAGCTCTCGGCTCCGTATGTCATGACAGGTAGGACGCACTGATTGAAAACTTTCGTTTTTAGGCATTGTGGGATCGACGACAAAAAGACTCGACGTAGCTTCCCAAACGCTGCCCAACCCAACTGAATTCTTCTATTCACCTCATCCTCGAGGTTGTTTCTACCCAACTGCAATGTCTGCCCAAGGTAGACATATTTTTGAACAACCTCGAGAACGGTATCGTGTACTGCAATCGGTTCCGGTAGAACATGTTCAGTGAACATGACCTTGGTTTTGTCCAAGTTCATCCGTAGGCTGATGCGCATAGAAGAATCAGCCAGGTCATTCAGCATCTGTTGCAGGTCCTGCGGTGTCTCTGCCATTATGACGATGTCGTCCGCAAATCGCAAGTGAGAGATGTATTCGCCATTGATGTTAATGCCACATCCTTTCCAGTTCAGCGTCTTGAACATATCCTCCATTGCATTTGTGAACAATTTCGGGGAAATAACGTCCCCTTGTCTCACTCCTCGATGCAATGGTATGGGCCTTGTTTGCTGGTTCTGTACATGGACAGACGTGGTGGCGGTATCGTAGAGACATCTCAGCACTTGGATGTATCGCCAATCTACCCGACAACGCTGCAGGGACTCCAGAACAGACCAGATCTCAACCGAGTCGAAGGCCTTCTCATAGTCCACGAATGCTAGACACAGGGGCTGGTTATACTCCTGGGTCTTCTGTATAATTTGCCGCACTGTGTGTATGTGGTCTATGGTGCCGTATATGCTCCGAAATCCGGCCTGCTCCGGTAGTTGAAATTCGTCGAGTCTTTGCGCAAGACGGTTCGTGATGACTCTTGAAAACAACTTGTAGATGTGGCTTAGAAGGGAAATGGGTCGATAGTTCTTCAATAAGGTCTTGTCACCTTTTTTGAAGAAAAGAACGACCAAACTCCACTCCACACCTCCGGAGTTCTCCCTTCAAACAGGACAGCGTTGAAAAGCTTTTGGAGCTCCCTCAGTAGGGGTTTACCTCCAGCTTTTAATAGCTCTGTTGTAACGCCATCCTCTCCAGGGGCTTTTCCATTTTTAAGCTGTTTAAGAGCCATCTCGATTTCATCAGTGCTGACTTCTGGCAGGTCTTTGGTGTAGTGACGCGTTAATGTGGCTCTGGTGTCCTCATTTTCGGGGTCAGGTCGAGATGCATGCGAAGCGTAAAGCCGGCTATAGAAGCCTTCCACTTCCAAAAGGACTGCCGGTTTCGAGGAAACAACTTCTCCACTTGTTGTGGTCAACTTCGTCAGTTCGCTTCTACACAGAGATTGTGCGAACACTTTTGACCCCCGATTTTGCTCGATCGCTCTTTTGATGGTGCGAGTATTGGAGCACCGGAGGTCGTGTCGGACGAGTTTCCTTATCTCTCTGTTCAGCATCCTCTTTGCCAACGAAGTGACTGGTGGGTTTTCACGCCTTTTCCTCATCAACCCTAAAGTCTTCTCTGAAAGCTTCGACTTCCTGCCTTTACGCTGCAGTTCACAGAATCTCGTACCTTCGTCCCTGAGGATTCGGAATACAATTTCGAGGTTCTGGTTTACGTCTGTTGTGGTTTCCACGGCAGCGAATCGGTTTTCCAGGTTTGACTGGAACGTTTCAGATCCTATCATGGCTTGGAGTAGAGTTGGTCGGAGCCTGGACTTCATCAAACGGGCACGTTCAACTTTGAAGTTGATGTTCAGAGAGCCTTGGACTAGTCGGTGATCGCTACCGGTATTAAACCTATTGACCACTGAGATATCTCTGAATATGTGCCTCTTGTCTGTAATGATGAAGTCGATCTCATTTTTTATCACAGTGTCGGGGCTTTGCCACGTCCACTTGCGTTGGGGCTGTTTTTTGAAAAAAGAATTCTTAAAAAAGAGCCCCTCGCGTTCAAGGAAGTTGACAAGCATTTGCCCCCTATGATTTCTGACTCCAAGTCCATGTGATCCTACTACCGATTCGCTGCAAATCTGTACTCCCACTTTAGCGTTGAAGTCACCCATAACCACGTTGTAGTGGGTCTTAGTGGTTAAGTAGAGGGCCCTCGATATGTCATCGTACATATCCTCCACCTCGTCATCCGAGTGCGCCGAGGTCGGTGCGTACACTTGCACAACCATGAGGCTGTACCTCTCAGTGAGCTTAATAATGAGGTACGCTACCCTATTCGACACACTGGAAATTTCCACAAGGTTGTTAGATATAGACTTATTTACCAGAAACCCCACGCCACCTTGGGATTGTTGGTCTCCCTCGCGGAAGTACATTAGGTGACCTGACTCAAGAGTTACGGTGTCCTCCCCCTGTCTTCGGACTTCACATAACCCGAGGATGTGCCACCTAATTTTACCCAGTTCTACCTCCAGTTGTGCCAGATGCGAGTCTAGTCGTAGCGTGCGTCCGTTGTACGTAGCCAGGGTCAGTCGGTTGTGGTGGCCTCCCGTAACCCGGAGATTCTTAGCACCCCCTGCCCCACCGTTACCGTGGTCGCCACCATAACCAGGAATAGTGGGGCTACCGGGAACTGGGGGCCGTGGCCTTAGTTGTCTCTGCATGGGAGGATATGCCCATAATCGCCACGCTGGGCAGGCGGGTTGGCGATCGCAGGGTGCAGCTTATTGTACCGGTGATGCTGCTGCCCATCACCAGTCTGTGGTATTTAGCTACACGTATTCGGATGGATATACCGCCATCAGTCGGTCGCCAGAGCCTTTCAGCAGGACGTACCGCGTGCAGGTGAGGTTGGCTTGGGATAAAAGATGTTGGTTCACCCCCTTACATCCCAAACATATATGGATTGGCTAAAACTCATCATAGTCTTGAAAATCTTGGACCCACGATCCAAAGCAAAATCGTAAATCTTACTGATAGATATGTCTTGGGTAGATGATTGTACTTTTTTTTTTTTTTTTTTTTACGTGTGGAAATCCCCGCGGACCGTCACCCCGTCGGGGGTTACGGCGGGGTGGTGTGTCGGACTCGAACCGACTAAAACCACACGGTGTGACCCTCTCTGCGCCTTTGTATTGGAAGGAGTCCAGGGAGGGGATTTCCTTCTGGACTCCAACCGGCGCCTGCCCGCACTGTTGCGGGCACCACCTCCATCGTGTACTCTCTAATTGGGCAACGTCCGGTCACACGCGGACGCCGCCCCCTCGCGGTTGGCCTCTACTGCGGACGGACGGGAAACCCGTCCCGCCCATCCGCGGCCACTCTCAGGGCGGCATGAGACGCAGGTATGCGCGCCTCCGCCGCCCGGGGCGCCGGCGGCGGATCGGGTCCGATTGGATGGAATCCTCCCGGGCCTTCTCCGCCACCTCCTTCTGCAAGATTACGTCCTCGCAGAAGGTTGCGACCGCGGTAAAACAACTGTCGCTGCCGGCCATCGATCTTATGACGGCCGGCAGCGAGAGATCCCCTCCGATGACTGCAGTGAGGACCCGGCGTTGCGCCGCCCAAGCGGGGCAGACCGCCAGCGTGTGGTGGGCCGTGTCCTCACTGCAGTCGCAGTGGTGGCAGGCGGGACTCGGTTCCCTCCTAGCGACCGAGTGCAGGTACTTTCCGAAGCAACCGTGCCCGGAAAGTACCTGCGTCAGCCGGAAGGAAAGGGTCCCGTGCTGCCGCCCTGCCCACTCCGCGATGACCGGCTGAAGAGCCTCCACGGCGGCGAAGCCAGCGCATGGGGTCTCCAGCTGGAACGTCCATCTTTGCATGGTGGCTCGGCGAGCGGCTTCGCGCCACTCGCGCACGTCCTCGGGCGGAGGGCGAAAGCCGTTCTCCGCCCGGAAGTCAGCCACTCGCCGATAAACTTCGGCGAGCACTTCCGCCTCCAAATCCCACGGGGGTGTTCCGGCCAAGGCACACGCCGCCTCTGTGGACACGGTGCGGTATCCACGTATGGCTCTGACCGCCAGTATCCGCTGGGGGCGCCAGAGGCGCGCCCTGTTCTGGGCGGACAGAGCCGCCGCCCACACCGGTGCACCGTAAAGTGCCATTGACCGGACAACCCCCGTGTACAGCTGCCTAGTGGGGACACTGGCCCCGCCCAAATTGGGCAGAAGTCGCCCTAGGGCGGAGGCAGTGCCCACCAACTTAGGGCCAAGCTGTCGGAAGTGCTCGTCGAAGAGCCACCTACCGTCGAGGACCAGACCCAGGTACCTCATCTGGGCCCGGACCGGTACGAGGACCGAGTTGACCTCGATCGAGGCGCCGGCGGGCGGACCGCGACGGGGCCCATGAAATAATAGGGCCTCCGTCTTCTCCAGGGCCACCCGCAGACCCAACGCCTCGATGCGCCCGACCACCCGGGAGACTCCCGTGGTGGCCAGGCGCGCCGCCTCCTCAAAGTTTGCCCCCCGGGCCGTGACCAGGGTGTCGTCTGCGTAACAGATTACACCCAGCCCGGGGGGGAGACGCCCTCGTAGGGCCCAGTCGTATCCCATGTTCCACAGGAGTGGTCCTAGGACAGACCCCTGTGGAACACCGCACGACATGGCCCTGCGTCTCAAGGCGCCACCTCGGTCCTCGTACTCGACGGTACGCTCCTCTAAGTAGTCTGCCACCAGCCGCCCCAGGTACCCTGGCACTCCGTGGTATTGGAGTGCGGCCCTGATGCAGCCGAATGGCAGACTATTGAAGGCGTTGGCGATGTCCAATGACACCGCCAACAGCACTCCACCGCCTCTCACCGCCTCTTCGGTCACGGCCCTCAGGCGCAGAATCGCGTCGACCGTCGAACGCCCTTCTCGGAAACCGAATTGGGCGTCCGACAGGTCGGGCCCCACCTCGCTATGGTGCCGGACGATGCGGGCAGAGAGAACCCTCTCAAACAACTTGCCCGCCTCGTCCAGCAACACGATGGGCCTGTAGGCCGCGACCGAATCGGCAGGCCGTCCATGCTTCTGGATCAATACCAGCTTCCCGCATTTCCAACGCTCAGGGAAGCGTCCGGACGCCAGGCTAGCGTCCAACACTCCCCTGAGGTGGTCCGACATGTAGTCGAGGGCACGGGCCATCACTCGGGCTGGAACCCCGTCCGGCCCGGGGGCGGTGTTCTTGGACCGAATCCGTAGAACAGCCGCCCCTACCTCAGATTCCCTGACGGGCGGAACATCACCCACGCTGCCCCGACGACGACCACGACGGGCCATCGACGGGGGCGTGTGTTCCGCCCGCTGCGGGAATAGGCCCTCGACCACTTCCTGCAGGAAGCTGGGCTGGAGAGTCTCCGTAAGGGGGGGGCCCGGTGTGCGGAGCTTTTGGCGCACCGCACGGTAGGGCCGACCCCAGGGGTCACGCTCCAGACTCTCCAGCATCTCCACTCGACTTGCGTCTTTGGCGCGGCAGATGGCCAGCCTCAGAGTTTCCCGAGCTGCTCGGTACTCCTCGTGAAGCCGGTCCACCTCCTCACCGCCCCCGCGGTGACGTCGCCGACTCCGGGTGTGGGACCTCCGGGCACGTACGCAAGCCGCACGGAGGTCCGCCAACTCCTGGGACCACCAGTAGACCTCCTTCCGAGGAGATGCACAGATGAGCGTTAACGCATCGGCGAAGCGACCAGCCCCCACGTCGACCTCCTCGGTCGGGGCCTGCGGAGACAGCCAAGAGCAAACAATGGCCGCCTCCTCTAGTAGGTCCCTGTCCAGCTTGGCGACAGCCCACCGCGGAAAACGGGAGGGACGCCGCGCCGCGTGACCCCTACTGGCGTCCTGGGACCGGGAGAGCTCGAATCGGATATAAAGGTGATCCGAGAGCGTCTCGACCTCATCCAGGACACTCCAGTTCCTTACTCGTGCGGCGACTGCAGGGGTAGCGAACGAAAGGTCCACTATCGACCCCCCCTGCTGTCGCACGCACGTGTTGGTGGCGCCTCTGTTCAGCAAACAGAGGCCCACCGACGCCGCCCATTCCACGACGGCTTCGCCCCTGGCGTCCGTCGCCGGGGAACCCCACGCAATGGACTTTGCATTGAAGTCCCCCAGCACGAGGACGTGCCCAGACCCCAATCGCCGTATCGAGGTCTCCAGGTTGTTGAGGAAGACCTCGAAGTCGCTCAGACTCCGGTTGGGGGAGAAATATACACCATAAATGGTGATTCCCCCCCATTCGACGGCAACATATCCAGTACCCTTGTCTTTTAGCGACAAGGGCGGGGAATGAGCCGCCGTGGAGCTGACGACTGCCACGGAGCCGTCCCAGTCACCCATCCAGTTTGGACGGGGAGGGACAAAATAGGGCTCCGCGACTACGGCAACACCTATCGACCACTGTGCCATGGTTTGCAGGAAGAGATCCTGCGCCGCGGCACAGTGGTTGAGGTTCGTCTGGACCAGGAGGTTGGAGACTTGATCCATTACTGGATCGTCTCTACAACCCCCTCCATGGGCGACGACGACGTCGCCTGATTGACGTCGGAGGCAGCCTGGGTCGCCGGGCTAGCCTCCGAAGTCTGCCGAGAGGCGCGGGGAGGCTTGCAGCCCCCCTGCCCCATCTGGTGGTTGGCGGGCTTATTGCCCGCCGCACACATCGGGCAGTGAGGGGCGGCAGAGCACTCTGCCGCCTTGTGCCCGGGTCGACCGCAGCGGAAACAAAGTTCGCTGCAGTCGAAACAGCTCTCGCACTTGGTGCGAGTGTGTCCCGCGATAAGGCACTTGTAGCACCTCATCGGCCTCGCGGCCAGAACCGTGATTCTGGCATTCACGAAGCCGACAAGCATGCTTCCCGCGTCGGCCAACACTTTGGCCGACGCCACGGGACAACTGACCCACACCGAGCCGAGGCCTCCCGGGCCCGGACGGACGGTGCCGACTCGGATGGTGCCCGCGGTGCAGCCAGTCTTCTCCGTGACTGCATCGCGGACATCCTCCGACGTGATGGAGTCGTCCAGACCCGATATGCGCAGTTCCGCGCATTTGGTGGGCCTGGCGACTCTGACACCGTCCTGGGCGGCAAACACCTCCCGCAGCCTCTCGGCGAAAGTGTCGGCCGTCTTCGCGCCCTCTGCCCCCGGGAACTCGAATACTCGAGCTCCCGTCTGGGCGCGGCGCAGCCTCATCCCCGCGGCCCCGAACTCAGCGGCGAGACCGGGCCGGGCCCCTTTGAAGAGGGCCGCGTAAGTTAGCCCGCCACTGGCCGCCTCCGGCGATACGGTGACGACTACAGCCGCGGTCTTGGGCGGCTGTAGCTTCCGCGGCCTCTTTTTAGAGGCCGCTGCCGCCACCGGCAGCGCCTGCGGGGCTTGGGCTGGGTCTTGGGCGGCCTTTCTCGCCCTCTTTCTGGCCCGCTGCTTACTCTTCTTTGAGGTCCCCACAACCTGCCAACCCTCGTTTGAGGGGGCTGGTCCTGAGGAACCCGTCGGAGGCGCAGGAGTAGGGAGCGGGGGGAATTCCTCTCCACTCCTTGGTGCCGTTTTAGGCCCCTTCTTGGCCGGCGCTTGGGCCGGCGCCTTGGCCGGCGCCTGGGCCGGTGCCTTGGCCGGCGCCTGGGCCGGTTTCCCAGCCCCCTTCTTGGGCCCCTTTTGGTTTTGGGGGGGGGGGCGGGGCCGACGTCGCCGCCGCGTAGGTCACGCGAGTTCCTACCAGAGGAAGCGCGGGCGGAGCGGCAGCTTGGGGGCGCTGCGACGCGAGTGGGGGGCGGACAACCGGCGCGGGGGGAAGCCTCGCCTCCAGGCCAGCCAGTCGCCCGTCCAGCATTCGCGTCATAGCGTCGAGCGCCTGACGCAGCATGGCGTCAGGGAACTCTCCGCCAGCAGGGGCCCCTAGCCGGGACGGCGCAGGCGGGGCCGGGACCTCCACCCGAGACGGTCCGGGCGGGGCCGGGACCTCTGCCCCAGACGGCCCAGGTGGAGCCGGTACCGCTGCCCTGGACGGCCCGGGCGGGGCCGGTGCCTCCGGCTGAGACGGCCCGTGCGGGGCCGGGGCTTCCGGCCGAGACGACCCAGGCGAGGCTGGGGCCACCGGCTGAGCACGCTGAGCCCAAAATTGGGCGAACTGCGCACTCAGCGCAGTCACCTGAGCCGTCAGGCGGGAGTTCGCCTCCTTGAGGCGCTCCATATCCCCGCACAGGGTCCCCACAACCTCCGACAAGGCGGAGGAGGAGTCCTTCAGGGCCTTGACAAATACGCCCTTCAGGTTTACGGACTTGATGGCCACTTTATTAATAATGGCCACCGCCGCACTCGCCCTCTCCTGCACTGAGACGGGAGCTTTGGGGGGTTCCCCCTCCACTGGCTCCCGAATCTTTAGCAGGAGATCGGCGATCTCCTCCTCCGCTGCGACTTCGTTGTCTAGTCGCCTCCTCCTGCGGGACTCCGCATTCGAGAACACGGAGTCCGTTGGCAGCGAGAGAGGGGCTGCCGACCCGTCAATGCGGACAGCCTTCGCGACTGGCGTCTCTGCGTCGCTGTCCACCTCCTTGGAGTGCAGACGCTTGAGGCTATCGCCCGCCCGCATCTCCGTCTCCATTGGCTCCGGCCGCGCACCATCGCTCCTGCCCGCCACCGCCGATTTGGAGCGTTCACGCTCGAAGCGACCATCTCTTCCTCTTCTTTGGCTCCCAGTAGTCCGTTTGACTGCTGGGAGCCCCACCGAGGTGGGCGGCCCGAGTGCCACCACAGCCTCCTCCGACGCCGAGACGTCCGCTCCAGAAGAGCTCCCCTTCAGGATGCCCTTCTTCATCGCCTTCCCTCTCTTCGTTTCAGTGTCCGTATTTAATGCCGTTTCGTTTTGTTTTTGTTTTTCCGTTCCGTTTTCGTTTTCTATTTGTATTTTAGATTTGTTTTCCATATTTAAGCCCACGAGTGGGGGAGAAATAAAAGTCGACCCGGGCAGAGATCCCCCAATACCCGGGCAAGCGTAAATTTTTAACCCAGCCGAGGGGTCCGCAGGTACCTCGGCTTGGGGTGCGCTCGCAACTGAACTTCCCATCAGCCATGCATCCCCTGGCCACGCACCAGAACTTGGGATTCGGGGTAATTTTTTATAGAGGTTTTCTTCCTCGCGGTCCGGGCGGTTAAGCCAAGACCCACGTCCCCGGACAGAGCCGGGATTACGCTATGCCGACGGTGGCAGGAGGACTACGTCCCCCTGCCTGCTCGGTGGTAGTGTGAGTACACGCCGAGCCCGCCCTCCTTTCTCCACCGCTTCCAGCGGGAGAAACTCCGACCCATGAAGGGTCCCACCTTCGGTTTTTTAACGAGGTTAACCTCCTCCTTGCTCCGAAGAGCGAAGAGCCAGCAGGGGAACCGGCGGAAACGCCCGCCCTGCTGGACCAGGCCTTGCCCGAGAGCCGATGATGGCTCCTCTCCAGCTAGAATATTAGCCGCTGGCGATAATCCTCCCCTCCAGATAACGCGGAGGAAATGAGGAGGAACAGTGCTATCGCCAGCGCCCAGGGTGCACCACGTGGAGGTTTTCTAGCCAGCAGCACCCCTAGATGATTGTACTAACCTAACAAAATGATAAGATAGAAAAAATACCCTGTGAATTCATTTGTTTTGGTGCGTGATAGCTACTATCATATTTTATTGTCGCACTTTTTGCCATTACTAAATTGGCAAGGAAGGTTTTACCTGTTCCACCGGGAGCATCTAAAAAAAAATTGACCACTCTTATTTTTGATACTTTTAATTATAGAATCAAATGCTATCTTTTGATCTGCTACCATCTTGGGTACATTTGCGTTGACGAATTCTGTCAACTCGTTAACATCATATTTACGGTTCGGTATGGCATGAACGGAATGAAAGAAGCGCTCATAGCCGAGTGGCCTTAGGTGATTGGAAACAATCACCGAGGGTAAGCAACTACGGCGCGGTCAGACCTAGATGGGTGACCGTATGTGGCATGATATGTTATGAGCGTTTCCGTGATTCGGAGGTCACGTTAAGCAGTCGGTCCCGGTTGTTGTCATAAGGTAAGAGTCGTGAAGCTTAGTTGGAGGCCTTCGGGCGGCTTAAAAACATCCAACGGTAAGATTACGTAACCACAACGTGTCTTGCCAGTCCCCAACCCGCACTCGGCCAGCGTGGGGACGTAAGGCCTTAACCCTCTTTGAGAGGAGACCCGAGCCCAGCAGTGGGACGTTATGGGTTGTTGATTTGATGGCATGAACAACATTTTCTGACCGGTTCGGAGAAGGTTATCCAAAGTCTCTTTAATTTTGATCGTTAAGTTCTAAAAGTTTATTTTCAATCTGTATCAAACCTTCATTATATACATCATAATCGAAACCTCGTTGTTGTGCTGTATGTCTGAAGTCTTGACACATATCGTCTTTGAAACTATCCCATAATTTTAGTGGTTTCGAAGGGAAACAAAATAGTAATACAACCACAACCAAATCTCTTAGCTATACCGGACATTGAGAAATGGCAGCTTCCCTCAGAGTGATTTCCCAAATGGTTATCATTTTCCAGCAAACCTCTCTCTCGGCAAGCGGCTTGGTAAGTTTCTTTAATAATACCGTCAACTGTTTTTAAATTCTGGCACGATGTCGCATCTATTTTAAAGCAAAAAAAAAAATTCATCGTCATAGCAAAGGTCAAAAACGCCGTGAGTGTCGTGTTTGGTGGATTTTCCAATACACGTTGCATATTTTCCGCTGAGAAGTATACTGGTTGACCATTCTCTAAGTGTACCGCTAAGTTTATAACGCACGGTAGGATGTCCCTCATGTAATGGAAACTCTGATTGAATGGAAATTTTGATTAGCTGGGATGTCCTCACATTTTGTTCGTCTAGGCGAAGTGAACGTACGGCGTTAGATTCCCGAGCACGTGTTTGCGAGCTTTTATCTCTATCACCAAGGTGTTCAGTGCTAGATTCTCTAGCTCGTGATTGTGACGCGTATTCTCTCTAACTTGCAAGACGATCTGAATTTTCAGAGGAAGATTCTCCTATACGACGTGTTTTTGCTAAACTCGCTTGATTTAGGTTAGATTGACATTTTTGAACTCGTAATATCTTTTGAATGCAATGGCCGATTTTAATAATTTAAAAAGATATATATAGGTACTGAAACAGTCTTAAGTTAAGAATAATTTATTTGGATAAGGATTAATGTAAAGATATGAATAACATGGTATTTTATGAATGGTATGGTTTTTGTTAGGATTTCTTGCAAAAATGATGTTGTAGTGACATAATAACAATAGCTGAACTATTGGTACCTCGAGATTTTTTATAGATATTAATATGTCCTTTAATATTGTAGAACATATTTTTGTTCTATCATTCATTGTTTCCGCAGCGCTTGCGATGAAAGTCTCTTTATAGCATTTTTTTTCCTACTTTTGATTACATTATTGAAATTTTAGTAGGGATCCCTTTTTTTCTGGTAACAAATATAGCCTATGTTACTCAAGGGTGTTGTAGCACTCTAATGGTGAAAGAATTATTGAAATCCCTCCAGTAGTTTTTGAGTTTATTCGTTACAAACATACAAAAATACAACGTTTCCTCTTTATAATATTAGTGTAGATATATTGGTTTTCAGCTTAACTAATGCTGTACCTTTTACAGAATCAAATATGTTTATTGTTATAGAAAACCTTAGTTTTTAATACAAAAATATCTACAGTAAGTTGAATAATATTGTGTTTAGGAGAGTGAAAAGATGTGGTTATTTAGAGCCGGGTAATGTTAAAGGACCAGTTTTAAAATAAAATCTTTAGGAAATGGTGAGACATCTAAACATATCATATCTGTCTGATGCGATGCTTAACAATATTATATGTCCGATTTATCCAGCGATTGCAACAAAACTGACTATGCAACGTCATGAGGTTTATATTCCATAATTAGTTGAAATTTGCTCGACGTTAGACTGTGCTCACAAATCATTATCGTACTGTACGTGATGCGGCGCGCGGCAAGGCGGGGCGCACGAGCCTGTGTTCACGTAGTCGCGGCCTCACTCCGCTCCGTACCACACAATTTTACAAGTGAGAGTTTACGTCGGTGATTTACAGCCCAATATCTGGGGCGCGAGGTGGCTCTCTCCTGCATAAAAAGATACTTTATCGACGATAGCCACCCCCCCTCCCGTCTTCCCCCGCGCCACAACTCAACTGTATACATCATGTCTTTGAAGGTTTTATTTATTACGTTTCACTTCATGGCACAACTGCCGCTTGTCCTGTTGGGATGTTGTGCACAGTATCGTTCTACAATATATAGCGTTTTGTGTTGGACTTAGCTTAGCGGGTAGTGTGATGGGGGTATGCGGCGCAGGGTGCGGGCGGGGGTGAGCACTGATTTAATTGCGATAATGTCGTGCGTTATCGACGAGGTTGTCACCCCTTCGCCTATTCATTGCACTTAAATACTTTTGATAGGGTTTCTCATTTATATATTATTATTATTATTTTTAAAAACAACTCCCGCATTAGGATATATCCCTGTGACGCACAGACTTTACAAATATACAAGAAACGGGCACAAAGAACACCTAGACTCAAAATGATAATTTGAGAATCACTAAGTGTTATCCCGTGTAGGATTTGAACCCACAACACTTGGCGCAGTAGGAAGCGGCGTGGCGGCCGCTTAAACCACGAGGTTATCCGTGCAGTCAATATATACAAGATATACAAAACATTGAGCCCTCTTCTTCTTCCAGCGTCTGAAAGTTTCTCAGTACTATAGGCATTGGCAATAAGCAACAGCCTGAGTTCATCGACACAATTTGTTTGAATGACATCAATCGTTATTTCTTATCCACAACTACGTTGGATCTTCAAACCCAGTGTCAAACGCTGAACTACATATCTGGTCTCGCCAGTCCAATTATCGACTCGTTTGAATTTTCTCCGGTGTCTCCTGGGGACATCAAGAAGATTATAACATCTATCCGCTCCAATGCCACAGGGTATGACGGCATGACCGTCTTCTCAATAACTGCATTCGATTCATATTTAATCTTCGTAAGAATGATCATGTATCTACTTTACGTTCCCAATTAAAATGGTTACCAATTCGATACTCAAGGGTACTCAATTTATTGAAATGTGATGCAACATTTAACATAAATTCTGTTTTTACAAGTACCACTCGATGACTGATTCGTCGTAAATCGCATGAGGCTTTGTAGGACTATTTATTTATCGCAAGATTTTTATTGTTAAAAGATACTGTACAAAGACTCAAGACAGTTAAAATATATCATTTAAAACGGTACACGGTAACGGATTTAAAATACAAAGTATCACCGTCTCGACCTATTATATCACAGGTAACGTAAACATGCCTCAAGGAACAAATTATGCGCTACAAGTGCTACAACAGAACAGCTGAGAGAAACAAAACATGAAACATGTTACCCGTCACACCGGCGTGTTTGTAAGTCAAAACCTGATTCCTAAAGAGAGAGGCATGCGCATCAGTTGATTAATGAAGACTTTGATGATGATGATGATACGTCCATTTCAGAACATAAGAGTACAATTATTCAAGAATACTTGAAGGAGCGGTATATAAAGTGAACAAATTCGTAATCACATGGTCGGAACTCTTGTTTATTGAAGAAACACGAGTACAGTGAAGTAATTCAAATGTTTGTGTCGGTATGCGGCGGTGCGCCTTAATATCTGAATATTGCGCGTGTCGAGTGTCGCGAGCGTGGGCTGGGCCGACAGCCGCGCTCAGCTTTGAGGATAGACTTCGCACTGAGGAGGAGGGGCCGGAACGCAATTTTGGCTTGTAATGTTACATGACTCACTAGATTTTGTCTTCGAAAGGAATGACATTAAGCTCCTACGAATATAACAAATAAAGCTTTGAACATTCTCATCTAAAGTTTCGAAATTCCACTTTCATCTGTAACAGCCAAGATGCCTAAAATGTACATTTACAAATATTTTACGTCATCAAAGTTTTCGTAGTTTGTATGGAACACAAAGGCATTTTATGACAAATATTTAATACCTATTCATGTGAATTCAAACTAAATGAGAATATATTTGCTCATAAATCGTGTTCAAATCCCACACACATACACATATTTCAATCACGCTGAGCCGTGCAGAGTGTGCACAGTTTCCAAAGAATCCAGACAAAGTGCTTTTTTATTCCACTTAAAATAAATTGTAGCGAGGTAGACGCTCCGTAAGTGCGTACTTATAACGAGGTTTGCTATCGTCGTACAAGGTACCTAATCAAATAACAACTGAGCCGCTGCGTCCAGATCGCTCCTAACTAAGTTTTATTTGTACGAGAATTAGATGTTTCTATCTACCTGCTAATGTTGTAAAGAAGTATCTGTTTGTTTCTAGGGCGTGGAACAATTAGCGAGGAGGCGCGTACGTCAATCTAAATTCGGATCACAGTGTTAGTTACTCAGTGTAGCGGTTCTGCAGTAAGTATCGTATACAAAACAAATTAAAAAATTAAGGAACCAATAAATACTAAGTGGTGAGCAAACTTATTAATTAATATATAGCGTAGCATTTGAAATAGAGTTTCGATCGTATTCACAATACCTTGGTCATTTTTATAATGTTTATTTGTAACAAGTCCTGGGTCAGTGCCTTGGCTTTTTTATACATTTAAGGCTACCAAAGTGATTCTACTCTGCCTGATAGAAAGTATGGGTAGAATCCAGGAATAGGGATCACCATCTTCACTGTGAGTGCAAACAATGCAGCATGGTGACCCACACTTCGGCGGCTTAATTAGATGTTCCTGCATCATTCTCATAATGATGCAGAATACTTGTAAAATATGTTTATAACAAGCAACTACAAATTTGACAAGATGATATTGCTTCAAGTTTTTCATGTTTTTACATAAACGGGAAATACCCTATAGGTTCTAGTTCCTTTGCAAGTGTTTAAATATGTGGTATAAAGTGGAGCATCAACAGTTGGATCTCTTGATTGCGTCGATCTCTATTTTGACTTTTTATTGCTGCGAAAATTATTTCAGATCTGAGTATTTGATATTAAGTAGTTCCTGAGAAACGGTACTTGACAGATGGACAGATAGACGGACAATGAAGTCATTCTGTAAGAGTTTTGTTAGGGACTGGCAAGACACGTTGTGGCTACGTAATCTTAACGTTTGATGTTGTTAAGTCGCCCGAAGGCCTCCAAGTAAGCTTCACGACTGCTAACTTATGATAACAACTGGGACCGGCTGCTTAACGTGACCTCCGAATCACGGAAATGTTCATTACATATCACATCCATGTAGGTCTGACCGCGCTTCGAGATAAATATTTCATCCTATATTATGTTTATTAGAGGAAGGTTTTAATCAGCAGAGCGTGCCTTCTTATATAATACGGTTTTGAAATAAGGTCCAACAAAAATGCGCTATCGGTGTTAACGTTGTATGTATGTGCCTCATTTGTGAACATTACAAATATTCAATACTATCTGAGTCTTTAATAGGATCCAGAAATTAGCCGGACTAAACAGGCAGACGAAAAAAATTAAAAATAGCTTTTTGATGTGGGTACCGTATTCACTTTCAAATTTAGTAATATACATTACTGGTAATTTGATCTTACACACTTCAACTACTAATATATATTTTCAACTACTATATAATATATAGAGTACAGATGGGTTCTTCTTGTAATACAAGATAGCTTTACAACTAAAGAACGTCCATATTACTTTTCATCGAATTGTATATAAAACTTTTGTTTAACCGAAACATAATAACATTCCAATCTATTTGATAGGAATTCGCCGCGTGTGGTCCAGCGGGCCCATTGTTTGAGTACAAAACGTCCGTCGGTGCAGTGCGTGCTTAGTGTGTGTCAGCTATAGAGTTGTCTGTACAATGCAAGCTTCCATGTTCGGCTGCTACTGCATCGATGCGGCTCAGTTGAGGCATGGAATTAAAATTTGAACTCCACAAGGGAACATCAACATACGTAATATATACGTTTAAGCTAACAGAAAGTTAAATAGGCGGTATATTATTTATATCATATACCCTGTATAGTTTGTAAACTCGGTCTAAGTACCGCATTAATATATAATGTTGTGCTTTTAACGTAATCTATGTGTATCATTAGTGATGGTATGAAGGGAGGTACATTTGCCGAGTCATGTTAGACTTAGGAACATTTACTCTTAAAACATTTAGACGTTTTCAGTTCCAGGTCAAAAAGTCATTCAACATTTTAACTTATGTTGTCAATGTATGCTATGCCTATAATCAAACCCTACGAGTGGTATGAGATTTACTTAACGATATGAACTTTAAAAATTTAGCTAAAGGAAATTATTTAGTGAGTGCGATATGAATAGTGTCTGTATGCAAGGGCGGCTTGTTACGGGTGCCATAACTGCACGACGGCGAAGCTCTCGGTAAAACGATTAAGTCAAAGAAAACTCATGAATGCGTTCTTTAGTCGCTGCGACACCGGCACAGACGCACTGTTACATCCCTATTTTCACTGTCACATCACTAATTGTTAGAGTAAAATGCTGACTTGCAATTATTGCTGGTTTACCTAAATATGATATTATAAATCAGCAATAATTATGCTATAAATACGTAAGACTTTACTAAATTAGTTCAGTTGGTTATTCTCTAGCTAAACTGCTCCCCAGCTACGGACCTGGTTCTTGCCTGCCGGCTGGCTATCAGTGAAAGCTAAGGATACACTCCGGGTCTACTCTGCCCTTCGCTAGGGCTATCCGCGCCGTATAATCCAAGTCGCGTATAAGTTTAAGTTTAAGTAGAAATTCTGTGTGTGTAAAAACTTTCAGTAAATAAATAGTCGTGAAATTTCAGTGCTGTGTTTTTTTTTTATAAGTGCTGAAAAGGACTATCTAACATTTGGTGTCAGAAGAAAAGGGATTTCTGAAGTCCCTCGGGTCGCCTACTCCTGACGACGACCAGCTCCACACAGAAATTGGTCCAGACTTGCGATCCTGAACTAGTAAGTTGGCCACCTGCTGTCCCTGCCTGTCTTCCTGACGCTGTAAGAGGCCGCCGTCAACCCTAGTCATCGCATACAACGTGTCAGCATCGCTCCATTGTGCGTGAGGGTTTTCTGCCCAGCACCGAGTTATTGGCTACACGAATAACCAATTTTCTACAAAAAAATACATCGCGACACTTGGTTTGAGCGTTGACCCGTACCAACTGCAAACGCTGCACATTCCATCGCTTCCGCCGCATCGCCGCACCGTCACCCGACACCGACGTCACCGACCTGCCGCTGTTTCCATGACATCGCTGTATCTACTAATAATACTGTGAGTGTTGTTTATTCGATTTATGTTGATTTATTTTTTGTCATTTGCATTATTTTGCGTGTGGATTCTTAATAATATACTTATATTATACTCTTAATTTCCTTCTCCGTTTCGCGTAATTAATTAAATTCATTCTTTAAAATGGTTAACGAAAGTAGTAAACTTGAAAAGAAAAGCGTTCAGTCGTGTTCAAGTTTACAGACTGTAGGCGTAGAGGAGTTAAATTTTTCTATCCTTACAAAATTTATTAAGCCATTCGATGGCGATAGGAATAAATTATCACCATTTATTAGGAATTGCGAAAATGCTTTAAACCTAGCTACTGCATCGCAACAGAGCATTTTATTCAAATACATTATTTCCCAACTAGAAGGCAAGGCCGAGTCCGCCTGCTCTCTTAAAATTTTTGAAACATGGTCTGAGCTGAAACAGTTTTTAAAATCCACATTTGGTGAAACCAAACATAGGGATCACTTACTCCTAGACTTACAGAGTTGCAAACAAAAGTCAAACGAGTCTGTCACACAGTATAGTTTACGAATAGAAACATACCTCACTCGTTTACAGACGGACATTACACATTCCACTAGGGACCCTGGTGAATTAAGAGGTAGAATCGCCAGTACGGAAGACTTGGCGCTACATACCTTTTTACTGGGCTTACCTAGCCACATATCAAATATAGTAAGGTGTCGTAATCCTACCTCCTTACAGGAAGCTATTAATCTCGCTATTCAAGAAGAAAAATTACAAAATTATATTCAATCTACTAGATCGTCTGAACATAGACCAAAGTGTAAAATTTGTGGAAAGATAGGTCATTCAGAAAAAACATGTTTTTTAAATCGCCAACGTCACATTAACAATTTTCAGAATGAAATCCCAAATACGACTCAACCTTCTATATCTTCAAACTCGCAAAATAATACCTTCTGTAGATATTGTAAAAATATTGGTCATGATATATCTCAATGTCGTAAACGTCAGTTTATCAACTCGCGTCAAAGTAATAACTCTACCAATCATTTTAAAAAACAAGTACATAATCTCACACCAATAAGCGATTTTGATAATAAATTTGATAATCCGAACTCTGATCCAGATGAACATTTAAACTAAATAAGGTTCCGGTTACGCGTCGTACGGAATCTTCAACTCAAACCGACGCTTTTGATGTCTTTTCGAGACAATTTCTCAATACTAAATCCACTGAATCTAATACTAAATCCACTGAATCTAATACTAAATCCTCTGAATCTAATACTAAATCCTCTGAATCTAATACTAAATCTACTATATCCACTGAATCGAATACTAAATCCACTGAATCAAATGCCAAGTCTACTAAATCCACTGAATCTAATACTAAGCCTAGGAAATCCACTGTATCTAATACAAAATCTACAAAATCCTCTAAATCGAATACAATGTCTACTAAATCTAATAAATCCACTGAATCTAATATTAAATCTACCAAATCCAATCAATACTCTACTCCTATGTCTAATAAGTCTACCAAATCTACTATATCAAATACTTCTACTAAATCTCCTAAGTACAATGCATCTATGTTACCTACCATGTCATACAATGAAAATAACAATTGCCCATCAAATAATAACGATTTAAAAAACTTTTCTGATTCGTATTCTAATTTATTTGAAATTAATTATAACAATAAAATTCATTTGCCTCATGTGTATATTAAATCTAAATACTCTGATAAATTACTAGTTCTTTTAGTTGATTCCGGTGCAGGTGTATCACTAATAAAACAATCCTCGATGCAAATTCAACCAAAATTAGTTTCAGAAATTGTTCAGTTTAAAGGAATCGACAAAAATACGGAATACTTAAAAAGTCTTGGTCACTTTCAATTAGATTTTATATTTCCAAATAATGACGTTATTCTCGGCAAATTTCATTTAATACCAGATTGTGTCGATGTAGAATTTGATGGCATTATAGGTAACGATTATCTCAAGTCTCATGATTCAAAAATAGATTATAGGAATAAGACTTTAAACATAAACGATCATGTTTTACAAATTCATTTTTCCAAACCAGAATATACTATTCCTGCACGTTCTGAAATGATCGTAGAATGCTATGTTCTAAATCCCGAAGTAACTACTGGATATATCGATAAGTCTGAAATTCAAAAAGGTGTGTTTTTATCTAGTTGTCTCGTTACACTTAAACAAAACAATCATGTCACTGTATCAGTTCTTAACACTAATACTGAAGATGTCAAAATAAAATCTCTTTGCGTAGTACTAAACCCTTGTGACTTATTAGATGATTATCTGCATAATATTAACACTCTAAATCTTTCTAATTCCTTTAATCAAAATACTATACCAAATAGATCCTATGAAGTTAAGAAACAAATACGAACTTCACATCTTAATTCTGAAGAATCAAAAGCCTTATTTGATTTGTGCTCTGCATATTCCGATCTGTTTTATTTAGAAGGAGACACTCTTACTTCTACTAGTACCTTGGAACACAAAATTAAAACTACTAACTCACAACCGATTCACGTCAAAACTTATAGATATCCTGAATGTCATAAAGAAGAAGTTAATAAACAGATAGAAAAGATGCTCGATCAAAATATAATCAAACCTTCAAATTCCCCCTGGTCTTCTCCCATTTGGGTAGTTCCTAAAAAACAAGACGCTTCTGGTCAAAAGAAATGGCGTATAGTCGTAGATTATAGGAAATTAAACGACGTTACTGTCGGAGACGCTTATCCTATTCCTAATATCACTGACATCCTGGATCAGTTAGGTCATAGCAAGTATTTTACTACATTGGACCTGGTGTCAGGTTTCCATCAGATTCGCATGGATCCAGAAGATGCCCCTAAAACAGCTTTTTCTGTTCCTAATGGTCATTTTGAGTACACTAGGATGCCTTTTGGTTTAAAAAATGCGCCAGCCACATTTCAAAGACTTATGAATACAGTTCTCGCTGGTCTTCAAGGTCTCCACTGCTTCATTTACCTTGATGACGTAATTATATACTCTCACTGCCTCTCTTCACACATAGAAAAACTTAAATTAGTCTTCGATGCTCTCAGAAAGCACAATCTGAAATTACAACCAGATAAATGCGAATTCCTACGACGAGAAGTTGCGTATCTTGGTCATATCATCACTGATAAAGGTGTCTCTCCAAATCCTGATAAAGTCAAGGCCGTATCCAAGTACCCTACACCCAGAAATCCAAAGGAAATAAAATCATTTCTCGGGCTAATAGGATATTATCGAAAATTCATAAAAGATTTCTCAAAAATTACTAAACCCCTAACTTCACTACTTCGTAAAGATACTTCTTTCAATTGGACTCAAGATCAAGAAAATGCTTTTAATACTCTTAAATCAATGTTAACTAGTGCTTCTATTCTTCAATATCCTGATTTTTCTAAGGAATTTATTCTTACTACTGACGCTTCTAACTATGCTTTAGGTGCAATACTTTCACAAGGAGAAATTGGCAAAGATCTTCCAATCGCATATGCCTCTCGAACCCTCAATAGAGCCGAAGGCAATTGTAGCACTACAGAAAAGGAACTTTTAGCTATTTTATTTGGTGTGAAAACCTTCCGACCCTATCTTTATGGACGCAAATTTAAAATTGTGACTGATCATCGTCCTCTTGTTTGGTTATTTAATTGCAAAGACCCTAGCAGTAAATTAGTTCGATGGAGACTTAAGTTAGAAGAATATGATTATGAAATTGTTTATAAATCTGGCAAAACTAACCTTAACGCTGATGCACTATCTCGCCCTCCTATAATATGTCCTGTCAATGATATCGATCTTACTAACGACATTACATATGGCAACTTTCTTCGATCTCGTTCTAATCCAATGGTATTTAGTACTGAAATCCGTGAGTTTAACCAAAGTCTGTTAAAAACATCCTGCTCTACAATCGCTTATCCTACTTCAATTGATCTAGACTCATCTAATCCTTACTGTGAAGAAATTGTTAACCTCCTAGATGATAAAGAATCTTTTATAAGCTCCGAGAAAGAACTATATTCACTAAAGTACACTAATATTAATAATAAATTATACATCCACATGTTTACTAAAATTCATCACTATGATTCTTGTACTTATAGAGAATTATTTAAGGTGTTAAATTGCCTCCGAAATGAATTAATTATATTTCATCCTGATGTAAAAGAAATTTCTATGTCTGACTTTTCCAATCCATTTGATAAACTAGAATTTATTATAATTTACGAAATCATATCTTTTATTTTTCATAACACACATATCAAAATTAATATCTACCACAATAAACTCATTTATCCTAAGCCTAACGAAATTCCTACGATTTTAAAAGATAATCATGACTCTCCTATTGGTGGACATATTGGTTCCACACGTTTGTATAATAAACTCAAAGATTCTTTTTACTGGAAAGGTATGAAGAATGATATTGAATCATATGTTAGACAATGTCCACAGTGCCAACAAAATAAAGCTTTACGTGCTTGCAATAAAGCTCCTATGGAGATAACTTCTACATGCCAGGAACCTCTCCAAAGAATAGCAACTGATATTGTTGGCCCTTTACCAGAATCAGGTCTGGAAAAATATAAATACATCGTAACGTTTCAGGATGATTTAACAAAATACTCCATGGCTTACCCTATTACTAATTCGACAGCTGAACAAACAGCTGACTGTTTGATAAAATTTATTTCTCATTTCGGTATTCCTAAAACTCTTTTATCCGACCAAGGTGTTCATTTTATTGCCGAAGTATACAAACAAATTACTTCTCTTTTCAAAATAAAACATCTTTTTTCTACTCCATATCACCCCCAAACTAATGGCGCACTTGAAAGAAGTCACGCCACATTGAAAGAATATTTGAAATCTTACGTGAATGACAATCAAGATGATTGGCATAAATATCTCCCAACTGCTCTTGTATCTTACAATTCATCTGTTCACTCTTCTACTAACTTTACACCACATGAATTACTATTTGGCTGTAAACCAAACCTGCCAAGTTCTATCTATGATATCGAACCAACAGTCACATACCCTGATTATATAAAAACTTTGAAACAAAAGCTTATAAATACTAGAAACATAGCCAGAGAGAATATCCGCCGTAGTAAAGAGAATTCCAAAAATTATTATGATAAAAATACTAGAAATATTACTTATAATGTCGGAGATATGGTATATTTAAAGCAACATCATAGATTACGTAAAGCCCTTTCTAGCATTTGGAAAGGCCCATATAGAATTATTAAAGTACATAATAATAATAATGTTACCCTTTTAATTAATCGTAAACATGTTAGACATCATTTTGATGAAATTAAACTAGCCCATGATAATTCCCTTCCAGGGCCGTCGCGCCAGGACTCCTCGCAGGATCAAACATGACTACACCGATAGTTAATAGTCCAGGTCTTTTCTACGATCCGATAGGTACATTGAAATATTATAATAACCATTGGAAGATAGTTACATATTCTGATCTATCTTATATACAGCCTCATATAGAAACATTACAAAGAATTCTAGAAAAATGTAAACTAATCTGTAATACACATCAATCTACTAAAGTCAAAACTGATTGCTGGAATATCCTAAGTCCTTTAGAAAGTCTTTTTATCAATGTTCAAAATAATTACATCTCTTTATCCCATTTAACTAATTCTAATACTACTCACAAAGTTAAAAGGTCTGCCTGGATTGGTATAGGTGGTCCAATCTTAAAACAACTATTTGGTTCTTTAGACGAAGATGACGCTAAGGCTTTTACTGATGCTATTAATGCGGTTCAAGACGATCAAAGACACCTAGCTTCAATTATGAAAGAAAATATTCACTTAATAACTTCTACCATTTCATCTTTTAATAATACTATTGCCAAACTTAACGAAAACGAAAATATTCTCAATAGCAATATACAAAATTTAGGCAAAATTTTAGACACTGTTTCAACTAATGCCAATAAGTTAGAAATAATATCACACTTATCAATGACTTTTAGTGCCTTAGAAAGTTCATTAATGATTCTTAATTTTAACCTTGAAGATCTAATCGATGCTATTCTATTTGGGAAACAGAATATAGTTCATCCATCAGTGCTAAGTCCAATACAGTTGTATAATGAACTGAATTCAAAAAGTAATGATATCCTTTCTAGTTTGCCTTTACATTTATCTCTTGAGAATATTCATACAATAATAGATGTCGCAGAAATATCTTCATTTATCAAGGAAAATAAACTAATATTTGCCATTAGAATTCCTCTAGTTACTTTCGTAGATTATAATTTATATCACATATATGCTTTGCCAACTCCACACGATATTCAAAATCCAAATACTTTTGCATTAATAAATCCATCCGCAAAATATCTAGCTATGACACAAGATAGATTAACATATTCCGCGTTACAAGACTTAAGTGAGTGCAAAGTGATAAATAATAATTACTATTTGTGTAAACTAGGAAATATACAATATAGTGCCGGAAATCCTATTTGTGAAGTGACTATTTTAACTGAACACGTGAAAGGAATCCCAGAATCTTGTAATTATAAGATTATATTAGGTGAAATAGATTTATGGCAAAAACTTAGTAATAATAGATGGATATATGTTCAATTAGATATATCTAAGATATCCATAACTTGTGATGGTAAAATGAATGACTATAATATTGTTGGGACAGGTATCTTAGACTTACCTAAATATTGTAAAGCTTATCATAAGCTACTACAGTTTGTTCCGTCTCAAGAATTCGAAACTAAATTCTATGTTCCTAATCCAAATTTTAATATTATAGAAGATGATTGTTGTTCAAAGGCTACTGTAAATCAAACATTACCATATTTGACTCCTATTAAACTATCTCATGTAAATCTTGATTCGTTGCAATATGCTTCATATAAATTAAATCAAAATGAAGACGAATTAACTAAAATAGAAAATCAACCTTACCATATTAAGTCTAGCTATTATTTTAGTATAATTACTACCCTATTATCTGTCTCTGTATTTGTATATTTTTCTTATAAATTGTATAAATGTCTCTGTTGTAATAATCGAAGAAACAGTACATCCTGTTGTATTAAAATTGTCAATACTTGTATGACTAAACCTCATACAAATATTCGTGCAAGGTCTAGTATTGAAATGGCCAATACAAATTATGATACAGAAAGTACTGATTCTAATATAAGTTCACCAAGGCGAAACCTTGAGTTATTGTAAAACTTAAATGTATAATCTAATTTCCACTGTATTAATATTATATTTTATAAGTCTTATTGCTTAATTAAATGTTCTCTTCTTATTTCTTAATCATGTTAATTTCTATATCGTTACTTGGATTATACTCACATACTTCTTCTATTCCGTATGTTCCGTTTTAAAGGGGGGAGATGTTACATCCTATGCTATTTTCACTGTCACATCACTAATTGTTAGAGTAAAATGCTGACTTGCAATTATTGCTGGTTTACCTAAATATGATATTATAAATCAGCAATAATTATGCTATAAATACGTAAGACTTTACTAAATTAGTTCAGTTGGTTATTCTCTAGCTAAACTGCTCCCCAGCTACGGACCTGGTTCTTGCCTGCCGGCTGGCTATCAGTGAAAGCTAAGGATACACTCCGGGTCTACTCTGCCCTTCGCTAGGGCTATCCGCGCCGTATAATCCAAGTCGCGTATAAGTTTAAGTTTAAGTAGAAATTCTGTGTGTGTAAAAACTTTCAGTAAATAAATAGTCGTGAAATTTCAGTGCTGTGTTTTTTTTTTATAAGTGCTGAAAAGGACTATCTAACAGCACGCTTGTGGTCGCAGCCTCGCGTACAGCCACAGTTAGCGACGTAAACATATCGATTATATGAAATTTATTCCACAAGTTCATTTATTCCTACACATGAAGCATGTAGTATTACGAACTTTTGTCTTTTATATTTTTAAATCAATTTCTAGACTTCTTGAAAGTTTACGTAAGTAGTATCAATACCGTTTACAATAACAACTCTATTTAACAATCGGTGTTACCCTTAAGTTGTCATATAATAACTTGACGGCGTGTCGATTATTTTAGCTGGCAGCATTGTTAAGTGTCTGAAGTTAAGACACTGACGCGCAACACCGAGCATTGGCGCCTGCGACCGGTGACCGTAGGGATGGAAATCATTGCCACTTTAAAATATTAATTACGAGATTGAATGATCGATTATAGTCGATTACTTTCATGTCATAAGTCATAGACAAGGATCACAGGTGACAATGATTTTATCCTATCCCTAGATGATTTTTGTTCGTTCATTCGGTGAGCATGATTATGGTGGATCAGGATCATCTCGTGCTAGCACCACGTGTTCGTTGGAGTGTCTTATTTATAATCATTAATCATGGGCTGCTATTCAATATCCTAACTGTATTTCGTAATCGAGAGCTACAATAAAGTAATTATCAATACATTGCCATTATTCTCCTCGCCTCCCAACTCCCGTCTAACCTCCATTAAAAATATGGGGCCTACTAATGTTCCCAGTGGATTTCAGCTTTTACAAACTTATAATCAGCTACAAACTGACCAACAAAACATTTTAACAAAAATTGAGCTTCCGAAAGAACTAAAAAGCAGAAATTATTAAAATTATTATTACTTTACCTTAATAACTAACTTCCTTAACTAGTGTAAGCATACCTAAATGAATTTGAGTCGTCGCCAAGGATATTATCAAAATCGGAATAATCTGTAAAAATTATGCGTGGTCATGCATTAAAAAATATACTCGTCGAATTGTAAGCCTGTTTCGTTTCTATCGTCGGTTAAAACATATTTACCTGAATATAAAAGAATATTACACAATTGACTGCCTTGTTGGTCTAGTGGTTAGCGTATGCGGCTGCTGATCAAGAGGTCTCGGGTTCGATTCCCGGGTCAGACCAAATATTTGTGTGATCCACAAATATTTGTTTCGGAGTCTGGGTGTTTTTCTATGTATAATATGTATGTATTTACAAAAAAAAGTATGTTTATGTATTTATATCAGTTGTTTAGTACCCATAACACAAGCTCTGCTTACTTTGGGACTAGATGATGTTGTGTGTAAGTTGTCCAAATATTTATTTATTTATTTAATTAGGGAGACGCCTGCCCTCCGCTGCAATACTCCACCTCATCATCGATATTGGTCGTCATGTCAGTTTGGTAACAGCAATTCCAGTTTCATTATGAATTACTTGACAGTCCACGAGACTTCGTTAGCCGAAATATATAATGTGCAAAAACCAGCTTGCCTCTTCCACCTTCTATGTGAGAACCACTATTGAGTCAGTGGCCGTGTGCTACATTCCACAGATGTGGATGATTGATTAAGTGCGTTTGATTCCATCACAAAGCATTCTCAGAGCCTCTGCGCGCTACCGTGTCCTGCACTATTCGTGTTATATCAAAGTACTTCAGTAAGTCCAACTCTAAAATAAATTTATGAACTCGAGTTCGAGCAATAATAAACTTTAAACAAGCTCCACATCGGCCGCTGAACAACACAAGCTCATAACACACGGCTTATTCGGATGTGAACACGCTTAACGTGCCTTACCTTCTCGAGTAAACAGTCTACATTAGTTAGAAACACGCGTCACCTCTTATGTTACACTTCTATTAATAAATACGTTTAATATTATACGAGTGTTTACACTGAGTAATGAGCTATTGTTTCAAATCACAACACTTCTGCAACAATATTAAATACACTAATGACTATATTCAAGACACTTACATATAAAGCTCTAAACCCCTATCGCTACGGCCGGAAATGGTAGAGTTATTTTACGATTTTTTTTGAATTGTAATTACAATAACAGGAAAAAGTTTCTGAGCCATCTTTTCTTTATCGTGTCATCTGCTACTGCCATTGACATTCCGTAAGGAGGCCCATAGAGCCGATAGCGTTCGCCGATCGCTGCGTGAGGGCTCGTTGCTGAGATACAGAGGTACGAAGGGAGCGGGACTGAGGAGTGTTCCATAAATGGTAAATGCTATTCACGGGCGCACATTTGTCACCCACCGACAAGGCGAGATAAAGAGAATGAACGTTTCCATAATATCGTGTTTCACCGGAGCGCGCTGTATCTTCGACAGTAGCAAATTGTCATATTATTATAATGTGTGTAGGAGCGGCTGCGGTGCGCTATAAGAAGACAGGTGTTATAAAGATTCCTATCTTTGGAGTAGTTGTCCTTATGTGAAAATAAATATTGTTAGAGTCCAGAAGTGAAAAATAATAAAAATAATTATAATTCTTAACAATTTACTTTAATTCTAAACAATTTATTTCATTAATTACAAAATAATCTTAGAAATGCAATTAGACACAAACAACCGTTAATTAAGTAACGAATCTAAACAAATTACAGTTAGTTATACAGCAAGGGCGGTCACATAGGGCTGTACTAGCTGTTAGACAGCTTTCCTCGCACCCACCGCAATTCAGACAGTACTAACTTGTCAAAGACAGCTTTCCACATCTGTTAACAGAGTAGTACTAATTGTCCAAAGACAATGATCCACACTCCGCGACGCATTCGTCAGAAATGCGTCCCGATACAACAGATCACTCCTATTTATAACCAAGCGCAGTGAAGTGATGGCGCCACAAAAATGACAACTACCGCCGTTGTGGCTTATACGGCCTCTCCTGACACCCTGACGTCCTCGGCAGGTCCGGATGACCACACATTTCTTCATTGTTCTCATTCGCGGTTACTGGAACATGTACAAAAATAAAAGTTTATTGGACGCCTCTGTAAGTACACCATCGTCCAATTGGTCAGTTACTAAAAACAGTTATCAAATTTAGCGTAAACAGTTAGAGTTAACGAATAGTTTTACAAGATAATAACAGTTAACACGAATAAGAAAGGTTCGAACCTCCAAGGAAAAGAGTGAAAGATTATTTATAATCCGCGCCAGATTAGAAACAAACAGTCACTGTTAGATACATTTAAAATAAAACTAGAAACTTAGTACTAACACAAGAGTAGACTTCAGCATGAAGGTCTACCGTTACCATAAGAACCATAATATCATAAGAACAGTTATCATAAGTGTGTGTCTTAAACATTTAAACTTAAAATTAACAAGACCACGAGTTTGGGGCTGGTTACCCTGTCCATGGGTCTTAAACCTCTCTCATCAAGACCACGAGTTTGGGGCTGGTTACCCTGTCCATGGGCCTTAAACCTCTCTCATCAAGACCACGAGTTTGGGGCTGGTTACCCTGTCCATGGGCCTTAAACCTCTCATCAAGACCACGAGTTTGGGGCTGGTTACCCTGTCCATGGGCCTTAAACCTCTCTCAACAAGACCACGAGTTTGGGGCTGGTTACCCTGTCCATGGGTCTTAAACCTCTCTCAACAAGACCACGAGTTTGGGGCTGGTTACCCTGTCCATGGGTCTTAAACCTCTCTCATCAAGACCACGAGTTTGGGGCTGGTTACCCTGTCCATGGGTCTTAAACCTCTCTCAACAAGACCACGAGTTTGGGGCTGGTTACCCTGTCCATGGGTCTTACCTCTCTCAACAAGACCACGAGTTTGGGGCTGGTTACCCTGTCCATGGGTCTTACCTCTCTCAACAAGACCACGAGTTTGGGGCTGGTTACCCTGTCCATGGGTCTTACCTCTCTCAACAAGACCACGAGTTTGGGGCTGGTTACCCTGTCCATGGGTCTTAAAATTATCTCAGGAAGACCACGAGTTTGGGGCTGGTTACCCTGTCCATGGGTCCATTCCAATATACACACCTCATGCTCTCCACCATCCGCCATACATTGCACCACACCTCACGCACACGGGGATCAGGCCGAAGATTGCGTCTCGTACACACGGTGAACAGGCGGAAGGTTGCATCTCGGGCACACGGAGAACAGACCGCAGGTCCGCTTATCACTGAGCGGCATGCAGGACGCAAGTCCGCACCTCGCGATACAGCGAGCAGGCCGCAAGTCTGCGCCTCACCAGGCAGCAGCAGACACCAGGTCACAGCCCGGGCTCGGCTCGCGTAGACTGCACCTTGCACAGTGACGAGGCTCTCAATGCATCGTTGTCATCTAAGGAAAGCATGAAACATTGCATTAATTTTGAATACGGTATTACTTTAACGTCACCAATATGCTTCATTATCGTCATGAATAATCAGAGCTTTTAGAAGGCGATACTAGCAAGCAAAGCTTTTAGGATATTTAAAAATAACAGTGCCCTCAGTATGTACGCAGTAATACCGTCAAGAATGTTACTAACTTTCGCATATCTCTCAGGACGCAAGACCCGGAGGATGTCAGAAAATGTTACAGAAGTCTCACGGTACTCGGTTAAGGATGTTCCCAATAATCGCAAAGCTCTTAGGATATGATACCGGGTCACCAGTTTTGGTTATGTCTGCAGCTTGACGATTGGCGTCAAGCAAATCCGAAACATGTCCAAGTATGCCCACGCAGTGAATTCGAGTTCAGACTAATTGCCCTCAAAGTCATTTTATGGACCAGGGCTTGTCCGACAGGTGTCGTTCAATCACTTACTGTAATAGGCCACCGTCTGCTTATAGCCGATCGTCTCGAGTCTGTAGTTAAACCTTACCATTTTAACCTTTTTACCTTTCTGCTACGGCGGCCAGTCCCAATGGTGACCAACCAAAAACACAGTAGACACTACAGCACGCAAGTACTTGTCTAACACAGGTGTACGCCTTTGGTTCGATGAGACGGCCACCCAACATGACCCGAAAGAGATCAGGCCTAGGACCGTCGACTCTTTGTACTCATTCGAGTCACGGAGCGTTGACCACAACTTTTAAACTTCGGGCCGTGACAAGCATATCTATAATTAGAAGTACACAGTATTATTAGTTATTGTTTGTTCAACCCAGAAATCGAACCTATATTGAACAGTAGTCGCATACACTAACTGTCGGCCCAACAAAGCAGTCGAAACCATCACTACTCAGTACACACTAGTACTGACGTTTCAATAAGTACCTCTGTCAGGAAGAAAAAGATCACAACCTGTGCTGGCTTGTAATGTCCTCATGAACATGAACTCGTGATCACATATGAATGTCACACCTTTACTATCAGTGTTCTAGAATGTTTTTGTTTAAGATCTTAAAACTTAAAACCCGAAATAGCTAGCCTTATCTTTATGTAACACTACTTGGTACTCTCGCATTGGCTAGTGATTAAACCTTGTTTTAGCTCGGTCTAACCTGACCATTAGTACTTATAGTTTCACAAACAACATAATGTCTCGCAAACTAACACTTAACGTTAATTTAATACCTGACACTAGTGAGGGTATTTAAAACCTTTCATAATGCTTCAATTACTTTAACCCATTATTAAAGTTATGCCTAAGTAGACGTACTAATAAGATCGATAGACATGTAGTCGTTACCGGTATCAATATTTGGCATTTTCATAAACATATCAAAACATAATTAACAAACATACGATGTGTTACACGTTATCATAATCTTTCTATAAATTTGTTGTTGACGTTGTGTAAACCCAATAAGATTACATTTGCAATATGAAGTTCCAGTTTGGAGTCCAAACTACGTATTTAAATATATACGCCGTCTAAAGACGAATTTAAAGAAGTTTCTTTGAACCATAAATTACAATTGTAGTCATTTTGGTATTACCTACTCGTAACTATAAAATAAATTTAACATAATAACTTTAGAACCTAAACGTTTGGCACTCGATGTCATAACACTACAGATTTTACAATAACAGTTGACTGATACAATTACTAGTAAATAATGTGACATACGGCGGAAGATTCTCAAGCTGTTTTATACAGACTCCGGTAAGGACTAGCACTGCTGTCCACGCCCCCTTTCGCCGTATTGTGAATAGTTACAACACGTTTTTAAACTCTCGATGTATTTGCTCTCACCAATCACCAATATAAAAGAATAGCCCCATCGAATTATCAAAATAAAAATTAGAAATGTAATTGATCATCAACTTTTTCTTGTTATTTTTTTTTTTATCATCCCTACTATTATAAATGCGAAAGTAACTGTCTGTCTGTCACGTTTTCACGCCTAAACGGCTTAACCGATTTTGACGAATTTTGAAACTCAAATAGTTTAGAACCTGAGAAAGGACATAGGCTACCGACATACACGCGGGCGGAGCCGCTGGCTAAAGCTAGTTGTTTAATAATGGTCATTTAAATTTTTACATTTACGGAGAAACATATCTAGTAACTTGGTTTGCACACTGTACCTTGTTATAATCTGACAAGTATCTATTTTTCCATAAAGAAAGATAAATAAATTAATCACAACGTGCGTGGGTATTATTCTCAGCGTACTTACGTTAGTGCAACTTAGTTTCATTTTACGTAAATCGATTAAAATGTGGTTAGCTTTGCATTAGGCAGCCACTTAAAAACTGCAACTGCTATTAATTCATCATCCATAGTAAAGAAGCCCAGTTGTTTATGCACAGGTGGTATGGATACAAAAATTCGAAAAGTTTTAATCTCGTTAAACAAAATATTTGCAATAACAAACGGTAGAAGTTCATTGTTAAAATTCAACCAACTGAGATCATTACTTAAGCTCTTTCGTTAAACCACAGCTTTGCATCAGCTATAAGGCATTTTCCGATGATACACCCCGAGCAGTCGCGATATTTTTATCACTTTAAATTGCGCATACGATTTACATTCGTACACTACATATCAAAATTATGTGAAAATAAATCACAACTCCACATGTAAATATGATTTGATCTTACCAGTACAGCGTCAAATACAACTCACAAGTTTTTCATAACTGAAGCTTCCAACCTTCTCTCATAACCGTGTCGGCACTGGTTGACCACATTGTACACCTTGTACATTGGCACGGATGCAGTTTCCATCGCTTAGCACAATGTTTACTATCTGAAAAGAAAGCATTATAAACACGAACAAACCGAAACATAGCGTGAAGTACAAGTACCCTCATTATTTTATTAAAATAATCGTTTTAAAACCATTTGTAATTGTCACTAAAAACCAAATATATTAGTCGTCACTTCCTTTACGATTTTTATATTTGCTATGTTTTGACTTTGTTTTGATTTTTGACTTTGATTTAGAGCGGATAAGAATATCACAAAAGTCTGATTCCCTTATGAAAAATCACAACGAACACTGAATTTCGATAGCGTTCAAATGAGCACTAATAGTGTGCAATGCCTTTTTTTCTAACAAACGAACGCGTTTATCGTTCCCGGGACCTCTGAGGCGAATCACTGCGTATATTCACTTTGGTTCTATATGACAGCGCGATCTATTGTGCATTTGTCGATGCTCTCTATCGTAAGACACCTAGATAATGAAGTATAGGCAAATTAAATGAAAATATCTAACTAAATGTCGGTAGTTGATCGTTTCCCAAATCTTGAAAATTAATAATTTGTGAACGTAGATCGATCCCACTTCTGATGTTAGAGTCCAGAAGTGAAAAATAATAAAAATAATTATAATTCTTAACAATTTACTTTAATTCTAAACAATTTATTTCATTAATTACAAAATAATCTTAGAAATGCAATTAGACACAAACAACCGTTAATTAAGTAACGAATCTAAACAAATTACAGTTAGTTATACAGCAAGGGCGGTCACATAGGGCTGTACTAGCTGTTAGACAGCTTTCCTCGCACCCACCGCAATTCAGACAGTACTAACTTGTCAAAGACAGCTTTCCACATCTGTTAACAGAGTAGTACTAATTGTCCAAAGACAATGATCCACACTCCGCGACGCATTCGTCAGAAATGCGTCCCGATACAACAGATCACTCCTATTTATAACCAAGCGCAGTGAAGTGATGGCGCCACAAAAATGACAACTACCGCCGTTGTGGCTTATAATATTATATAAATAAATATTTCGGAAATCTATCAGACTATGTTATAAATGTAATGTGTTATGTTGTACTTGTAATTTCGTAAATTTTGTATTAAGTTTTCTAAGTAAGCGCATGTTACAAGTTAGGCCCATATGACTTCTGAACTAAAAAAGTCTAAGCCGTTTTGCCTTTCTTTTAAGATCACCACTTAGACTACGTTTTTAGGTTTCCATATTTCATTAATTTATTTATTTAGAAAAGGCCCAAATTGATCAGAGTGGTGTACAATGGGAGAGGTCTATGTCCAGCAGTAGACTGTGATAGGCTGATGATGATGACTTAGACGACCACAGTGTTTTTTTTTAGATATTCGAGCCAGCCGTTTTAGCTTTTAGAAAACCATTGACAATCATAAAGGTTTGTCTTGGTACTTAATCAAACGGTTCTGCTTGGGATGTGCTACTGACCTCAATTCATAATGCTACTGATAAAGAATATTTTGCCACGGGGCAAAATATTTAAAAACCGACGGTTTAACGTACCCTCCCAGGCACGGGCCTGGGAGGGTACGTTAAACCGTCGGTTCTTCACCTGATCTCTCCCTGGTCGTGTCGGATAACCGCCGCGTCCCACCATATTACGAGACTGATCGAACACAGAGTATACCTGTGTGTGTGTGCGCCTATAACATCACATGTATAGTTGTCTGGTCTCCGTTGAGAGTGGCGGCCATGGTCAAAATCGACGTATAAATAATGTAGAAAACAAAAAATCACTTACATTTTATGAGTTAAAATTGTTAATCGCTGAACGTCTTCAGAATTGCTCCAAATATTCAAATAAGGTATTTTATAATTTGTCTTGAGAGCGGTTTATCTGCTCCTTTATAGCCCTCGTTCCTCTGTCGTTTGAGTTTTACGACAAACGTCGATAACCAGTTAATATCTTACATTCTCTCTTTGACTCAATTCAAACCGCCACTTTACTTTTACATTCAACATTCTCTCATTTTTACGCCTAACGTTAAGCAAGTAATAAAAAAAGCGGCCAAGTGCGAGTCGGACTCGCCCATGAAGGGTTCCGTATCAGCAAGTAACATCATATAAAAGTTCTTGTAGTTCGTTGTAACTTTCATCAATGTTTTATTAATAGTGTTTGGATTGAAAGAAATGTAAATTGCGGTTTATGATTTATGACGTATTAAAAAAAAACTACTTACTAGATCTCGTTCAAAACAATTTTCGTTGGAAGTTTGCATGGTAATGTACATCATATATTTTTTTTAGTTTTATCACTCTCTTATTTTAGAAGTTACAGGGGGGGGGGACCAACTTTTTACCACTTTGGAAGTGTCTCTCGCGCAAACTATTCAGTTTAGAAAAAAATGATATTAGAAACCTCAATATCATTTTTAAAGACCTATACATAGATACCCCACACGTATGGTTTTAATGAAAAAAAATTTTTTGAGTTTCAGTTCTAAGTATGGGGACCCCCAAAATTTATTGCTTTTTTTCTATTTTTGTGTAAAACTATTAAAGCGGTTCACAGAATACATCTACTGACCAAGTTTCAACAGTATAGCTCTTATAGTTTCGGAAAAAAGTGCCTGTGACATACGGACGGACAGACAGACAGACAGACATGACGAATCTATAAGGGTTCCGTTTTTTGCCATTTGGCAACGGAACCCTAAAAACCAGTATTCTGATAAATGGAAAAGAGTTAGACGTTGGCCAATGATATGTTGGCGTTAACCGCTATTTACAATAACAAGCGCGGGTTACATCGCGGGACGCAGCTAATCTTTCTATATATATATATTTATAAATGAATTGCTGTTCGTTAGTCTCGCTAAAACTCGAGAACAGCTGGATCGATTTAGCTAATTATGGTATTGAATTATTTGTGGCAGTCCAGATAAGGCTTAAAAGGTGAATAAATGTTAACTATGTATATGTTTTAAGTTTATTTTTTATACACAAGTCTTCTATTTATCGATTGAGGCAGTACGAAGTGTGCCGGGTCAGCTAGTAATAAATAAATCTAAGCGTAGCATTGGTGTTTTGTTTTCAAGTCTGTGTTGGTGGGGTGCCAGTAACAATCGCGTCGTTCGTCGAAGGATTTCTGCTGTTAATCTGCTCAGCTCGGCTAATGGAATAACTAATCAAGTGTCGTTTCTTAGTGAAGTGTTGCGAGTGTTGCGACGTCGTGGTGTCACGTCGCGCGCTGCTTCTACTGTGTCTAGTCGAGGCGCACCTTAATACGACCCGTGAAAGCAGATGATGCCTTATTTCAAATTGAAGGGGTAAGAGTGTACTACGAGTAATAATTTGGATAAAATTTATGGCGGAAATTTACGAATAAACAGTTTATCGTTTTTATCGAATTAAAACAGTATCTGATTATGGCGTCGAGTTGCTGTTAGGTACAACAAATAAGCAAGTACGCCCACGTACGTCTATTTCCACGTTAAAGATCAAACTGTTTGTTTAAATGAGTGAATATCATTGAGTATACTAAAAAAGTTATATTTTTTAATTGTTATGAAGTTAGATGGCTGTGACATATACATATGTATATCTATATATATAATATTCCTAGCATTTATTATTTCCAAGATTATGTGAGGTCGGCTACTAGTGCAACCGGTTTTATCTGAAATCAGTTTTGTATAAATATAGTATATTTATGTATATAATATAAACAAGGCACGGCACGCTAGTAGCCAGAGCGTGGTATCTTATTAACTTGTACATTTTAAATTGTTTTAATACTTTACTTATAAAGTAGGTACTTTACTTGAGAGTACCATGAGCCGAGAATTATAGTATAATACCCTTTTCTCTAGAGAAAACACTTTATTAGTATATTTAAATGTATTATTTGAGGCAACGTTGCTATACTATAACGGTCATCCTAGCTATCTTCACTTTAAGCTTTCTCGAGGTTTACGTATTAAAAATGCATTAGCTGCATAGAGAAAAAGATTCGTTAGCCGTACTTTAATGAAAAAATAATTAAATGAATATGATATACATAAGTGCGTTAGAGGAGCATAGCACAGGCCAGGCGGTATAAGTCGCGGCGCGCGGCGGTCAGCCACAAATGGAACACATTCTCACTCCTGTCACCAGCCACGCCACGCTGCGCACACACTTGTGAGCGTCTGTCTGCTACAGTAAATGCACACTCACACATGTACACCACCATCGTGCGTGAGTACACGTGTGTGCTATTACTTTATTCGGGGTTTGGGAATAACCAAACCAAAGGGTGTGTACTTAGCCTTAGAAAGAATATAGGCTAGGACGATGATTCTTAGAGAATAATCCCTCCAGTAGCTACGGGATACGGGGAAGATTTTAACATGACTAATTGTTTCAAGTTTCAAACCATAAAATCAAATTCTCGTGGCATAGAAGAGCATTTAACATATATAATTTGGGGCGAAGTTCATGTATGAGCAAAGAGAGAAAATAAATAAAGCCATTATAGAACATACTTTAGAGCATACGATTTGCTACAAACATTCACACAGCTATACAAATTAACCACAAGAGACGAAGTTAATTGGCTTTGTCCGTTCACAAAGAAGAGTCGGTTCGATGAGTTGTATCACGTGACAGTATGGTTAGGAGCGCACCTCTGTGGGAATCATCTCCAACGAGACGTTAACGATACAGACAAGGTACATCAACCAAAGGGTATTTCTCACAAGGGTACTGTTGTACTCTCTCGTCATTATTGTAATACGTTCCACCGAGTTCAGAGGCCAAGCTAAATGTAAATACAGAAATACTTTAATCATTAAGAATATCAAGCGAAATGGAAATTCTAAATGAAATTAATTTCAATTAGTTTTGCTTAAATGTTAGGCTTCACTGAAATATAACTATTAAGTACAACATTATTAAGTAATTATTATGATAAATATTATGATAAATATTTTGTAAGAATGTCTATTGGATGGATAACGGATGGAGGAGAAAACGAGTCCCGTTGATACGTACGCCTCCGTCGTCAGGTACATCAGTTCAACCTTTCAATTCAGGATCTTATAACCTTGAGGATGAATCTTCAGGGTTGCGGAGGTTTGATATTAACTGATTTTCAGTTAAAACTGGCTGCATTTGTAGCCGACCATAAGTAATCTTAGGCTAAGTACACACGAAGCGTTTTTCTCCCGTGCCCGCTGCGGTGGTGGAACTGCGGTTTTTTTTCTATACTCACGAAACCGGCTATTTGCGCGGTTACGCGGTAACCCGCCGCGCGGGTCGGCGGGTTGCGCCCGTTCGCATGTTTGTATACCTCGGGATGTTTATATATTTGAATTAGTGGATGCACCCAAAACCTTCTGGTCTTTCTTTTTTTAATTTTTCTGTGAAGTAAATATATGGCAACAGCTCGTTTCTGGTGTGTGTCCATGGCGGTCTGAACCTCAACTGAACATTACCGCATCCTGCAACCGCCTGTCTTGCGATCATTGCCCGCAAACGTGGCGGGCGAAGATCGCAACCGCGACGGCCGCGTAACCGCGCAAATAACCGGTTTCGTGAGTATAGAAAAAAAACCGCAGTTCCACCACCGCAGCGGGCACGGGAGAAAAACGCTTCGTGTGTACTTAGCCTTAGAGAGAATATAGGCTAGGACGATGCTTCTTAGAGAATAATCCCTGAAGTAGCTCTAGATACGGGGAAGATTTTAACATGAATAGTTGTTTCAAGTTTCAAACAAATATTGTATAAAAGAAAAAGAATATAAACATTTCGGCGAAAGTGTTTTGGATACCAACAAAAAAAAGTAAATATCTACTTCAACAGACACCAATGTTAAAAAAGAATACACTCAGAACACAACTGTCAAGCTTCACGACACTCAATGTTGATATTTCAGTTAGCAATGGTAATGATTGCCTCGTGCTTAAGTAATGCTTTATATATCCATTGCACTCTGTCCGACGTTCAGTTTACATTCAATTAAGCCAATACAAGGATGATGTTGTAAGTACACGCCAACAGTCTGAGCAGGTACGACCATTCTCAGATAATACACGTATACCCGGCGCAGTGGGTTGGCACGATGCCTGTGGGACGACCTTTACTAAATGCAATTGTAAACAACCTGCCCTGGCGATATATGTGACGTCCGTAGTTTATGATGTAGGTGTATGACCTCGCGCCACTTTTGTTTCTTATTGAATAAGCATTACATTTGTAAAACTCTTTATGTTTTTTATGCACAAAAGACTAAGGCTCACCCTCAAATTTCTTTGAGAACATCTATTGTCTTTGATTTAGACTATCTTTCATGTAGTCTTAAGCAATGATTTTTGTTAACTATAACGAGAGACACATAGCGGTAAATTACACTACATGCAGAAAACCTGTACCTGAAAGAAGTCTGGAACATCACTGTTTTCGTATTTATTACACACATCTGTTATATATTATATTAACCAAATTCAAAAAAATGTTATTACTTTTACTGGCTTTCTGGAGTAATTTAGGATACTTTAAACGTAGATTAGTTTTGTCCCGTCGCGTCATCCGACGTCACACTGCGTGATGCTAGTTTAGGTATTTCAAGCGTTATTATATAAACGACATTAAATCACAATCAAATTGAGCAGAATTAAATCTAAAACAATAAAATAAATTCCATTTCAATTATTTCAAATCTGAAGAAAATGAGAATAAATATATATTTATTTAGAGCATTACATTTAAACTTTCATATTTGTCATACATCGTAGATAGATGATAGATGGGCTTCATTGTGATCACACAACACGATCGTGATGATGGGTGAGCATAAACGTGATAGCACGCTTCAAATCCAATCGTGTGTAAGTGTCAAATTACATTTATTTAAGATTTTATTTCAAAACCTGTGACTATTACATTGTCAATACAATCTCAAATGAAACTAAAGAAATCACATCAAATAAAATGCCCCGCTTTTAAACGCAGGTAAATCCCAAAGAGAATGTCCGAGAGCGTCCTGATCGAAATTAATATTGGCGAGTCCGTCGTTAAGCCGGGATATGTTTGGAACGCGCACTCGAATAACCCGTGCAGAATGTAGGAGGCGGGTTACAGGTGCCCCACTGATAGCCACCTCAATTGCTGCATGGATAGCGAGAATATTTAAACATTCCCCTGTCCGCTCCGGTTTTTTTTTTCTTAGCTAACTAACTTGCTACACATACCAATGCATCAACAATTTAATTACTTAAATGGTATTTTATTAGATAATTCGTTACCGATATCTTAAAACCAACCAATAGTTCTTCTGGACACTAGGTCTCACTCAACGAAACTTTTCAGAAGACTACTAGTATTAATAAATAAGAGAGCCTCTGTTGAGCGCCTTCAGTACGAATAATGGATGAATAGGCACACATAGCTCAGCAGTTACATAAATCATTTAATTTATTCGATTAACTAGTACTTCAACTGTCATTTCCATTTTTGTCTAATATAAAATTCATACATGCATACAGTTATCCATTATATACCACACAAACCATCAAGAGTTTATCCGTGGTATACCAGACACATCTCGGTTACAAATAAATTACATATCTGTAAAACATAAATATTATTATATATTATTATTATATATATAGTTGAGTATCAGCTAGATAGTAAATGCTTTATTAAAACAGTTTTACAATTTTTTTTATTCATCTTGCTACGGGTTTCGATAGGTATGTTGTTCAATATACGGGGCAGCATGTGTTCCCACGTCCGCGTTCCATATACTTTAGTACGCTTATGTATTCTATAGGTAGGTAAGTTTGACAAGTGACGTAATGACTCCAAGCTAATATTTTTCTTTAATTTAGCAAGGTTGTATTATTCCTCACCCAGTACACATACGCTCACTTTGTCGAACACGTTTAATATTTGACAATGCTTGAATAAGCCACATTCGTCTTCTTTAAATTCTAGTTTAGTTTTTCTAGGTACTATTGTTTTTAAGATGCTTAATTGTATGTTATAAATGTTTTCGAGGTAGGTCTTGTATGTGCGCCCGTAACTACTTAGTCCGTATCTAATCACGGAGTCGGCAAGTGCGAGGTACATGATTCTAAGTGTTTTGTACGGTACTTTATACTTTAGCACATATAATTTGGATAGAACGGATGTTAGTTTACTTCATACGCTATTAATATGAGGCCCCCAGTGGAATTTACTATCTATAGTAAGGCCCAGATACGTATGCTGAGACACCAACTCTAGTGGTTGGCAATTGCATAGTGTTCCCGTCTGGTGTAAGCACGAGTGTTCATGAGCAACAATGATTGGCTCCCAGAGCGAGGTCAAGTAAGGTGAATGTATATGCATCATTTTTGTTTTAGTTGCATTAATAACTCATCATCATGACTACCTTGTTGGTCTAGTGGTTGGCGTATGCGGCTGCTGATCAAGAGGTCTCGGGTTCGATTCCTGGATCGGTCCACATGTTTGTGTGATCGGCAAATATTTGTTTCGGAATCTGGGTGTTTTCTATGTATAATATGTATGTATTTACAAAAAAAAAATGTTTATGTATTTATATCAGTTGTATGGGTAGCATAATACAAGATCTGCTTAGTTTATGACTATATGACGTTGTGTGATATTTATTATTATTTTTACATTAGCTTTTCATTTTAATATACCTCTATTACAAAATAATGAAAAACATCCGATATGCAACGATTAAACGTATTCACTAACACCGAATTGCTGAAAATGCATTTAGTTTAATTAATTGAACTCGCAGTCAAGCGAAGATTCCAATATAGCCGCGTCAGGTCGCGGGGCCCAGACGCGTTGATTGACATTCTTGCACAACTCTCTGCAATCAAATAAATTTATTGTACATAGCATAGCAGCGTACTTATACACCAAAGCTATAAATTGTTTCGGTGCGAGATTAAATTGAATCAAAATCCATGGGACAAGCTATTATGGAGCTACCTATGGATGCACACACGGATATAGATAAACTTTGAATCAATAAAATTTTGAAGAGTTCTTTAACTTTACTGAAATATGTCGAAAATTATCTAAGATACAAAATAAACATGTTTTTATATACGTTGCATGTGATGCATCAAATAAGAACACGAATTAAGAGAAGAAAGGCGTGTCTGCACCTACAACTGCATATTCAAAGAGTTTATTCACACTTTGTAAATATTGTTGAGGGTTGGTAACTCTGATTAGGGTTAATGGCACCAGTGGGTATTACATACAATTACACCATATCAATAACAGTTTATTGAATCGCTTTATTGGATTTGTTCCTTGTATACTGTCATATATACAGGAACATGATTCTACTATGTAAAGGCCATCATAATGAAATGTCTCTGAGTTTGGTTTATTGTTTATTGAATCACTTTATTGGATTTGTTCCTTGTATACTGTCATATATACAGGAACATGATTCTACTATGTAAAGGCCATCATAATGAAATGTCTCTGAGTTTGGAGTTAATAAATGTAATAGTTCTTCTAAGTACCTGTACACACGTGTATACTGACCAGTATTGAACTTACAGTAGTTACTTATGTGAAGTTGTCTGTGACGAGTAAACTTGGTTCCCGATATGAGGCGGAGCGTGCTGAAACATTTTTTTCAAAAGCTACAAAATACGACGATGTTCATGACCGAAACTCATATTTTTGTTGGAGTCATTCTTTATGGTATGGTATGACAGTTTTACATTTATATTGCTTGTACAAATGCGGACACGTTATAAATGTCGGATATGTTCAGAAACAGTGGCAAGGCTTTGTTCACAATCCTCTATGAGATGAGTGGATTTGTGGAAAGCCGCAATTCCTATTGGATCCGGGGCCACGTAATTATTTACTTTGATAGCTTCACCGCGCACCGACCACGGTCCCAATGCATTTCACTGAAAATACAACTTTGCGTAGCTTTCGCAATATGTATATATATTTGTGTTTCAAAGAACTTTTAGTTCTATTATACTAAAAGCTCTGTTAATATCCCTATAGAATTCCTAATCAATCCATTTCATAAAATACTTAACTACTCAAAAATAAAATAATGTAAACTTTTTGAACTGACTTTAAAATAAGAGATTGTTAGTTTAGACTGTTTCAAATAATTTCGAAATTGTGCCAAGGAAGTTGAAGTCCACCGTATTGAGTGTTTACCTACACTTTGTTTCTATCTTTTAGATGTTTTTTATTTAGTATTGTGCAATGTATGTATCATTATTTACGGATGGCGCACATCTAGTAGGAACTGTTAATGTATTTCATAAACGGACAGCGTTTACGGATAGTAACTTTTTGAAAAAAAATTGGCCAAGTGCATGTCAGGCCACGCATAGAATAGGGTTCTGTAGTCACCCATACTGGTAGGAAGTTTTAAAATCGTGTCCAATAGATAAAATAATTATGTTAACTTTTATTTCTTTATTTTTGTACGAAATTCTCCAAGTAAGTGCATTGTACAAGTTATGCCCCTTTAGTGAGTTCGTGAAATAAAAAGTTAAACTGCAGATTTTCGTAACCTCCCCAAAATTTTTAAAAGACCTATCTAATGATACCCCACACGAAGGATAGACGGGAGAATCCCCACTTTATGTATATATAAAATGTATAAAATTAAAAAAATAAAAACTATTTTTTGTAATTTTATGGTAGCGTTATTAGGTCGACAAAGTATCGACGTAATTATAACACATATTCAAGCAAAGTTTCATCTTTCTAGCACCAAGCGTAACTGCCGTTAATGGAACCAAAACAATTTACTTTAGACTTTGAAATTGCTACTTTTATTAAATTAAAAGAAGTATGGTGCGGAATTGATTTTTCATTTCTCCCAAAAACGCGTGGAGGCAAGAAATTTCTATTACTATTACTACCGCCACATTTAATAGACAGAGGTTGGCAATATATTATTACAGATGCTCCTGATTCAGCCAACATTCAAAACATAAAAAATTGTTTTAAAAGCAGCAAAAAAAGGCTGGAGAAGTCTAATTTTAAGCAAACAAAACATAAAGAGCCAAATAAAAAAATAATTAGAAAAGGACCCGGTATTATCAACCTACTAAGAATTTTACTGAAATCTGAATTTAATTAAATAAGAAACGGGATATATAATACACGAATACATAAAAGCTTCACAAGTGATGTTACAGCAAAACTGACTATTGAATTTTTACCTCACCACATAGGCCTCTCCCATTGCACACCACTCTGATCGATTTTGGGCTTCTCGCATCCAGCTCCAAGTCCATATTTTTTGCATTTATTAGACAAAACTGTTTTAATTTTTAATCGACTTCAAAAAAAAGGTGGAAGTTCTTAATTCGTCGGAATCTTTTTTTTTTATGTATGTTCAGCGATAATTTCGTTGTTTATGAACCGATTTCAAAAATTCTTTTTGCATTGGAATAGCCGTAGCTTACAGGTGGTCCCATCGTCACCATATCGTAATCTGATAATGGGATCCCAAGGAAATCGAGGGAACTCCTCAAATAAAAGTTTTTCTTTAAAGTCGGTTTCTTTTTGTTATAATTATGATTGTACTTTTTTATATGTCCTTTCCAGATGTCAAATAAATCTAGGCAACGGAAAAAAACCCATTGGCCAGAGAAAATACTAGCTAGGCTACTAAGTTGAAAAAAATACTATAAATCTGACCAATGGAAACCACCATCGCCATTGCGCGTATAGGCTCTGTATGGTCCGGAGGATTACAATTGACGAATAACTTTAATAACAAATGTAAACTTATTAGAAGCATCTATCAAAGTTGTGAAACAAGTCCAATAAGTGATGGAGAGAAGTTGTGTCGAGCGGCGCACCAGAGTTGGAAGCTCCAATCGCAGAAGTTGTTCGAGTGCTGTCGAGAGGCGTAACACGAGCGGCCCGGCCGGGCGCTTGTGTCTAACGAACCCCTAAGGAGCTATTGTGTGCCCTCATTTGCAACTTAACTTGGACAGCCATTGGTTCTTCATAGGCTGAGCTGATGATACTCGATATTTGATTCTCTACTTCACTAACAAAAGTATCAACTTGGAACAAACATGAATATAAACAGCAGTTTTAAATAGTTGTCTAATATAATCTGCGTCCAATTTAGTATAGTCTACGCTTAGCTTGCGTATCTGTTGTTCATCACTATAAATGCCCCTGTATTATGTCGATGTTTAAGCTATTTCACTCATCTAAACCCGTTCAGTAGTTTTTGCATTAAAGAGCAACAAATATCGATACATTTTCATAAACTGTTACATTTATTAAATTAAGTAGTTTTTCAATTAACTTTAAACTTTCATCTTTCATGATATATAATTACATAACGTATATTATTCACCTGTATCAATGCTTTGGAGGTTGATTTACCTTACACAACTTTTTGATTATGTTTAACTTCAAGATGCAATTATAAATGTTTCCTTCATGTAAGTATACGTAAAGCATTGGTAAATGTACCACCATGTATACGCAACGCATGATCGGTCGACACACTAGACGTATGTGTCACGTTAAGTGAGTAGTACTTAAGTCGAACGGTCGAGGCGTAGTTTGTGCCAAATACCAAGTCGTACACTCGAGGCACCAATTAGTGGCAGTCAATAGGTGTGCTAGTTAGTTGCGGATTGTGCCCTGTGACTGCAACGTGCCGTTCTCGACTCGTTATCACACCGCGAGAGTGCACTGAGTGCACTGCACCGGGAGCACCACTGTCATTAGCCATTCTGTCACGCCGCCGTAGCTGACGACTCACGTGAGGTTCTGCTCAAATGTCTTCTTTTCGACTATCAGCGAGTGACGACTCGGCGTTGATTGCGTCGCTTCACTCACCTTTTTCTCTAGTCTTATCTAATCTCGAGCCTAAAACACCTAAAACTACACGAAACGATCGTCTTCCTGCTGTGGAAATCTAAGAAATGTAACAGCTCTAACTAGTCACTGTGTAGGAACCTGAAACATGAACAGGTAATTTGCGTTTCTCACTTCGCATTGCGTTTACGGGAATTACTTAATTGTAGTCTAACAGTCACGTTCTCTAGACTACATAATTAAAACGATATCCTTGTAGGCGTGCGCCCGGGGACCTGCAGGTCGAGACGCCGCCTGTTGGCTCGTCAACATCGAACGTTGATGTGTGATACATTAATTAAGCCGTCTTGTAACGGTAACACGTTATCAATGTCCCTGCTCATTGAGCGCGGGACGCTTATGGACGGGCGAGTAAGTGCTATACTCGTAGAGTATCTAAGCGATACCCAAAGGTTGCTATGTCTGATCAAGTGGGTATTTCACAAATCGTGATTAATTTGGTTTCTTATGGATTAGATACACTAGTGGAATACAAATTCCACTTCAGCCATTTCATAAATAGGTAGATTTAAACGCTATATTTGTATATATATATATATAGGTACATGTTACAAGTTAAATGAATAAATAATAAAATAAATAAATAAGATTTCGAACATCTTACACACAACGCCATAGATGGCGATGGTACTAGAGTACCAAAGTAAGCAGAGCATGTATTATGGATACTAAACAAGACAACTGATATAAATACATAAACATACCTTTTTTTTGTAAATACATACATATTATACATAGAAAAACACCCAAACTTCGAAACAAATATTTGCGGATCACACAAACATTTGGTCCGACCCGGGAGTCGAACTCTAGACCTCATACACAGCAGTCTCATACGCTACCACTGTGCCACCGAGGTTAAAAATATTAATGAACTTTGATGTAGTCAAAGTAATAATTTGTGTAGGTGTTTATGTTGCTAACAAAATTTCGTCACACAGCGAATCCGACGCAAAGAAAAACGTCAAGTAAGTGATACTTACATACACTTCCACCATACACCAAGTATATGGGAGCACAAAGAATGTTGTTCGTTTATTTCAGCTTACATTAACATTTTTTTTACAATCTCTTTAATTTTTTGTTTAATTAAATTTCAGTAGGATCTTCAAGTCCGCATTTCTTATTACGGGTACAAAGGTTATGCTGAATTACCCGGTAACACTTATTGTATTGTCTTTACATAGTCTGTGGAAAAAGAAAACTTTATGAACTTTGTTCATGATTGTTTCTATTACGTATTCTCTACGGTAATTGACATTTAGATGGCTGCCAGTAGCAGAGTTAGTAATATATTTTTCAGTATCTCTGTTAATTTAACGATAAACACAATTAAATATTAGCAGTATGAGTCAACCAGCAGCGCGAGCACACAAAGTCCCGCCTCGCCAACTCCGCGCCTTGGGCCGCGTTTAAACTTCGACTTAACAAACAAACGAAGATTCTTTACTTTTCGAATTTCATTATTAGACTGGAGAGGGATACCAAACTTCTTGTTAAAATTAATCATAGCTGTGAGGATTGAAAAATAAAAGGAATCTGTGTTATTGCGTGCTGCCGGAGCGAGGCTGCGGTCCCTCGGATCTATTATAATAATTTGTTTTACAGACGGCGCGCCGGCGATGGAGGAGCGCTCTGGAGGCACAGCAAGGGGAGGTGGGAAGTTGTGCAATCACGCTAATCTTTTTTTTTTGTCAGCGATTATAGAGAGGTCAGAGTTAAGAGCAAGGACGGCGGCTGCGAGGGGAAGCCAGCGGAGGCGTGCCGAGAGTCATCCATCACTCTAATATAGAGGTTCGCGTCGTCGGGCGTCCTACTCCTGGCACATATTTGACTTGCAAAAGTACGTCCGCCGCTTTCCTGTAGGTAGGCGCGGCTACGTAGCATGTGTGTCACGATTTATTCTGTCGTGTTCGCGTCGCTCGATGCATAATGTAACGGATCCTTGGGACCTTTGCCTACCGCTGTTTGGTATTCCGACCGCTCATCGCCAGTTGCGCGACCTTATGTGTCTGGCAATGATCAAGCCGCAATACGTCGATAGGTAATAAGCATCCCCCTCATCCATGAATAACAATTACGTTGAATGAGCTGCAATATCTATCAAATTAACTAAATGATCATAAAATTGTAATGCAATGGATTAGATGAAAACTGAGTACAAGATCATTGTTGTTGATGATGATGCAATCTTTATGAACTATTTTTAGAGAACAGCTGAAGGGATAAGAACATGAGCCCCGCGACATGATCATAGTTGATACAGATATAAGGTTATACTTAGTATATTACTATACTTAGTACAAAAGCCAAGCACCCCAAACACGAAATAGAATGTAAAAACCTCACTTAGCCATCCGCTGATTTAGGTCCATCATCGTTCGATGCATCAATGACCATTCGCTGCCTGCACGAGATAGGTTGGTTATCAACAATATAAGGTGCTTTGGCAGCAGGACGAGGCAGGACGAGTAGTAATGAGAGGGTAATGCGCCCATGTGAAATGCGCACTGTCTAGGCACATAGAGCTCTGTGGTAATAGCATGTCCTAAGCAATTAGAACTTTATTTTCCGTGTGTATACGCATTACTTATTCCCTCAAATCTTTCTTGAGTTAGCTTTCGTTTTTCAATTGACTTTAAAAAAGTACGGGTTTTTTACTTCGACTATTTTTTTTGTGTGTTATGCTCATAACTGCTTACAGCGTGTAATTTTAATGATTATTTGTATATTCGATAGCCGGTGCTTGTCGTGTGGTTCCATTTAAGTTACACGTAAGAATGGACTTAATTGGCATTTCTAGATTCGGATCCTTACAACCAAAGGGGGTAGGTATCCTTCTTTGGGTTGGAGAAAACTTCATCACAAGGACTATAGATAAGTGTGACACCTTTGTTTGATACAACTCAACAATTATACGTTGCCACATTTCGACGTCCATATCCATAAACACAATTTATTTTTCAAAATTGCCAATTTGCAGGGTTCATGTCCAGGCCGCAATTATCAACCGATTTCCAAAGTGTTTTCACCGTTCGTGAGATAATTTAGTTCTCAAATGCATTCTAGTAAAATTTTAGATAACTCAAATATTTTCGAAAAGTCTGCATTGTTCTGGCACGTTTCCTGCCTCTTGATATCCTGGCGGATATGTCTATGACCAAATTTGCGCCGGAATGAGAGCGGATACGATGTCACGAGTATTCAACAAGGAGATTCTGTTACAGTTTGGCACCCGCACCCGCACCCGCACCCGCACCTTCCCTACATATCTATTAACCGTCTATTAGTCACCTATTATATTGTATACCACTTATGAGATGTTAGCTCACCAGTGCTTTTTTAAATTGTACATACATTTTTGCATTTTAATTAATATTCGTGGAAGAATCAGCACAGAAGAAAAACTATCCGTTCAGATTCTTCAGTATCTTCATAGGCAGTTTTAATATATTTAAATAATAGGTACTACTTGTAACATTTCATTACCATATTCATATCGTTGTTTATAACATACCAAGCGGAGAGCACGCTTACTTAATATGATTAGATCATATAAAGCGTGACATGTGGGCTTATCAACCTACGTCACAGCCTCACAGCGTGAAAGAAGCGAGTTTCATTTGAAATTGAATTTGTTGCTTTCTCGTAAATCATCAAAGGATTATGTTGAATGTATTTAGAACAAAACCAGGTTATTATTCCTTGAACTCCTTATTATAAATACATTTTTAAATATATTTATCGTAGCCTGTGTAACCCCTAGCCCTAGCCTAAAAAGGGGGGTTTTTAGTAGGCCTTAGCCCTACCAGGGGGGATTACTCACCGACGACACAGTCAGTAGAACAAGAGATGCTCAGGGCGCCGTTCAAAAGTAGAATTTAAATTCGAAGCAAAACTAAGAGATAAGAAAAGATGTGGGTGTGCAAGTGTGCAGATGGGCGGTCAGGTTACTCTTCAAGGAAAAGACATTTCAGGTTCACACACATATCTATAATTCAGTTAAAACAATACAGTAACAAGTATCTTAAATATATTCTTATAGCTAATTTAGATTCTTATAGCCTATATTCTTATAGCTAATTTTTAGGGTTGACGATAAAAAGTTTATCACTTAAGCCTCCCTGGATTTAAGGGGGCTCGACCGGGACGTGCAGGCGTCAGTCGATTAAACACGGCCACCCCGCTGTGGTCCCTGGGGTCCCTCATTGTATGTCCTCGGAGTAAGCGTAGGTACCGGTGAACAAAAATAGGATATTAACCAGAGATATGATTATTAGATTATAAAAACCATACGTGATCCTATGGCAAGTCTAGGAAGAGCGTGGTACGTGCGGATGGTCTTCCCTCAGGCCGTAGGCCTCTGCGAGCTAGTTCTCCCACACAGAGCCCAAGAAAAACCTCTTTGGCAGGAGATGTGCTACCGCGGAACAGGCGGCTCTCGAGACTGCCACACTGTAGGCCCAGCAAGTAAACCGATGTACAAATCCTTAGACGGATATCTGGACAAATCCTTTGACAAAACCTTGGACAAAACCTTGGACCCTAGAAAAAAGATTAACATCCTAAGCAAATATTCTCACAAACAAATAAACCGAAGAAATACAATAAAAAAGAATTCAATTTCTCACCACTACAATAGCGGGACAGATCAGCAGAGATTTCTTCACAACTTTTTATTACGACGGGCAGAATCACAGTATGTTCACAGAGAGACAGAGAATGGTCTCTTCGAGGAACTAATACTGGCTTTTATATTGTATTTCAAGGACTTTTCTGGAATAAAAATCCCACCCTCTTATAAAATAAAACAACATCATACGATTTCCAAAGACAAACCAGAACACAGATTAAATATCTACCATAGACCTGAAGATCTTTTTGGTCAAACCTTGTTTAACAAATGACATGAACGCCACCTCTCGCTTCGTTAGTGAAAACAAATCAAAAATGCAGTTGGCAGACAGCGGAGAAATAGTTACGGTTTACCAAAGATGGCGCTACAGATACATAAAATCCATTCTGAATACTGGGTTATTATCTCGTAAAATTAAGGTTAAAAAAAAGGTGTTACACCTGTCAGAGCGCTATGTTACATACAAGAGATTATGTTTATGTATTTAACTCTCTGTGCTCTACAGGACGTTGTTGTGTTACTTTACTTACATTCTAACAAAGTTGGTACATTAATGACTAGAGTTGCTATTCTGTAATGATGAAGAAAATATCCACGTGAGAATATTAAAGCGAGAGGCGCGAGTGATTTTTGACATTGTAATTGTAACAGATTACACGTTGAGGTGGTGTGTAGTGTGCACCAACTACTAAGATAAGACAATCGAACAGTCAATAACAAACCCGCTTACTCGTCACTGTTTAGAGACGTTCAAAAGTATTTCAATTGTTCGTAATTTGTTTGAATTGAAATTATTTTTGAGGAAATAATGAAACTGATTTATTTTTTGTTAGGAGAATACCTATGTCGTCTTAATTTATAATTCAGTATCGATACAATTTTGATCTGCGATGTTTAAAATGACAATTCCAATTCTCGGAACCTGACACTTCCTTCTATACACATTTATTCTCTCCCGTTTAGATACTTGCGGGGAAATGTGTTCGGATCGCGCCACGTATGCATCCTAACTCATTACCTATTTGTAATGTAAGCTCAGCTTTATTTTGACAAAAAGCATTAAAAGGTAATCGGTACAAACTTAATAATAACAATACATGTAACAAAACATAAAATTTACACTCAAACTAAACTGAAATGCAAAATTATTACAACAAAATGACTTAGAATATAGATTATAATTATGTTAACTATTTTTCACCATATTTTATTATTATTTATCTTTTTTTATTTCAATATATTTCCTGCAGTAGCTATTTTCATGAAAAAGTTATTTTTGGTGTGACAAACTTTTTGATTATATGTGCTTGATGCTTAGACGTTCAGTAATTCACATTAGTGTGATAATTCTGAACGAAACAGTTAAGCATTACGTGTCAGTACAATATTTACGATAAATAACTTAGAGTTAATCGTGTTAACATGTAACCAGCCGCAGAGATAAAGTAAACTGTTCTTGGTGTTCTTTGTGTCCGTTTCATGTATGTTTGTAAAGTCCCCCGCGACACAGGAATTAATATTCCTAATGCGGGAGTTGTCTTTTTTAGAAAACAAACAAACAAACAAACTGCAGAAAGGGAGTGTTACTGTTAAAGTGGAAGCTGATTATTTTGTTTGTCACTCAAATATTAGATTCTCCAATATCAAAGAGCAAAAGCTTTTGTTTCACAACACTATTAACTGTTCTATAGCACAGTAATGAACGCGGCATAAAGCTTGTGGTGAGGCGCGAGGCGTTTCGGGCGGCGGCGGGGGGGGCGGGAGGGGGGAGGGACGAAGCCTAGGAGCGCCCTTAATAAATAACCCTCCAAAGCAAGTGTTCTGTTTAAATAAACATTTCCACAAAGTGGTCGCGGGTGGTGCGCCACTAAAAATGACCAAAATGAATGTGGAGTGCGCCCTACCTTTGCGCATTATGGTAACAGGTGTGATGCTAACCGCAACACGGATTTAATTGCGTGTCAAGTACAGTTTCACTTTTATAATACGTTTGATTTGTCCCATCATTCACTTTCGACAACTGGCCAGACATCCGTAATATGTCCGTAAAAAGACATATGCTTGCAGCTAGTAAAAAGCTGTTTATTTGAAATTGCAAACAGATACTTCAATTATTATGTTTATTTGTATAGATAACTAAAGTACAAATAATAGTTTCAACCACGACTTTGAACAACTACACATCTATCTTCTTTGATATTAGTTTCTGTTGCTACTAGGTACGCATGTACTATAATTATATGTATTTAGTTCTCCTTGCCGGGCTCTACACTTAACTAAATGCAGCGCCTGGCATTGCTCTCAGAAGGGTACTCGTACTTACAACAATAGTGAGTCGTTTGTAATTGTGGACCTTCGACTCGTATTAGCTGTAACGAGTTGATTACAGCGCAGAGTACACAGACTACTAACATTAACTGCTTGTCAACTCCGAAAGTGTGTTTTTGATACACTAACTCAGTATTATATAGTTTTACAGTTATTTATTACTACAACGCAGCCCCGACTACGTCTTCCATGGCCCGTAGCGTGATTTTATACAGCAGAAACAAATTCGTTTACCATAAAGAAGATTGTAGTGAGCCAACATAAAAGATAGTCATAGGCCTTTTTTTTAACTTTTCTAGAGAACCAATTCTCTCCTACATAATTTTAAAAATATTAACAATTTACGCAGCGCACGCAATGGAAGCTTAGAAATAATTTTACACCGTTTTTAAAACTATTCATTGACACTCATATATAACTATTGTTCGTGATGATTTATCGTTTAGAGCCTTCCTCGACAAATGGACTATCTAAAAGACACAGAAATTTTGAAATTGGACCATTAGTTTCTGAGATTAGTGCGATCAAACAAACAAATTTATTTGCTTTATAATATTATTATAGATTTGATTAGTAACCTTATTTGTAAAACTGTGTTCCTTAATTTAAAGTATCCTGCGTTCCTTAAGTTTTTGTTTTTATATATTTTTTTTTTATTTTGAACCATAATTATGTCTCAAAGAAAAACGGTGTAAAGCAATTCTTTCGTTGCTTGTCCAATTTGTGAGTGCATTCATCATTTACCTGTTCAAGATATGTAAAAGGTAACAGGCGTCAACATCACACCGCGAGCATAATACAGTACTCAAATACTTGCCTGTGCAGGGAAGCTGGTATCCGACCTCACCTCACACTTGTGACAAAAGCCCCGCTTTTATAAAGAGTGCCGCTAAACGATGGATCCATCCCGAGGGACTATTCGTCATTTTTTCTGTTGCTCTGTCGCTGTTCTGACGACCACACGGGTTGTCGCACACCGCTTGTCTGTTACATGTGTTTTATATGATAAGTATATTTACTGATGAAAACTTACATATTCCAACAAACTCATAACATTCCAAATGTATACAAATGTAACTATGTATACAAATAAATAAAATTGTCGCGAGTAAGCGGGTTTCAGCTACTGTAACATAAAAGTAATGAATTTCAACTGCTTATATTTTAGTTAATTGATGCCATTGCCTTATAAAGGGCGATAAGGTATTGTATAAATATGATCAAATTTGAGTATTTGTATGAAGAAGACACTAAGAGCTAACAAAAGGTTTCATGAGAATATTAAATCCTATGCAAGTGTAGCTAGTAAATATGACCTGAAGACATTGCAGTTTAAAATAAACAGGTCCGTCACAGGTATTGTTGATGCTCCGACATTTTATAAGTAAACTTTTGACGGCTCAAGAGCGTGTACGTAAATGGTTAAATAAACACAGTTTGTTTGTAATAGCACGTCATGTGGAAGGAGCTCTTCGATACGTTGAATGTGCCTCGTGTGTACCGCTCGTGTGTAGTGGTGGACGTACTTAGACGTCGTAATTACACAGCGCGTTAATACTATCCTCGCAGAGGCGGCTGCGTGACGGGGCCGTGACGGGGCCGTGACGCGACGTGGAGCGAGTGACGTCCCGCACCACTCGCGCTAATTGAGAATGTATCTCCAGTGATGTGTTCACAGCCTGTAAGCGATGGACACGTAGCGTGTATCACGAAGAAATGCTACAAGGAGACACGCTACGCCCCCACTTTGCTGCGCGTTCATCTGCAAAAGACAGTACATCAAGTCTGTTTGTTTATGTTTTGATATCGATTTATATTTTAGGTATCCCAGTACTCATCAGTGTGACCATGTCTGATTACTGCGACTGAGCAGATGCAGCTACAATTAGCTGATATAAATTATGTATTTATGTAAAAAACTGCCGACTCGATGACCTGATGAATTCCTATCATTTTAGGAACACGCCGTTTGAAGATCAAAAACAAATTACTTATGTAGATCACTAAGAAAATACACATACATAATTTTTCTTTCTTCTTGCGTGGACTGCGTTCATAGAGATTATAATAACACAACCAAATGACCATCGGTCATAAAGGTAATCTAATTATTTTATAAACATGGAATATGTGAAATACTGGCATTAAAATGGATTAAATTTTCGAAAACCTTACTGTGGTGCAAACTACACAGTTACAAACTAGGTGCACGAGTTTCCCTTAGAGAAAAGTTTAAAGAGATAGGCATTATGACAGTTGCATCACAATATATATTTGCAAACATTATGTTTATAAAACAAAATATGCATTTATATCACAGGAATAGTGACGTTCACTCGGTGAACACGAGACATAAGCATAAATTAGTAGGTCAATATCATAGGCTACATAAAACGCATAATTCATTTATGGGTCTTTCCGTGCGATTTTTTAATAGGTTACCAGCTAGTGTTATGGGTCTATCAGTGGAAAAGTTTAAAAATGTAGTCAAAACTTATCTTATACGTAAAGGTTATTATACAGTTGACGAATTTTTAAATGATAAAGAAAAATGGATTTGACTACTTGCTATTTATCATTTTATTCTACTCATGTGAATGTTGTTATCACATTGTTTAAGAACATGATTTTACTTTTGTAAGTAAAGATTCTACGTGACTAATAAAGGCCATTCTTCTCTTTCTTTTGATCTTATAATTAATATTTTATATTTAATCTTTCGTTACCAGTAATTTGGCCAATATTTGAGCACATATAGTTTTTACCTTTGTTGTAAGTAGATGCTCCTACTATGTTGTACCCACTGAGGCTGTTGTTTTTTTTTTAAATTAGCATAAGTTCTAATTTTTAATCACTATAATTTGCATCAGTCCTCTAACATGGTGTATAGTATATTAGTGGCAGCACCTTACCCCCATATCAGGTTTATAAACATTAAAACTATGTAAACATTGGCGATTTGAAAGGAGTGGACGCGAGTTTTTATTGCCATGTTCTTTTCTCCGGCTCTACCTATTGTTTGCGAACATGGCATAAATGTACATGTAGAATCTTGACCTACCACAAGAGATGTATTGCATCCTAAGTGAATAAAGAATTTTGAATTTGAATTTGAATTTGTGCTTACAACATAAAAACATCAAATTACAGAATGTCAAGTGACTCAGTGAGTTAGTCATGACGTGCATTAATACTCCTACTTCTTTGATACACTGTTAAATGCCGTAATAGCTCTTAACGTGTTGTGAACACTAGGGGTTACTTAAAGCTATTTATTATGTGTCAAATATTTACACATTCGGGGTGCCTTTTACACTAAGCCCTGTAATGAAACAATATCGCGATTCAAATAAATAATACAACGCCATCTAGTTGGTAATTTTTTTTTTTATGATTTAAATTTTTGTTTTCATCGTGACAAAGTTTAACCGCTTTTTTCCGTCATACACACATTACACTCTTTGATAAAGGTACGTTCGAGAGCCCAAAATGAATCGTCGCGTTTGTGAGAACTCTGTTCTCATAAGAGTCGGGGCGGTGGATGCTAAAAAGGCAAACCTTTTTGTTATGCATTCGTTCCATTTAAAAGTGTCCTCAATCGTATCGCATACTTATTTATTTAAAATTCAAATTCAATATCGAGAGTGGCTATTAACTGTCCGCGCCTGTGCTCCACCCAGGCTCCGGCGGTCGTTCACGTTGTCCGCTCACCTCGCCGATTATATACAGGGTGAGACTCATACACGGCTAATAGACTTTTTGTTGACTGCACCTGACTGCACCATTATTCGTTCTTAGTTGCATTAAACTATAGATCATCTTCCTCATCTTTATCACGCCAATATTATTTAGGGTCGACTACTGGTTCTGGTTGCGATCGAAAATGCGAACATTTTTTCTAAAAGCTCAAAAAAATTTACTGTAAATAATAATAATAAACATGCAAATGTATTGAGAAGGAAAGAAATGAATGCTAAGATAATGTTCTGTTTTTACAAACTTCTTTGTTCTTTCTGGGATGTAAAGTGACGTGCAGACTCTAGACTCAAAGAGATAAGAATATACGAACATTACACAAATTTGATGCACTTTATAAAGCGTAGCAGTATTTCACTGGCAAGTAAAGGCACTTTTTAAGGTTTCGTAGTTAACATCTCTGAACCATTATAGTATCCTCATGACCGTTCGTCCGTCCTTGACTTACCTTCCAAATGGTCACACCTAGAAAGATTAGAAGCTGATTCGTACCTCACTCACATACCTCAAAGGTATACCTATGATATTTGAGGAGTTCCCTCGACTTTATCATGTGACCACATGGGCGACAACAGCTTTTGAAAAGTTACGAGATAACAGTATAAAAAAAAGTAGAACTGAGACCCTCTTGTTTGCTTTTTAGGGTTCCGTAGCCGAATGGCAAAAAACGGAACCCTTATAGATTCGTCATGTCTGTCTGTCTGTCTGTCTGTCTGTCCGTCCGTATGTCACAGCCACTTTTTTCCCAAACCATAAGAACTATACTTTTGAAACTTGGTAGGTAGATGTAATTTGTGAACCGCATTACGATTTTTACATAAAAATAGAAAAAAAACAATACATTTTGAGGGTTCCCATACTTGGAACTGAAACTCAAAAAATTTTTTTTCATCAAACCCATACGTGTTTTATGAAAAAAAATTATTATCTATGGATAGGTTTTCAAAAATGATATTGAGGATTCTAATATATTTTTTTCTAAACTAATTAGTTTGCGCGAGAGACACTTCCAAAGTGGAAAAATGTGTGTCCCCCCCCCTCTAACTTCTAAAATAAGAGAGTGATAAAACTAAAAGAAATATATGTTGTACATTACCATGCAAACTACCAACGAAAATTAGTTTAAACGAAATCTAGTGAGTAGTTTTTTTTTAATACGTCATAAATCATGAACCGCAATTTACCTTTCATTCAATCAATTCACTATTATAAAAATATCGATCAAAGTTACAACGAACTACAAGAACTTTTTAATTGTTTTTACTTGCTGATACGGAACCCTTCATGGGCGAGTCCGACTCGCACTTGGCCGCTTTTTTAATATGACATAAATCGTAAACCGCAATTTACCTTCCATTCAATCAATACACTATTATTAAAACATCGATCAAAGTTACAGCGAACTACACGAAATTTTATATGATGTTATTTGCTGCTACGGAACCCCTCATGGGTGAGTCCGACTCGCACTTGAACGCTTATTTTCTCGTTAAGTTTATCTTCCGTTTTGTTAAGAAACAATTGAGTTTTTTATATTTCCAACTGCATATTGCTCCTGTTTTTGGGACAAATTAAGTGTTAGATAGATTCCTAGATTCTGGAATGCAGGAGTTACGTATGTACCTTATTAAAAGTATATTTTCTTTACGTATGTATTGTTATTTTCTTATCTAATTCTAATTGCAGATTTATTCAGTGAGGTTAAAATTCGGCAGACTCAAAAAATCATCTTTATTTGTTCAGGAGTCATTGAGGCTTAACTTGTAAAATACGCTTACTCTGAAAACTTCATACAAATATAACGAACTAGGTTTACGAATAGGTATTAAAACAAATTGAAAGGTGGCAGATTGGGGACGTTGCAGTGTAAGCAGCTGTTGCGAGCAACGCTCCATCCATCGGAACAGAATAATGGCGGCACATCCCACGTGTACGATAGCGTGTGAGGTGTTGAGCGGCGCTTTCCTCCACGACCATAGTTGCACGACACAGTGTCTGTTGAACCGGGCCGAGTCGTTGCGCTCGGGACTATTTATCGACCTCATGCCCTGCCCGCCTCGCGCCTCCTCACTCCCTCCTCGTATTGCCACGAACTCGTTCTAATGTGAGCTGAACAAACTGGACTCGCAACTTTTAAACTTTGCCATTCATATTGAAGGTATTTTATTGGCACGTAACCGTCCGAGGATTCCAAACCCGAAAGGATTGTTTTGACGTTTATTTGATGTAAGTTTTGTTAGAACGACTCGGTAAGCGATACCAATATAAAATGTAGGGGCACCTCTCTAACTTGCACACTCTTGTGTTTATATTTGGGGGAGAATATATTCGATTTATTTATTCATCAGTCATAGTTACAATAGTACTAAAAAAGTAATCATAAATCTAACAAAGAAAGAGCAGTCAGATAACATGAGCAAAGAAACAAAGAGGCCAAGGTTATTCATTATAAATTAATTATAATCACTACATAGTATAAGACAAAGTCGCTTTCTCTGTCCCTATATCCCTATGTATCCTTAAATCTCTAAAACTAAGCAACGGATTTTGATGCCATTTTTAGAGTTCCGTTGCCAAATGGCAAAAATCGGAACCCTCATAGATTCGTCATGTCTGTCTGTCTGTCTGTCTGTCTGTCCGTCCGTATGACACAGCCAATTTTGATTTTCAGTTCTAATTATGGAGACCCCCAAAATTTATTGCTTTTTTTCTATTTTTGTGTAAAAGTATTAATGCGGTTCACAGAATACATCTACTTACCAAGTTTCAACAGTATAGCTCTTATAGTTTCGGAAAAAAGTGGCTGTGACATACGGACGGACAGACAGACAGACAGACATGACGAATCTATAAGGGTTCCGTTTTTTGCCATTTGGCAACGGAACCCTAAAATGCAATAAATTTTGGAGGTCCCCATACTTAGAACTGAAACTCAAAAATTTTTTTTTCATCAAAACCATACATGTGGGATAACTATGGATAGGTCTTCAAAAATGATATTGAGGTTTCTAATATCATTTTTTTCTATAGTGAATAGTTTGACAGACACTTCCAAAGTGGTAACATACACACGCACGTACACACAACCTCGCATGTATAATTATGTATAAGTTTCACTTTGTTTGTTATGGAAGAGTGGGATCTCCTGACACAAGCAATCATAGCTTAAAAGGAGGTTCCCAACACTAAATTGTTATATGCTAACTTATATGTAAAATAAATAAATAAATAAAAAAAAAAATGTGTCCCCCCCTGTAACTCCTAAAATAAGAGAATGATAAAACTAAAAAAAATATATGATGTCCATTACCATGCAAACTTCCAACGAAAATTGGTTTGAATGAGATCTGGTAAGTTTTTTTAATACGTCATAAATCATAAACCGAAATTTACATTTCTAACACTATTAATAAAACAACGATCAAAGTTACAACGAACTAGAAAAACTTCATGGGCGAGTCCGACTCGCACTTGGCCGCTTTTTTTTGTAATAGATAGAGTGATTCAAGAGGAAGGTTTTTATGTATAATATGCATATTCAATGTTATGTTACTATATTATGCATAATATAGTACAAAGAAACATTGATCATTTTGGAGGTTTCTAATGTGATGTCTTAATTTACCCATTTTTTTAAACTTACATTGCAAACCCTGGCTGTATCCTGCGAGATAGATTACAATTATGTACTACAGTATTGTAAATCTACTACTACGGTATATGTCTATCTCTTAGGGATAGCCCACAAAAGTCATTTTTTTTAATTTTTTTCTTTTTACGAGAAATAATGGCTTATTTACGAAGCGATTTTAAGCAATACAGTATTAATCCTTATCCAATTAAGTACCTTAAATGCATTGTGTGTATTTAATATAGATTAATATGGCCCTTTACAGTTTGAAATTTAAATTAATACTTTTAAAGATATTACAAATTTAAAATGCAGGAACAAAGCGATTGTGGCGGTACCGGCCGGGGCCCGTTAGTTGACGCTGCTGTCGATTTGTCACTATCAGTTAATAACTAAACACAATACTTTATTATGAATTAATATTCTAAGGCGGTAAGAAGAATGTGATTTGGATAGAGGAAACTGACGTTCTGTGACTAGAGAACGCATCCACGCACTAGCCTTTTTTGGTCTTTAATCTGTTTCTTTTAGGACATTAGGACCCTCATTAGGACTCGGAATAACAATTTGAAATTCACACAAAGCGTTATCTCGCATAGAATTTGACCCCACAACACTTCGCGGAGTAGGAAGTGGCGTGGCGACTTCTTAAACCACTAGGCCAACCGTGCAGTCAAAGTCGAAATAATACGAACACTTCATAAAACAATTCTGATTTATGTTGAATAATTTTTGTTTAAGGCTGCTGCAGGTCTAAGATAATCCCAGATGACCTTAGATAACTTAGATGCAACAGTCAGGTTTCACTAGTTGCGATATCCCTATACACAGCCAACAAAAAGAAAATTTAAATATACATATAACTTATGATGTTAGCTCTTGCATCTCTATCTAGTAATCGGCAAAATTTACTCACTTAGTTTCGAAGTTTCGCTGAAGCTTCGTAGCATGTGTAGCATTTGTAGAATACTTGCTGGTATCTACATGATATTAAAATACAATAAGCTGACATAGTTACGAATATATAATACACTAGCTGACCCCGCGAACTTCGTACCGCCTTAGAATATTAATTCTTATTAAAGTATTTAAACTATCCTATCTCTCAAGTTAGATCGAACTGCACATGGTGTGCGAATTTTATTATAATCGGTTAAGTGGTTTAGAAGTCCATTGAGGACAAACATTGTGACACGAGATTTATATATATTAAGATTTACTCGTACGTTTATTCTGTACACCTTTTGTAAATTAATTAAATGTTGAAAAGTTAAATGGGTATCGCCAGCATTCCATAATGTCCCACTGCTGAGCTCGGGGCTATTCACAGGAGAGGATTGAGGCCATAAGCTCCCATGCTGGCCGAATGCGGGTTGGGGACTGTAATACTGTAATCGCATTTTTTACATAATTTCAATTGTTGGGTATTTTAGAGAGTAGTTTAATAAAATCCCTTATATACAGAGTAAAAAGATGACTACTGAAAACGAAAAGAGCTGGTTCAGCACTCCAAAATCCATGTCAAAAAAAACAGTTTTCTTAAAAAAATATATATAGCCGGAGAAATCAAAGTGTTAAGATTTTAACTCACTTCGGTAGCCAGCAATGGGCTATTTAAGTATTTGGCAAGGGTTAGCAGGCACGGCTCGAAATCCTATCCGAGCTACGAGGCCGAGTACAATGCTGGCGAGTGATGAGGGATGGGGGCCGTTGTCTGAGAGACTGTAATATTCCAGAAGGAGTCTACACAGCGGGATCGGGAAAGAGCCGACCCTGCTTTAAGAAGCCGGGGAAGGGGACGATGTAATAATGTGACTGGTATATAATACACTAGTAAGTAATGCACTAGAACTACTTATTCAGATTTTTTCATGAAACACTTTAACTTTCGTGAACGAGCCTTCTGAGTAGAGCCCGTCTTTAGATCACGCAGAAGGAAATAGCCGATGTCCCTCTGGATACTCCTGGATACCCTCTAGATACCATATGTCGGTTTCAGCTAGCTGGTGTGGCACAGGGCTCGTGTCTCTGTTGAAGGTGGCAAAAATCTGCGCTAAGTATATGCGATAAAATTGTATTAATATCTTTATTATATCACAACTGAGTTGCACGTACCAAATGTGTTAAGGTACGGCACCGCCAGTCGCAGACAACACGAAACCTCCTGAATTATTCATTGTAACACACACGACTAACGTTCACTCGGCGACATTTTACATAATTTATCTGACGGCGTTATCTCGGTCCTTTTGATCAAACAAACTGCCCTCAAATATACTAAACAAAATTTCGTAATCTGCACACAGGTACCAATTCTTAAAGCACTTCTTCAGAATGCACGCACACACGGAATTTTCTGTGTGTGTGTATGTGGTGTAAATCTATTATAATTACAACAGGTGCCATGTTCCCGTTACGTCCTGAAATGGTCATGTGGCGTCCAGTGTTCAATACTATATTACAAAGATGTTCCATTTGTAGAGTGAGTGTGACAAAAGCGATATTAGTCAGTTTGGTAGCTATCGAGCAATACACTGAGTAGTGGTGTTCATAAATACTGATATGTTTAGGGACGAGTTTCAACCACTTGAAATAAAACCTTTTTGTTATCTTTTACCGGAAGACAGAGATTATGTTATAGAGACTAAAGCCAATTTAATCCAACCAAAAAAAACCATGTACTGCATTATACCTGTTAAATATTTGACAGAAGAAAGATATTTTTTTCATAGTGAACTTTATTCGTAACTTTCGATGAGAATACGAGAGTAGTTAATACTTGTTATGAGATTATTGTAAAATTTTAAACTTTAAATTGCTGTACTGTACAATGTACACTGTCGTTATATAATTGTGGCGTCAATATTTTACTGTCCGAGTGTGAGAGTGTGTGTACGTTTACAATTTAAAGTGACATTAGGCTTTTACCAAAAAATTTAACCACCGAAGGAATTGAAAAGCGAAAAATAATAAACCAATATTACTTGATCTTAATAAGTAACTTCTCAAACTAGTGTAAGCATAGCTAAGTGAATTTGAGTCAGCGCAAAATAATTAATTAATAAAGATAACTTAAATACCTAAACATTTAAAAAGTAAGTAAATAAAATTAACAAACAAGGGCGTATCGTCACGTTTTACGTAATGAATGTATTTTGTTGTTTGTCGCCGACTCATCATTATTTAGGTATTCTTATGCTAATAGTTTAAGAAGTAAGTGTTAAGTAATAATAGATGATTATTTTCTGCTTTTCAGTTCTTTTGGCGGTTAAATATATTGCAACTAATTGCTAAATGTATATTTTAATATTTTTAAGAAACGCTACCATTTTTATTTAATCTATTAATTATTGGAAAATCCTACTTTGTAATTCATCTAATCTAAATGATACCTTATGCTCAGTGAGTGACTGCCTTGTTGGTCAAGTGGCTAGCGTATGCGGCTGCTGATCAAAAGGTCTCGGATGCGATTCCCGGGTCAGACCAAATAATTGTGTGATCCACAAACATTTATATCAGTTGTTTAGTACCCATAACACAAGCTCTGCTTATTTTGGGACTAGATGACGTTGTGTGTAAGATGTCAAAATAAAAAAATATATTAAAATAATAATCCCTTATTAATAACAAAAAACCTAACTTAAGGGTAAGAACCCTTAAGTTAGATATTTATTTAATTATAACTAACCTAACCTGTGTCCTTTCCAAAAAAAAAATAATTATTCGAATCGAACTACTCTGTAAAAGTTATGAGTGGTCATAGATAATATATATATATATTGTTGAATGGAGAACCTCTTCCGGTTTTTTTCCTCGGTGTAAAATAGGAAGCGGACTTTGAATAAAGCACCTGTTTTTTTAGCTAATTCTGCGCATTACTTTCAATATTAGGATTTGGGATGGTATTAAGTGAAAAGTGTATTGAAGAAAAATCCAATAATGTGGTAGCATTACATAAATGGATTTTGAAACTCTCCGTCCCCTCGTTGTGGAGTCGCGAGACGATATTAAGCCCTAGTAACTTGATCATCAGGAGATACCAATTACCAGATGCAAATATGGCAACAGTTTTAGAAAACACCTAAATAAAACACAGTATGAATCTATAATATTTGAGGGGTTTCTTTTTCCCGGTTTCTTTGAGATTCCAACATCAGACAGACATGGTGGCAATGAGAATACCGATGAGTTACACCGAACCCTATTTAAGTTAATTTTTAAAGTAGGTTCATAAATAATAATAATATATTTAATATATTTTTATGGGTCGAAAGTGAAATAGAAACAACAATATAATTAAATTATATCAAACTGTTTTTAATAAGCTAATTGTCTGTTCCAAGGAGTAGATCCGATGGAGAAGAACAGACAAGAAACTCCATGGACACTCTTTTCCAACATTGTTTTTACAATTAATAATCATTACAGTACTTACACAATAAACTAACTTTCATTAGTATTTGAATAGAAATAGTTACATTAGATTTCCAACTCTAACAAGTTAATTACTTACAATACTCGCAGTCCTTACTTTACAATTTGATAATTACAATGTAACAATATAGCAAAGATCACAATAACATTCCTTCAGAGTTACCACGACGAGCGCCGAACAAGAAATGCCTTATGCACAGGCGCGCGCTGCCTTTTATACCCTAACTTATGAAATATCTAATACGGCCTTTCCTGACACCCTGACGTCCTCGGCAGGTCCGGGTGCCCACACACTTGTTCATTGTTCTCATTTGCGGTGACTGGAACCTCTATCAAAAAGTTTATTAGACACCTCTTTAAGTACACCATCGTCCAATTGGTCAGTTACTGAAAAAAGTTATCAAATTTAGTGTAAACAGTTAAAGTTAACGAATAGAGTTTATGATAATAACAGATAACACGAATAGGAAAGGTTCGAACCTCCAAGGAAAAGAGTGAAAGATTATTTATAATCCACGCCAGATTAGAAACAAACAGTCACTGTTAGATACATTTAAAATAAAACTAGAAACTTAGTACTAATACAAGAGTAGACTTCAGCATGAAGGTCTACCGTTACCATAAGAACCATAATATCATAAGAACAGTTACCATAAGAACAGTTACCATAAGAACAGTTACCATAAGAACAGTTACCATAAGAACAGTTACCATAAGAACAGTTACCATAAGTGTGTGTCTTAAACATTTAAACTTAAAATTAACAAGACCACGAGTTTGGGGCTGGTTACCCTGTCCATGGGTCTTAAACCTCTCTCATCAAGACCACGAGTTTGGGGCTGGTTACCCTGTCCATGGGCCTTAAACCTCTCTCATCAAGACCACGAGTTTGGGGCTGGTTACCCTGTCCATGGGCCTTAAACCTCTCTCATCAAGACCACGAGTTTGGGGCTGGTTACCCTGTCCATGGGTCTTACCTCTATTACATACCTCATGCTCTCCACCATCCGCCATACATTGCACCACACCTCACGCACACGGGGATCAGGCCGAAGATTGCGTCTCGTACCCACGGTGAACAGGCGGAAGGTTGCATCTCGCGCACACGGAGAACAGGACCGCTTATCACTGAGCGGCATGCAGGACGCAAGTCCGCACCTCGTAGCCACCATCAGCGTAGAGTGCACCTTGCACAGTGACGAGGCTCTCTCAACGCATAGTTGTCATCTAAGGAAAGCATAAAAACATTGCATTAGTTTTGAATACGGTATTACTTTAACGTCACTAATATGCTTCATTATCGTCATGAATAATCACAGAGCTTTTAGAAGGCGATACTAGCAAGCAAAACTTTGAGGATATTTAAAAATAACAGTGCCCGCAGTATGTACGCAGTGATACCGTCAATAATGTTACTCTCTTTCGCATATCTCTCAGGATGCAAGACCCGGATGATGCCAGAAAATGTTACAGAAGTCTCACGGTACTCGGTTAAGGATGTTACCAATAATCCTCTTCCTCTGGATACCGTGCTAGACGGTCGTGTGTATAAGAAAAAGTATATAATTTCACTTTTGATTTTATATAAATACGAAATAAATCAAAAAATTAAATACGCGAAAGTACCAGGAGCCCAAGCTCAGTGAAGAGGTTAAGATACGAGACTGAAGCGAGACACAGCTGCAAGTTAGAACGAGCCGACACTAGGAACTCGCTCCACGCGGCACGCCTCCGATTCCGGAATAGCTACTGCACCGTTGCAACACTATAGGCGGCGAGCACGAGCGAGACAACTCCGCCAACGAGCCGCACCCACTCACGGTAGCCACACCCACTCGACTTTCATTGTCACCTTGACGAGTGGCGCATACGCATTCGTGAGTAAACAAACCGCTGCAGCGCTGTGAGTATTGTAACTGCATTTCCGTGTTTGTTTTGTGTTATCTTTATTACCAAGCATGTCCATCGCTCATACTCCGCCTAAAATATCGGATTGCCTGGAGTTGGCAAAGACGCCGATCTCGACCTACGGGTCCGATTCACAACTTAATCTAGGCGATCGCAACGTAACTAACAGACCGAAACGTAGACTTCTGGACGATGGCGACAGTTACTTAGAGATTAAGCGAGCCTGGGAAGACTCGAATGAGGTTTTTGGCAAGCAGATGAATGCTTTTAGGGAGGAAATGAAACAGATTTTCTCGCACTTCACGGTGAATCAATCAAACGAGCTTCAAAAAGTTTTTTCATCCTTAAAGGAAATCAAGCAATCTAACAACAATATAGAAAACTCAATTGCCTACTTAACAGCACAGAACGAGGAATTGAGCAAGAAAATTGTAAACCTTGAAACCCAGGCTGGTGAAGACAAAAAATACATAAAAATTTTGGAGAATAAAATAGAGGAAATACAAATTGGCACACGCAAGACTAACTTTGTCATAAAAAATGTACCTAAAAAAAAACAGGAGACCAAAGAAGAATTAATCGAGATGGTCAAGTGTCTTTCACAAACTTTAAACTGCAAGATCATGGATCAAGACATCAAGGATATTTACAGAGTACGTGGTAGAAACATCGAGTCACAGAATTTTCCCATAATTGTTGAAACCGGTTCCACAATTGTTAAAAATGAAGTACTGAAGGCGGCTAAAACGTTTAATGTTTCACATAAATCCAAACTATGCTGTAGGCATTTAGGATTTAAGGTTCATGAAGATACTCCAATCTACCTTTCAGAACATCTGACTACGAAAGGATCACGTCTATACTTTCTCGCCAGAGATTTAAACAGAAGTGGAGCGTATAAATTCTGCTGGACTGCTTATGGGAAAGTCTACATACGGAGGAATGAACAGTCACCGATCGTCACCATTTCCAGCGAGGACCAGATACACCGCCTAATGAGTGAGAAGTGACTATATGTTCTAGACCACTATTATTACTTCCACTACAGTATTTACCTTTCTAAAAATGTGGTGGAATATAGCTCGCTATTTTATTGTAACTTATTATGTAAATTAGGTCAAGCTTCTATTTCTTCTTTGAATTTTTGCTTCAAGCTTGCGCCTATAAAGGATTATTTTCCTACTTTGTTTAATAACACGCATGCTAATTATACTTACTTTATATCAAATTGTATAACAATCTTACACAACAAACTACTTTCACACATCTTATACACAACAAAACTACATTACTACAATACACACACACCTCTCATACTCAATCACACTAAAGTATACCTGCTTTATTTTCTTGTTTTAAATACGCAATTTACACGTATAAGTTCTCAATTCACATTATCTTATCATAAACCACGCAACATGCTGCATGATGTAATCAACGAAGACATGAGGCCGTTCCTAGCTATGATTTTATTCTCGTTTAAATATAAATTTAATGTGTGACACCTTACATACTCTCACGGACTTAGACAATATTGACATAGCGCACAGTTTTTCATGTGATTGCTCAGAACTTACTAAATACATAAAATTTGAAAAGACGAATCTTACTATTATTTCACAGAATATTCGCAGTATCTATTGTAACTTTGATGACTTTTTAGTGACATTTTCTTCTTTTAATTTCAAAACAGACATTATAGTGTTGACTGAATGCAGACTTAGTACCAACAAAACCATACCACAGCTCAACAACTATGTAGCTTACTCCTCTTCTAGGCAGTTAAATCAAAATGACGGCGTAGTTGTCTATGTCAGAAGTACTTTGAAACATAAAGTTAAAGAAATAGAACTAACCCACGCGTCTTGCCTGCAACTGGACATTTTGAACTGCATAGTCTTCTGCATTTACCGATCCCCGTCTAACCCAAATTCTACCGGCTTCGTTAACTCACTAAGCGCACACCTAGCACCACTAGTATCTAATAAAAATATAATTATATCAGGGGATATTAACATCAATATTAAATTAAAAGATAATGAGCCCCTACAAGAATTTCAAAATAGAACGAACTACCTTAGCATGTTATCATCATATGGTATCCTTCCGGGACACACTTTGCCCACTCGTGATAAGAACTGCCTTGATCATATCATGCTAAAAATAAATAAGGGAAAGTTATCAGCAGAAATTGCTATATTACAGACCACTATAACTGATCACTTTACAACACTTTTAGTACTCTCTAATCTTAAAAATAAAATAATAGCGCACCGCACTAAGACCATTGTAAATTTTGAACAAGCCTTAAAACTTTTGAAACATCAAAACTTAAATGATTTACTTTTATATAACGACCCGGACACTTTATGTGATTGCCTTATTGCGAAAATAGCAGAATCTATTCATTTAAACACAACTTCCTTAAGAATTTCTCACAGCAAACGCGTTTTAAAACCTTGGATTACACCTGGTATCTTACGTTGCATTAAAAATCGCAACAAACTACAAAAGAAAGTCCGTTGTAATCCAGATAATGAGGTATTAAAAATAACTTATAAACGGTACAGGAATTACTGCAACAACATAATAAAAAAAATTAAAAGGAAATACGATCAGGATCTCATAAATAATTCAATAAACGATAATAAATTACTTTGGCGCAATATTAAATCCATTACCTACACAAATAAATCAAAAAACACCTGCACAGATTTACTAAATATTAAACCCACACCGGAAGAGGCAGTAAACAGCGTTAATGACTATTTTGTAAATATTGGTCGTAAGCTAGCACAGGACATCCAGGGCGCAGTACATTCTGCTCCTATTGAACCATGTAATATACCAGTACAATCAAACTCTTTTGTACTTCTCAATACGGATGAGAGCGAAGTTTATAGGGTAATAATGAGCTTTAAAACCGACTCAGCTTCAGGTTGGGACAACATACCCACAAAGTACCTAAAATATGCAGCCGGTTATATTGCTCCCTTTTTAACGCATCTCTTTAATCTCTGTCTGAAAAAAGGCGTCTTCCCGGATGCGCTAAAACAAGCAGTCATCGTCCCCATACATAAATCTGGAGATAAAGAGGATATTAATAATTATAGACCAATTTCTATTTTGCCCTCTATAGCTAAAATTTTCGAAAAAATAATTAACATTCAACTCCTTTCGTACCTCAATAAATATAACATCTTATCAAAGTCACAATTCGGATTTAGACGCGGAATATCTACCGAGGATGCAGTTGCTGCTCTCACGTCACTTGTAGCCCAGCAAGTCGATAAGGGTATGAGGTGTCTCGCTGTTTTCCTGGACCTAAAAAAAGCTTTTGATACTGTCTCTATCCCAGTACTTCTGAACAAATTAGAAAGGGTGGGCATCAGAGGATTTGCGCTCAATCTCTTCAAAAGCTATCTGACTAATAGGAGGCAAAGGGTTAAGATCGGAAACTTTATCAGTGAGGACGCGATAACATCTTTCGGGGTTCCCCAAGGAAGTGTAATTGGACCCACGCTCTTCCTCATTTACATCAACGACCTGTGTAACCTTGAAATTGGACATGCTAAAGTCTTCTCCTATGCTGACGATACAGCTCTGGTCTTCCAGGGACGTTCTTGGCAGGAAGTTGGGGGCTATGCTGAGGCGGGTATGTCTCAAGTAGCTAGCTGGCTGACAAGTAATCTCCTTACCCTTAATACACAGAAAACTAATTTTATTTGCTTCGGTATATATAATAACACACAACCCGACAATCATTTCAACATCAGGGTACATAGCTGTAGCTTACAACAGGACCAGAACTGTATCTGTCCTAGCATAAATAAAAAAACCAAATTAAAATATCTTGGCGTACTAATCGATCAGAAATTGTCCTGGCACCCACAACTGGAAAGTGTTACTAACAGAATAAGAAAATTTAACTGGATTTTTAGAACACTTAGACACGTAGTTCCGAAATGCCACAGAGAGAATACACGTCCTTCACGTAACGTATTGAATGAGATCTATGTTTCTCTTGTGCAGTCAGTTCTGACATATTGCATCCCCATATGGGGTGGCGCCGGCAAAACAAAATTCCTGGAAGTAGAAAGAGCACAACGTATGTTGCTAAAGGTGATGCACTTCAAAGACATCACATTTCCTACCAACGAACTCTATCAAATCTGTGAACTTCTATCTGTAAGAAAATTATATATTACACAAACGGTTTTGAGAATGCATAAGGAAATACCTTTCAGTCCAAGCCTCATCTCTAAGAGAAGGAGGTATTGTGTGGCTGATACCCCTGCCACAAAAACTAGTTTTGCTGGCAGACAATACCTTAAACGTTCTGCTCAATTATATAACTTAATTAATAAAAAGCTATCGATTTATTCTATGCTATACACCAAATGCAAAAAAGAGCTGATCGGCTGGATTAAGACCTTGTCTTATGACGACACTGAAATGCTTTTACAGCACGTATACTAGTGTTTCATTCATCCACTTATCCCAACACACACACACACACACACACACACACACACACACACACATACACACACACACACACACACACACACACACACACACGCACGTACACACAACCTCGCATGTATAATTATGTATAAGTTTCACTTTGTTTGTTATGGAAGAGTGGGATCTCCTGACACAAGCAATCATAGCTTAAAAGGAGGTTCCCAACACTAAATTGTTATATGCTAACTTATATGTAAAATAAATAAATAAATAAATAAATAAAAAATAAATAAATAATCACAAAGCTCTCAGGATATGATACCGGGTCATCAATTTTGGGTTATGTCTACAGCTTGACGATTGGCGTCAAGCAACTTCGAAGCATGTCCAAGTATGCCCACGCAGTGAATTCAAGTTCAGACTGATTGCCCTCAAAGTCATTTTATGCACCGGAGCTTGTTCGACAGGTGTCATTCAATCACTTACTGTAATAGGCCACCGTCTACTTATCGTCCATAGTCTCGAGTCTGTAGTTAAACCTTACCATTTAAACCTTTCTGCTACGGCGGCCAGTTCCAATGGTGACCAACCAAAAACACAGTAGACACTACAGCATCTCAAGTACTTGTCTAACACAGGTGTACGCCTTTGGTTCGATGAAACGGCCACCCAACATGACCCGAAAGAGATCAGGCGTAGGACCGTCGACTCTTTGTACTCATTCGAGTCACGGAGCTTTGACCACAACTTTTAAACTTCGGACCGCGACATGCATGTCTATAAATAGAAGTACACAGTATTATTAGTTATTGTTTGTTCAACCCAAAAACCGAACCTATATTGAACAGTAGTAGCATACACTAACTGTCGGCCCATCGAAGCAGTCGAAACCATCACTAGTGCTGACGTTTCAATATGCACCTCTGTCAGGAAGAGAAAGATCACAATAGCCTGTGCTGGCTTGTAATGTCCTCATGAACATGAACTCGTGATCACATATGAATGTCACACCTTTACGATCAAGTGTGCTAGAATGATTTGTTTAAGATCTTAAAACTTAGAACCCGAAATAGCTAGTCTTATCTTTATGTAACACTACTTGGTACTCTCGCATTGACTAGTGATTAAACCTTGTTTTAGCTCGGTCTAACCTGACCATTAGTGATTATAGTTTCACAAACAACATAATGTCTCGCAAACTAACACTTTTAATACCTGACACTAGTGAGGGTATTTAAAACCTTTCATAATGCTTCTATAACTTTAACCCATTATTAAAGTTATGCCTAAGTAGACGTACTAATAAGATCGATAGACATGTAGTCGTTACCGGTATCAATATTTTGCATTTTCATAAACATATCAAAACATAATTAACAAACATACGGTATGTTACGCGTTATCATAATCTTTCTATAAATTTGTCGTTGACGTTGTGTAAATCCAATAAGATTACATTTGCAATATGAAGTTCCAGTTTGGCGTCCAAACTACGTTTTTAAATATATACGCCGTCTAAAGACGAATTTAAAGAAGTTTCTTTGAACCTAAGATTACAATTGTAGTCATTTTCGTACTACCTACTCGGAACTATAAAATAAATTTAACATAATAACTTTAGAACCTAAACGTTTGCCAATCGATGTCATAACACTACAGATTTTACAATAACAGCTGACTGATACAATTACCAGTAAATAATTTAAACTCTCGATGTATTTGCTCTCACCAACCACCAATATAAAAGAATAGCTCAATCATCGAATTATCAAAATAAAAAATTAGAAATGTAATTGATCATCAACTATTTCTTGTTGTTATTTTTTTTTTTTTATCATCCCTACTATTATAAATGCGAAAGTAACTCTGTCTGTCTGTCTGTTAGTTTTCACGCCTAAACGTCTTAACCGATTTTGATGAATTTTGAAACTCAAATAGTTTAGAACCTGAGAAAGGACATAGGCTACTTTTTACCGCGATAGCCAACATACACGTGGGCGGAGCTGCTGGCTAAAGCTAGTTGTTTAATAATGGTCATTTCCATTTTTACACTTACGGAGAAACATATCTAGTAACCTGGTTTACACACTGTAAATTGTTATAATCTGACAAGTATCTATTTTTTCCATAAAGAAAGATAAATAAATTAATCACAACGTGCGTGGGTATTATATCTCAGCGTACTTACGTTAATGCAACTTCGTTTCATTTTACGTGAATCGATTAAAATGTGGTTAGCTTTGTATTAGGCAGCCACTTTAAAACTGCAACTGCTATTAATTCATCATCGATAGTAAAGACGCCCAGTTGTTTACGCACAGGTGGTTTAGTTACAAAAATTCGTCTCCATCACGTCAAACAAATTATGTCAAACTACGAAATAACTTGGTAAATTTTAATCAGCTACGATTACTACTAACCCTTTTGTTAAGCTACAGCTTTACACCAGCTTTGGACAATTACTCATAAGCGTCATCAATCATTACGATCGTTTTAACGATTTAAATTACGCACACAGTTCACTTTCGTACACTACACATCAGTTATGTAAAAATAAATCAAAACACGATATGAAAATATGATTTGATCTTACCAGTGAAGCGTTAATAGCAACTTACAGGCTTTTCAGTAACCTCACTCATTACCGGGTCGCACTGATGAACTGCATTGCACCCCTTTCACATTGTACTAGTTCCCGTATAATGCACGGGTGCAGCTTTTGTCAGCAGAATATTATCTAGCTAGAAAGAAAACGTTACACACAAACACACCGACACAACATAGCGTCAACTACCCGCGCTATACACATATCACATAAAACATTGATGGCAGTAACAGAAGGATCGAAATCTGAGACATAATAATTATTTGACCTACTTAGATGCAAGGATTGGATAGCTTTAGTCAAATTTGCTGATCTAGGATCACAGTTATGAATAGTTGCTTTAGTCAAACTACACTTTAGGGTTCGATGTCAAACTACCTTCGCCTACTGACGGTCGGTCGTTCGATATAGTTATTTACCGGCGTATTTTGTTGTAAATTGTATCTACAACTCTAATGTACAAGTATTCTGGTCAACAAACAAAGACGTGATCGAATCAAGAAGAATTGCTTGTTATTCGTATTGGAATTATTTGTTATTACCTGCCTACTAGTAGGTTTTACACAATTCTGAAGTGTATCATCCACCTGGAGTCGATTTATTCGACTCGATGGCATTAAATCATCATTAAAATCGTATGAAATGTATTTTGCACATCGGTGTCGCATATACTACAACGACGGGAAGATGAACGCGACTCATGACACCGAGTATGCTCGTTACGCTTGTGGGTAGGCGAACGCGAACGTCGAGCGCGATGAGAATCATGGTTACTACCAGGACTTATTGACACGCTGTTACGAGAGTAATCTCGAGCCCTATGCCGTGTCCTAGCACAGGACCGGTGTCGTGATCTGCTACGGAGCAAGTTACAAAACTTAAGACACAAAAATACCACACCATATACAAGCAAATTGAAAAAAAGTGGGTAGAAAAGAAAATAATATAAAACGAATTAACGAGTTGGAAATTAAAGTTTTCTAATGCTAATGAGCTTGGTTCTTTATCCCACTTCTGATTTTATGGGTCGAAAGTGAAATAGAAACAACAATATAATTAAATTATATCAAACTGTTTTTAATAAGCTAATTGTCTGTTCCAAGGAGTAGATCCGATGGAGAAGAACAGACAAGAAACTCCATGGACACTCTTTTCCAACATTGTTTTTACAATTAATAATCATTACAGTACTTACACAATAAACTAACTTTCATTAGTATTTGAATAGAAATAGTTACATTAGATTTCCAACTCTAACAAGTTAATTACTTACAATACTCGCAGTCCTTACTTTACAATTTGATAATTACAATGTAACAATATAGCAAAGATCACAATAACATTCCTTCAGAGTTACCACGACGAGCGCCGAACAAGAAATGCCTTATGCACAGGCGCGCGCTGCCTTTTATACCCTAACTTATGAAATATCTAATAATATAATAAGTATTTCGGACACTTTACACACAACATCATCCAGTCCCAAACTAAGCAGAGCTTGTATTATGGGTACTGCACAACTGATATAAATACATAAACATTTTTTTTTTGTAAATACATACATATTATACATAGAAAACACCCAGACTCTGAAACAAATATGTTAAATCTTGAATCGACTGGGAACGTTAGTAGGCCTCATATTTCTAATTGAGGGTAGACGTGAGTTTAGCGGGTGAGGAGAATGTTCTTGTACATTCACTTTATTGAAGCACTCGATCACGAAATACAGTTAGGACATTAAATAGCAGCCCATGATTAATAATTTTAAATAAGACACTCCACCGAACACGTGGTGCTCACACGAGATGATCCGCGATAACTGTGCTCGTCAACGACGACGTTCCATTTTTAAACGAATGAACGAACAATAATCATCTAGGGATGGGATAAAATCATTGTCACCTGTGATCCTTGTCTATGACTTATGACATGAAAGTAATCGACTAAAATCAATCATTCAATCGGGTTATTATTATTTTAAAGTGTCAATGATTCCCATCCCTGCGGTCACCGGTCGCACGCGCCAGTGCCCGGTGTTGCGTCAGTGTCTTACCTTCAGACACTTAACAGTGTTGCCAGCTAAAATAATCGATACGCCGGCAAATATTTGTGGATCACACAAATATTTAGTCCGACCCGGGAATCGAACCCGAGACCTCTTGATCAGCAGCCGCATACGCTAACCACTAGACCAACAAGGCAGTTAAATAATTGTCGAATTAAAAAACAAAATAGCCAAGTACGCATCAGTTTACGCACAGAATAGGGTTCCGTAGTCACTCCTAATGAGATGATGACTTAAAATCGTATCTAAATTCATTAATCGAGCAGCTACTCGTTTAGCTTTTAGAGGGGAGGACGTCCTGTTATAACAAAAAATACCCTTTAAAGTTGAATAACTCGCAAACGGATATCTAAGAGAGTGATAGAGATTCCTACGAATTGAGAACCTCTCCTATTATGAAGTCGATTATGACTTCACATATTGTTAAGTATATTTGTTGAACCCCGTCAGTCCTCTCGTCTATTTAGTAAAAAAAGCGGCCAAGTGCGAGTCGGACTCGCCCATGAAGGGTTCCGTATCAGCAAGTAACATCATATAAAAGTTCTTGTAGTTCGTTGTAACTTTCATCGATGTTTTCATACTAGTGTATTGATTGAATGAAAGGTAAATTGCGTATTAAAAAAAACTACTCACTAGATCTCGTTCAAACCAATTTTCGTTGGTAGTTTTCATAGTAATATACAACATATAATTTTTTTAGTTTTATCACTCTCTTATTTTAGAAGTTAGAGGGGGGGGGACACACATTTTTCCACTTTGGAAGTGTCTCTCGCGCAAACTATTCAGTTTAGAAAAAAATGATATTGGAAACCTCAACATCATTTTTGAACACCTATCCATAGATACCCCACACGTATAGGTTTGATGAAAAAAAATATTTTGAGTTTCAGTTCCAAGTATGGGGACCCCCAAAATGTATTGCCTTTTTTCTATTTTTATATAAAAATCTTAATGCGGTTCACAGAATACATCGACTGATCAAATTTCAATAGTATAGCTCTTATAGTTTCGGAAATAATTGGCTGTGACATACGGACGGACAGACAGACAGACAGACAGACCGACAGACAGACAGACAGACTTGACGAATCTATAAGGGTTCCGTTTTTTGCTATTTGGCTACGGAACCCTAAAAATGGACTGTCTGCACTCGTCTCGTTTGTATGTTTATGTTTTTACCGATTGTTTCCTTTATCTTAACGATTTAAATGAAGTTAAGTAATAAACTACGCAGGACAATGACACACACACACACACACACACACACACTCACAGCAAGGAGATGGAAAACTTTAAACAAACATGAATGATTTATACTGTATTGGGTATTTTAAAATAAAAATTAATATAATTTTCTATCACATGTACCAAACGCCATCTGGTTCCAAATTACGCAGCAGTACATGTTGTCGGTATAAGAAAGCTGATATACTCGTAAATGCACATTACGAGATTGTCGTAAATGTGGATTTGTCAGGTGGCACAGAACTCGCTTCGTCGTCGTAAAACCGCCGTAATTTGTATATTATCACCGTTTTGTGTAATATCGTGGTTGCGCTGAACGAGTGCCGAGCGAGTGATGATTACTCGCGATAACCGCACACGTACACCGATTGTACGAGCCCCCCCCCCCCTCTCCACCTGATCTCCTGGTCTTCCGCGCCCCACACACGCGCACTGTATCTTGCACTTGTGTTACTGTTGTTAATATATTGTGTCAATCTACTTATGTACAAATGCAAGGAGCATTGCGGCAACTACTGAATTTAATTTTTTTTGACTATGATTGTAAGCACATATTTAATAATAAAGAACTGAAGTGAAGTGAACTTCAATAAAATACAAAGAAGTAGTCTTTCCAGATGCCTGAAAATGTGCTATAATTACCCCCATTCCAAAAAATCTAAAATTGAGAGCGTTAACGACCTTAGGCCTATCAGTCTATTGCCTGCCCTATCCAAAGTGGTTGAAAAATGTGTACAGTTGCAGGTGTCGAGCTATCTCGAAGAAAACAATATTTTACCTACCCTGCAATGTGGTTTTCGAAAGAGTCATAGTACTACTACAGCTTTGTCGACCATAGTTGACGATATATTGTCAGACTCGGATCGAGGATCTGGAACAATACTCGTTTTGCTCGACTATACGCGGGCTTTTGACTGTGTACATATTCCACTTCTTATTAAAAAGCTGCGGTTCCATGGTTTCTCGGACAATTTTTAAGTATTAGTAGTATTAGTCTATCAATTGTAAATCTATATAAAATACAAATAAAGTTTTTCTTAAAAAATAATAATTGTAAATTATATGAATCTGACTATTAATATGATACACGACACTTAAAAATGTAAAGGCAAACTAAAATTGTCCTCGACTATTTTTTAGAACTCTCGTTATTCGAGACACTCTACCTTAATATTTCAAAAAAACCTGAATTGGTATGCCTATAACAAAAATCCACATTTTTTACCTCTGGATACTAGCCCATGTATCTTCGATACATGGGCTAGTATCAATTCTTAATTTCAAATGCAGTTTGCATTTGAAATTAAGAATTTTCAAAATACTACGAGTACTGCTACCTGCTAATTCAACATTGAAATATTTTCAACTTAACGGTCGTTCGAGGGTTTTTTTGCGACTTGAGGCAAAGTAGAAATAACATACATTGGAGTGATCATCAGATGCGATGGCTATCGACTATCGACCTTCAACTTGTAAATCGTAGCGGTGTAATTAAAAGTTGGTGTTTGCGAAGTGATCCACTCGCGCAGTTAGTTTGCGGAGCTTCCTCACCGGAGACGGCTCAACTACATTTCCATAATTATCAGTCGACTAAGGCTTGCTGGCGATTATACGAGGGTGTATGTATATTTATACTTTTGACCTTGTGAGTTTTATAACAAAATCTCGTGCTGCACATTAACTAACAATGAATTAAGTGTTACGAAGGATTTATAATTATAACTTTATAATTATTTTAAAGTCGTGGCTTGCTCTGTATCTTGTACGAGTCTACCTCAACGATGTGGTCTCGAAAAGTTTTTGCATTCTTCACTTAGGCACGACAGTGTAGGTCACAGTGAGCATGACACTAACGTTGATCTTACAGAGCGGCCCCTGCGGGATCGTTTCGGTATAGGCTTAGATATTATCGGTATTATATAACTACTAAACTAAAAAAGTCATCTATTATAATCTGTTATAGTTTTTCTTTAAAGTTTATTATATTGACCACCATCACGAATTTTTCCAGATTTTTTGAGCCAGCCGTTTAGCTTTTGGAGGGGACGCCCTGTTTTTACAAAAAAGTGCCCTTGCCGCAAATGGATACCTAAATCAAAAAATCGTCTTAGAAATCCTTTATTGTTTTTAAAAGAACTATCTAATGATACTCCACACGATGAGGTAGCCGCGAGAAAAAAAAAACATGCCCACTTTACGTGTAAGGGAGGTACCCCAAAAAAAAATTTTTTTTCCTAATTTTATTTTTTCACTTTTTCGACGTACTTACAACACATATTCATGGTAACTTTCATCTTTCTAGCACTAACCGTTTTGACCACAGATTAATTAATAGTTACTACATAACAGACACATCACTCCCATACAAAAGCGAAAATACCTACGCTATAATAGTCTACAACATATTAATAATAATACCTGCTCAGAACTCAGAGAAGAAATGTACCTTAGGTACGCGAAAAAAGAGTCGAGACTGTGTCGCCCGCCGTGCGGGACACTCGCCAGCGCGTCCTCGTAAGAATGCGCTAGGGCTACCTACCTATGATAAAATTATTGTAATAAAACGAATGTTGCGATTCAACCATATTTCTTATAAGTCAATCAAATATGTTTAAGTTTTATATAATGATTTATATTCTTTTTTCCTTCTCTAAATTCTCTGTTATTAAATTTTATAGTCGAAAACATCCTAAAACGCGTTAACATTTAAACGAATAATCATATGAAAAACAGGAGCAAAGCGATGGAAAATCAACGGTATTTAAAAGTTGTAATATGATGCTACCGGCCGATTCATTAAACTTTGTCAAAATTATTTAAAATTACTTTTCAAACTCCTCTATGTAAATTATGTATATAATTTATTAATATATTAATACACATATACACGGTGATTTTATAGAAGTTTTGAAAACGAAACATTTTAATTTGTAATCATCTATAGTACCAATAAAAATGGATAAATCAATTGTAATGTTGACTATAAAAGTTTCAGTTTTAATATTCATTTTTACTCGATCGACTTGGATAGTAGTAATGCACTGCAAAGTAGTATGAATTAAACACGCCGCGCGCCGGTGACGCTAACAGCTGATTTACAAGTTTACCAATGCGCGAGTTAGCGAGTAGGTACTTCGTAGTTTGACTCCAGTTTGTTCTTCATACTTAATACGGGCTTAGGACTGTCGTATTGTCGGATATACTTATTTATTTAAACTTCTTTTCGATTATTAACCACGAATCACATCAAATCAATTTATCAACGGATTGTAGGACTGCGGCGTTAATACCTATTTTTTTAAAACTTCTTTTCGATTTATTAACCACGTCAGGCGTGTTAAAAAAATCGGAGCTATCTACAGAATAATTAGCTTACATACCTATTTACAGTTTATTTAACACTTCTCTGTATCGAAGCAACTGCTCAAAATGGAATCCGCGTTCAACACACAAGCGTCCACGTTTGATACAATTGTATTTTAATTTTCTTAATGTGTCTCTATCACTTTTCACTTTATCAACTTCATCACTTAACAATTAACATCTCTAAGTACGAGTTGCCGGTTAGATGACCTTTGGTCCGTGGTTAGATGACCGTGACCGACTGACGCCAAGGACGCGTGACGATTGAGTCCCGCTGCGCCCGCGGGGCAGGGGCACAGTCAATGCAATGCCGTTATTGGTTGAAAGACGAAATCGTTGATTTTATTGGCGATTAACGATTTACGATATAAAACGCATAGTATTTCTGTTTGTAGTATGTACCTACGTGTGATTGAATAGTGCTACTACTGGTTCTCACTTTTTATCTGTAAACGATTTGAATATCGACTTTGATGATTTTTTTTTAATATATTTTATTAAATTAACGTTATATATAGCTTCTGTTATTGATTACTAATTCAAAATTTTCGGTTTCAAAACGCTTTCAAAATCACCGTGTATATATATATATTTGAATTTTACACCCATCTACTGCACAATAATAACGTGGTTTCGGCATTACGAAGCGTGAGCGCAGGAAACGAGCTCAGGCGGACGTTTGACGGCCCTCTGACGAGTTGCATCGTCGACGATACGCCGAGCCGTAGGTATATATTGGCGTGGCATTGAGCGAGTGACGGAGGCCTGGTTTGGACGGTAAGTCGAGGACGGACGGACGGACGGACGTTTCGTAATTATCCATAATGTTACATGAATTTAAAATCGTGTCCAATAGATAATTGTAATGTTTACTTACTATTTCGTTATTTTTATATAAAGTTTTCCAAACAATTTTACAAGTTAGGCTTCCATAACTCCTGTACTAATTAATTAACATGTTTTAGTAACATGTTTTTTTTCATGTTGTGGTGTTGAAACACTTTATATTCCTTTGTAAATATGAGTATAGTCTACGCTTTTAATATAAGTTCATATTTAGTATTTTTCTGGTGATTTTGAGTATTTCCACGGTCAACCCAAATGTTCTGCTGGCGTTAGGCGGTAGTGGCGTGCTTCGGGTCGTTAATCTTGACTAATACCAGTGTAAGATGATGGCTGGTGCTCGTATGCCGGCTGTATGGATAGGCTGTCTCAAAAGTCCTTTCTTCAAAAGGCCAATCCAGACCCTATACAGTGCTCGCATACTTTATTATTTGTTCAAGTACTTTAATAAAAAGACACCTCTGGGGTTTGTTTCGGCATTTCATCTCCAAATGGGACTTAGGAAATACCGGCACCTTCTAGCTGTCAAGTCAGTTAAAGTTTTACTTGCAAAAAAGATAATTCATCCTTTAATAAAAAAACTTTAAAGTGTGGATCTGTGTCCTCTGTGTACTTATCTGTGCATCATCATAGCTACCAAACGGATAGCTTGGTTGTTTGTTTTATCAAATTCAGAGTTGTGCGACTGTTCTAAGCATGGTGTTGGCAACCCAACAAAATCCATAGACTTCCGGGTCTATGTATGTATCTGTGGTCTATCTATCAGAAAATACAGAAATCTTTTATGGACGCAACTTGCTTGCATGTGTTTTTATTTATCCAAGTCTCAAGAACTAGCACAAATACTACACGTCTACATATGGTCCTTCAGCGTCGGCAATACGATTTGGATACGTTTTGGTGGAGCTAATTAACAACAGCGACGAGGTTTTTACATCGGCAACAAGGCGGTGGCGCGGCGAGGCTCAGGTTAAAAGTTATAAGTTAATCCTGCGACAAGTCTCCGAGTGTTACTGCTGACGGCGGTCAGATATACGACCTGCAAACGTCTCCCGCTATACGTGTCTGCAATACGGCAAGAATTTTATGCTACAGACACGCGACGAGGCTCAGGTTTGACACGTGCTGCAAGTGAGTAGAAGCCATTTTATTTTACTGTTCTCTCTGAAGACTACCAAAAGAGTGTTTTTAAATTAATGTAAAGTACCTATTACATACTATTATATCAACCCGTGCCGCGCTGGTTATACATAAAATACAATGTACTCTTGCTTTAGCTCCCCAATATCAAACGGTTGACCCTTGAATTGCCAGGAAGAAATACTAAATCATTTTTGAAGACATAAAATAGTGATGTTGTATCAGATACGACCTTCAGCTGAGTGAGTGCCGACGCAACGTCCAGAGAGTGCGCGAGGCAACTTCGTCCCAGAGGGCCCGCCTCTGTCGTGTCACGTACCTAATTTATTTCTCTACTTTTTATTAAGCGCTTCACAAAAAAAAACAAGTCTTCTCAACTTGCTGCCCATTATGACTAAAATATTTAAACTTATTATATATTAAAGTAAAATATATAATTGGTCATTGAATTAAAATAATGATAATAATAAATTCTATATCGCATAAAATAAAAATTGACAAATACGATGTAAGCCCTGAGTCTCAAACTATGTGAGCTGTATGATGTTAACCAGCATCTGTTCAAATACATATTACACAATTATGGGCAGTAACTTCTTATAAGGCACATCAGATCTAATTTAAACAGTCTTTATAAATATATTCGTCTTTTTTTCGTTGGAGTGTATGCCTATATAACTTCATACATTTTAGAAGTTAGAGAACTCTAATCTTTAAGAAACATTTTACAGAGCGTCATGATACTTAAGAATGGGTTAAATTGGTCCGGGGTTAGACTATCTGTAATGTGGAGTGTGATGATATCTCCCTAACTACAGTGTAGGAGTATGTTCGGTTCAGCCCGTATCCAATGACCTACACTATACAAACGCTACAATCAGCAATGATCAGACAGTTACTTGTTTATGATCACACTTATCCTAAAATATATTTTAACGTGTGCTTTTCCCATTACAGTTAAATATCTTGACTACCGTACTCACTACGAAGGTACACGCTAGGAAGTGGCGCGTGCATGTCGATACACCATTAGAACAGTTCATGCTCACCCACCGTCGCGTCGGTAGTTCAGCACGCATACTCAAGTTAGCGATTTAAAGTTAGGTGTAATTTATATCACTAATACTCGCAGCACACCATATAAACGTTATCTGCACTGAACACAATAAGCTTTAAAATCGACGTTTTGAAGCAGGAGGTATTAAAGAAAAGCTAAGTGCGAGGACGTACTGAGTGCAATACTGACTTATTTGAAATTCTCTAAATCCACAGCGATTGAAAGTGAGCAAATAAGAACAGCCCGAGCCTCACCACTCACGATATTAACTTGTGCGATCTCTTATATTTTGTATGTGCATCGTGTTGCATATCAGATAGGTGCGAGTGAAGTGAGAGATCGCGCGTTGGTGAGCGGCACCCCCGATGAGCCCCGATTAGCCCCGATGTCTTAAATATTACGGATAATATTCAACTTATCACCAGAAACTATACATAAGAATTGAAAAACACTTTATCCTGACAAAGTTTTTAATCAGTTAAATTAAAAATTCATTTTAATGGTTTAATTTGAAAAGTAAGTACGTGTTTCGTTGGTGAGTGTGAGACCGGAGGCCCAATCATTCTGCATCATTCTCCCGCCCTTCGAAGGCCGGGAGAATGATGCAGAATAATCTAACCAGGCTGCCATGGTAGGGGTCACCATGCTACATTGCCTACCCTCACAATTAGCATGGTGACTCCTACTCCTGGATTCTACTCATGCTTTCCATCAGGCAGAGTAGAGTCACTTTGGCAGGCTTAAATATAAAAAAAAAAAAAAAAAAAAAATGTAAAAATTTTGATTAAATTCACAGCTAACCCCAAAAATATTAAGTGATCGCCAAATTTTAAAACACATACATTAAAATTATGAAACATATTTTTTTTCTGGTACCTCCCATACATGTTGATGTTTTTCTTTTCTAACGTCTACCCTATCGTGTGTAACATCATTAGATAGGTCTTTAAAAAAAATTGTGACGTTTATAAAACCATTTTTCGATTTAGGTATCCTTTATGAGTTATTCAACTTGGAAGCGCCGTCCCTCCCTCTAAAAACCAAACGGCTAACTCAAAAATCTGAAATAAATCAGCATATTGAACTTTCAAGGAAAGCTATAGCGGTTTTGATATTTTTTTTATTTTACGAATTATAGGGGCCTAACTTTAAAATGCACTTAGTTGGAAAACTTCGAACAAAAATAAAGAAATAATAAGATAACATAACAATTGTCTATTGGACAGGATTTTAAATCCAACTACCATTATAGGTGACTACGTAACCCAATTCTATAAGTGCCCTGACACGCATTTGGCCAATTTTTTAAACTATCTAACGAACCATACGAACATCTGTGGTCATTGTTAGGGGTTAGGGGGACAGGACAACTATAAACAGTTCTGAGAAGTGGTCTGAAGACAATCGGTCGGCCTACAAAAATATATATACACGATGTACTGCTGGTAATAAAAAAAATGGTTCTGAAAACATGAAGCTGAATAGGAAAAACGATCCAGCAGAACCTCGATGATTATAACATCTCGTGGGAGCTGTGAGGCAGTAACATGTAAGATGTATTAATAAAACAAGCGGCGGTAAGTGAAAGCGCACCTCTTACTCTTAGCTTACATAATACAAGAGGTGCGGGCCGGCCGCTCGTAACCAGGGGGAGGGCGAGCAGAGGGGGCGGGGGGCAGCACGCGGGCTGCACACCAGCGGCGCTTCGAATGCACTCGTGTCGGTTTATGAAGAGATGTAAAATAGTAAAAAAAAGCCTCTCACTCACCGCTTTATTAAAGCGTAAAATTTCTCATTTCACCGGTTCTCGGCACAACGAACATTACTAGCCAACCAAATATAGAACGAAATATAACAATGGCTACTGCTACTAATATCATCCTTCTTCATTGAAATAACACCATAACCAATATTCCAAGGAACAATATACATAGCATACAGTGTGCACATGTAAGGATGACCATATTTCAACAACCACTTTGTGACACAAGAGCAGTGCGCGTTCACATGTCACACATTCAGCGCATTTGACAATTCATATATGTTTTAATAGATAAGAAGGTAGTACATAGGGAGTGCATCCAGAGCAGAGGAGATGCCAGTTGCTATCAATAGTCAATTTTTTCAACAAACAATTAGAGAAAAATAGTGATGAACAACATTAACTATTTCTATGATTCAACACGTTAGACCAGTGCTTTTAATGTTTGAAAACAAAATAAATTATAGTAGGATGAAACCCACTGTAAAAGGAGGAGAATAGTACAACAATTAAAGGAAAAATAAATTACGGGCGATCTGAGGTCGGGAAGGAGGAGAGGGGGGGGTTTAAGGGAAAAAAATGGCTTATCTCGATTTCCCGCAAAACTACAAGTCCTATGGAAAAAAGTTAAGCGGCAAAGTTGTAGGTAGTAAAAAGATCTACATCTTTTGCATTTACACTTTTTTCACATAACCTCGAATTTTATGTGAAAAATTCAAAAAACCAAGTTTTTGGTTTTTTTTTATCTTTTACAAATAAAATTATTTTTTAATGAAATTTTGTAAAAAAATAGGTTTTCATGTCCTGAATATACTGTAATTTATTTGATTTGAAATATCTATTTTTTCACCTTATTTTGACGGAATACCGAAACCGTAATTTTCAATCGAAAATTAATCCGCCAAAATATCAACTGAAAATGAAAAAAAAGGAAAAAACTAGAATTCGATTGTTTTACGAACGAAAACGATTTTTCTACCAACTCTGAGTCTGCTGATACGTGGTCGCCACTCTTGGACTTTATGGCCCCGTCGGCCGTCGTTCCTGCGAACAACGTGTCCCGCCCGCTGCCACTTAAGTTTAGCTATTTTTTGGGCAATTTTAGTGATTTTGGTTCGTCTGCGGATCTCCTCATTCATGATTCGATAAGGAAGGAAAGTGGTTTTGACCTACCATAACACGCTGCCCAGCCGGAATGTTAGGGTAATACTATGTATGTGGGTGGGTACAGTGTAGTGTAAGTAAATAATAATATACAGTTTAAATATTGTTTCAGTTAGAATATTGTATATTGTTCCTTATACGTACATGTAGTATGTACGTAACCTAATCAGTTTCTGCAGTGGAAGTTATCAAAAGTGATGCCATCGACATCACAGACAATTGTTCCTCGTTGGGTGGAGGTTGTGTCGCCTCGCCGCCTCCCGCAATATGTAGCACAAAGTTTTTATTGTCGACAGAGAGTTAGTTTAGGGAAGGGTTTCTATAAGTAAACCGGACTGGCCGCACCCCGAGGCTCGGGCGAAGGTTGGCGTATAAACTTAGCGGTCATTTGTGCTTTTGAAGTGGAATATCTATTGATAATGAAGGTTTTGTTACATGTGGCCACAAACAGAAACAATATTACCTCTCGCTCGTTTTAACTATAAATTAAACAATATATTTAGCGAATTACTGTACAAACAAACCTTGAGGAGGTATGTTGTAACCGTTGCTCCCGTTCATATTTAATACTTACCATGTAATTGTTACATCCCAACGATAAAAGATCCTAACCAGCTCCACTGCCACCAGTCATTTTTAACCGACTGCAAAAAGTGTGGGTTTCTCTATTCAATTGTATTTTTGTGCTCGTTACGTTTGAACTTCTTACTGCGTGTACCGGTTTCAATATATATGGCGAATATATCCTTAGGCGAGCACTCGAGGGCTGGGACGGCGGCATATCCATCGGCGGCGTCAAGCTCTCGAACCTTCGATACGCAGACGATACCACTCTCCTGGTAGCGGATGAGTCTGAGATGCTTGCTCTACTGAGCAGAATTGAGGTAGCCAGTCAGGATCTAGGGCTTGGAATTAACAAAGCCAAAACTAAAGTCATGGTGATTGACAGGACTGGTAAACTGGAACTCACGGGGTCGCTTAAACTTGAGGTGGTTGAGGACTTCGTCTACCTTGGTTCCAACATCAGCAATACCGGATCATGCGAAAAAGAAATAAGGAGACGCATTGGCATGGCCAAAAGTGCAATGTCCGACCTGGATGGGATTTGGAAAGACCGTAACATCTCCAAGAGAACAAAAATAAAATTGGTACAAACCCTCGTCTTTCCAATATTCCTTTATGGTGTCGAGACCTGGACGATGAAAGCGGCCGACCGTAGGCGCATTGATGCCTTCGAGATGTGGTGCTGGAGAAGACTACTGCGGATACCCTGGACAGCTCACCGCACCAACACCTCTATCCTCAAGGAGCTTGCAATCTGTGAGCGCCTGTCATCCCTGTGTCTCCGTAGGATCCTGGGATACTTCGGCCATATTGCGAGGAGGGCCGATGATAGCCTCGAAGGGTTAATGGTGACTGGCAAGATCGAAGGGAGGAGACCCAGAGGCCGCTGCCCGTTGCGCTGGACAGACCAAGTTGGCTCCTTTCTCGGATGTACGATCCATGCTGCTCTGCATGCTGCCCGGAACCGACACAAGTGACGAACCGCCATTCACAAAACTTTAGCAAGTGAGGGTCACGACGCAAGGAGGAGGTACCGGTTTAAAATTTTTTTTTTTATATTCGAGGGCTGGTGCTTGTCGTACAGCCTCGTTCAAATATGGTTGAGATCTGGCAAGTAGCTTTTAAGGATTTACTTGATTGGTATCGGAAATGAGGTCATTTGAAGATGTTTTAATTTTCTATATGGATGAAATTAACAAAAACCGATAAACAATTATTTATTTAGAAGAGCATAATAGTCCAAATGGCCTTTCTATCTTGGTGAGTTACTGATGAAGTTCTTAGAAGACATACGATGGAACTCTTCAATAAATGACAGCAAATCTGTCGGATTTTTGTGTTATAAGTGTAAAAATAAAAAACTATATAAAAAGGTTCTGTCTTCGTCTGTCTGTGAACGTGTACTGGAAAGTTCTGATAATGGAACCTCGTCTTCCGTGTCTGAATCAGATTCAGAAAGTATTACAGGTGGCCGATTCCTAGACCCTCTTCTGTAGTCATCATCATCAGAAAGCTCGTCATCAGTGCTGCCGTTAGGAAATTCTTGAATGATGGTATGTATACCTATATAAAATTTTCTTGGGTCCATTATACTACAACAAAATAATATAAATCTATAAAATAGGGTCTCTTAGTATTCCATCCGAATGGGTGTTGTTCATTTATATTGCATTCAGCCTAAATCACATAGGTATTTATTGATGTTAAAAATAAATTTTCTATAGATTTAATTATTAAAAATGTTGTTCATGCGAAAATCGAACCCACAGCCTATCATAGAAATAAAAATTACAGTCTGCAAGTATTACGTTAATGCATGATGTACCAAATGTAAACCAACTGTAAAAGGAATATTTCTGCATGTTAGCTCATATTTAGTCCATACCTAAAAATAAGATTTTCTCAGAGTAAAACCATAAAAAACAGAAACGTGACGTTACGTATTTTTACTAACAGAAATTGCAATGATAACTATTTTTAAACTAAATTTTTAAAATTAATTGACGCGGAACACCGGTTGAAACCTGGCCTTCTAACTTGCAACGAATTTTTAGTGCAGCTATTCATCTCAGAGATGGCGTTGTTAGTATTTAGTATGGAAGCGTACGTACCGTTTACGATCCTTCATGCAGAAAACGAAGATTAATTTATGGGAATAGGAAATACTGATCAAAGAACGGTGTGGATCATTTGTACCAAAATGAAGTAAAGGGTTAAATAAATTAACTAATGTGCCGTACTCGCTTTTGGCGCCACGCGTGTAACCTAAAAATGTCGTGCGCAGACCTATTTTTAGCTTTAAATTAAAATTATAAATAATGGAGATAGAGTTCATAGAGTTCCGACAGTTAGGAAATTTCCTCTTCTTTCAGAATCTTTTTTGAAATTCCTTAAATATTAATAGTTTATGAAATATCGGCAAAAAACGAAATGCCTTTTTTTTCATCTTTAATTGTTTATAACTTTTGCAATTGTTTATGTGCTAATACACGCTTTTGGTACATTTTTCTAGGCGTCATTCCGAATCCAATGAGCTATCGCACATAATTTTAAGAGCAGTATCTCTATTTTGTACCATTTTCACCTTGTCGACTAGACTAATATAAAGTTTTGCGGAAATAGATAATTGCCTATTATTTAGCATCATTTATATGAAGTTTTTAAATGTGGTTAAAAAATTCGGTTAAAAGTCAGTACATAATACACATAAATAAAACATTATTTTTGGTGTTGACGCCACGTGGTATGGGTATTGGCCTTTATAAGCATGTAACACACACCATTGTTTACAGGTTAACAACAAGAATTATAGGTCATGTTACTCATTAAATGCTAAGTTTATGTTGAGGTAAGGCTTGCCTTTGACTTAAAATATCTAGTTCAAATATGTATATCGATGGACGGTGCTCCCTTTCTTCGTTTCTCTTATTTGAACAGCGGCGCTATCATAATATATATGGCATATGCCTTGTAAAAGTTATCATTTTTTTACGTAGTTAGATGTTCGTGTGGAAACTGGCAGTGACTTACGCGTGGTCCGTTGTACGGAGGGGGTTCAAGATCAGCCAACTACGCAAGAGATATTATAGTGCATAACCCAACCTCGGAACTCGGGGCTGCTTTGAAGTACTTCTATTACCAGAAAAAGTCAACAACTCTCCTAGGCCTAACCCGGGAATCGAACCCTAGAATTGTTGAGCGGCAGTTGCATACGTGTACCGTTAGACCAACGAGCATGTAAGTACAGTTACGAGACTCCTGTATCCGTACGTACTTCCACAGGGTCCATAATTCCTGGTCTTTGAACATTGGGCTTTATTGGTAAATGTTGGAGCAACGAAACAAAGTAGTTCACTCGTTTAATATCTAATGATCAATGAATTTACAAGATTAGATTTGTTTACTAGTTAATAGTGAAACACTATAGCTGGGTACGTGTATAGGAACGCGCGATGCTTCAATATCAACCGACAGAGCCGACAATTACACCTGGCTGGCGTGCCGGTTGATTACGACATATATATTGTAAATATAATATATGTGTGAATGGTAGTCATGATGCACAGTTCGTCGGTTACCCTCAGTAAATATTAGATATGTCTGTCGCTGGCATTTATCGTAACCAGCTCGGCAGCGACCGATCTGTTGCGGATGTGGTGAGATGAGATTAGCGGCGCCTCCGCTATCACTTATCGATACTGCCGGTTCCATGTTCAGCGGAACATATACTTTAATATTTATCCTTTTAATTTACTCACATTTTCATTCGTGTACTTGGTTTTTCAGGTCGTTTGCATGACTTTTCAGTTTTTTTTAAACAACGCTTTCATTATATAGCATGATTTTAAAGTAAGTGGAATCCATCATCAAATAATAATATTCTCACACATCTTACACAAGGCTGTTCTCAAACAGCAAACTTAAAAACATCAGAGAGTTTGTCAAAAAACATCAGAGAGATATTTGATTGATTGAAATCTGATCACAGGGTTAGGGGGGTGGTTGAGGTGTAGCGGAGGGCGAGGCACTCCCTTATCGTTGAAGACTACACTTGATGGTACTTCAACACGAAGAGCCAATTCAGACAATATGCTCTTGAGCAACCCCCACCCTTTCAGTATAGTGGCGTCCTCTGCATTTCTCACAGTTTTATCGCGCGATTCGTAAAACATTAAGTAGGACATTTCACACGCGTATACAACGAACGAGACATATTCTATGCACATTTGTTAACAGTTAACTATTTCATTTACCAATAATAATACATTAATTTACTCTCACACTTTTTGATATTATTATAAAGTAAACATACTTCGGAGCACAAAATATTTCAAAACATTGGTGAATGAGAATGTACATTTATGCATAGGTAAATAATCGTAGAGGCGGAGAGGTGCTAATAGCTCAGTTGCTCTCGGTGATTAGAAACTATTTATTTTTTATTTATTTACAATTGGCCATCATGGGAACATATAGCTTTAACCCTCTGCTGAGAGGAGGAGACCCGAGCCCAGCAGTGGGACGGCTTGGGTTGTTGATGATTGATGCAACGAAGGAATACTAAATATATGATGAGTTCTATGTGTGCATGTAACTAATGTGCAACAATAAGTTACAACTTATGTGTGTATATTATATATTACACTTATTTCTACCTTCAATTGTTTCATTGCTTTCCACCCGGTGTTGTTGATTAAGTCTCTCCTTTAGTTGTGGGAGTCAGAAGATGGCAACGAACTTATGCCTCTGAATGAACTAGACACAATCTTGGATCTATTGAAGTAGGTAGATGTTTGTTTGAAAAAATATTGTGCTTAAAAAAGAAGTAAGAGAGTAAGGAGGCCGCGGAGTGTGAACTGATCATGAATTATTAATAGCTATCGACAAAGCGCGCCCAAATTAATTCTTGTCAAAAGTGAAACTGTCGATAATCGGAAAGTGGTTTAGTAGCGGCATGAAAATTGTGTCCTCGCACCACTCATTGTCGCTAATGGACGAGGCAGCGGAGAGGCTCGCTCGTCACGTCTCAGATGTCTTTTAGATTTTAATGACTTTCACTCATGCTATAAATAAAGCGCTAAATAATTAGTCTAGCAAAGTGTACACAAATAAGTGTGTATTGTAAGTTTACGAACCACACAAATAAACGCACCTTGATTCAACTTCACATTTAAAATTTAATTTCTCGGAGGAAGGATCCTAAAGTTTTCAGTATTTGAAACTCCCAGATAAAGATATACGATGATATTATCACTAGCGACTTGGAAATGGAGGGTGAGAAATGAAGACACGATATATATATATATATCGTCTAAATTGAGAGTTTAAGGAGTGATGGTGCCCGCATCAGTGTGAGCCTGCAGTGGGAGGGGTCCCACTGCAGGCTCACACTCAGGTGGAGTGGTCAAAATATGGCGTGATACAGGTGTTCCTGGACCCCTCCTATTTCAGTAGAAAACTGGCACACCGTGTGGTTTTGGTCGGTTCGATTCCGACACACAGCCCCGCCGCAAACCCCGGAAGGGTGACGGCCCCGGGAGTTTTGTATGAGCGAAATATACGAGTACATGTGCCTCTCTTGATCCTATGCCAGAGACGATGTGGTCAGTATGGATGGGTGACCGTTAGGGGCATGATACTATGAGCGTCTCCGTGATTCGGAGGTCACGTTAAGCAGTCGGTCCCAGGTTTTATCATAAGATAACAATCGTGAAGCTTAGTTTGAGGTCTTCTGTGCTGCTTATAAAACATAATTTAGCTTTAGGCGCAGTTTATCAACACTATTTAATGTACCGTTGTTTTGTTCCCAGTATCACAGTTTCACTGAACCCGATCAAACTTTGCAATTCGAAGTCATTTGTCTATAAGAGTCCAGCGTGTTATGTAGTCCACATTTAAGCATTTTTACACTGTCAAAATGATAGTGTGCCAGATCAAACCAATTGTATGAAATCGAATATTCTATACTCGGTTTCGTCCGTTTCGCGCCCTCACATCCGACTCACACCCAAATGTACTTTCTAATTTGTCACGTAGTTGGCATATGTGGAGAACAATTTGAATGAGTTCAACCCTTACTTCCAAACACTTCCTCTGAAGATACCGTTAGATTTAATTTCCTGTTCTATTAATTTCACATTTCTAAATTTTCACGAATCGTTCTCGTAGTTATGGGGCATCTCGTGACAGGCGCATTCCGGTGCCTTAGTCGATGTTCATAAATAATGTGTTAGAATAAGCCGATGTGACTCGAATTTCAACAATTATTGCCAAGAGAGGGTCTTGGAGGGAGCAAGAGGGTTTAGGTGACAGGCTAAGATTAGCCATAAATCGGCGCGCGTAAGTCGCAGGATTTGCTTGACAACGCGTGACCTCAACCGCAAAAGTTGTTTAAACAAACACGCACCGACTCAACGCAGGCAATACGCCCGCACCACCCCACATCTCTAACAGCTATTAAATATGTTATTATTCATTTGTTTACTTAATTAAAAACATTTGTAATATTTACGCACAATTACGTTTGAGTGTAACAATTTCCTGATACACTTACTCCTTATGTTTTCCTTGTTCTGTTGTAGCGTGTCTTTTATTTTATTGCCTTATTTAGACTGAAGGGTGAATTTTGAATTCTGACTGCCTTGTTGGTCTAGTGATTAACTGCTGATCAAGAGGTCTCGGGTTCGATTCTTGGGTCGTACCAAATATTTTTCTGATCCTCAAATATTTGGTGCGGCGTCTGGGTGTTTTTATTTATAATATGTAAGTATTTACAAAAAATAAGTATGTTTATGTATTCATATCAGTTTTCTAGTTCCCCCATAATACAAGCTCTGCTAAGTGTGGGACTAGATGACGTGGCGTATAAGGTGTCCGAATTTCTTTTTTTTTTATGATGATGAGAGCATATGCGCGATGCTGACTTGCAGTGCGTGGCGCGTGGCGGCACGGTGCGGGCAGTAAACATACCGCACGCGCCACACGTAGGTCAGGGGCGGGTTGCTTCCCGCTCCCCGCACCCCGCACCCCGCCTGCTCGGCCGAAGGACGCGGATACGCGGGGCGAGGGCAGGGGGGGGGGGCGAGGCACAGGGCAAGGACGAGTGCGCCGCCCGCAGCTTCCACGATCTTGTCGCGACATCCCGGAAGTCGACGAAAATGAACCACTGCTATCGGGAGTAGCTCTCCTAGCTTACTCTCCACTTAGTATTTCTTAGCGATTAGTACAGATGTAAATGTGTATATTACAATTAAATATTTTTAGAACTCACAGTTGATCTCAAATGTTGTTTAAATATTTCATATATGTATATGTATAGACACATAATTGTATGAGTACTTCAGTGGTGTTCTCTGTTGTTGCGTGACAGACTGACTGATGAAAATATACAAACTAATATTTAGTATATTTACCAGCTGACCCCGTCTACGCCTTCTATTACCCGAAGCGTGATTTTGTTTCCCATAAAAAAGATTATGGTGAGTGAACCTGAAAAGATGGACATATAATAATAATAATCTTTATTTACTCAAATATATGCTGTCGTGGACGGACAGGAACAATTCTGTCATACATGATTTCTATGAAACTTTAGAACCGTTTACACATCGCACACAGAGGAAGCTCCCAAGAGGAAAAAAAACCGATTTAGAATCATTTTTCATTGGTGCTTCGCTCCCATTGCTCTTAGCGTGATGATATACAGCGGATATATTCAAATCGGACCAGTGGTTCCTGAGATTAGTGCGTTCAACCAAACAAACGAAACATTGTCTTTCATGTCTGTAACTATTTCTGAATACGTGCAAAAATATTGCTTATACATGCCCTGGCTGTACTGTGTACAATGATACCCTGCTCTGATGTAGTGTACCTATAATTTATTTTATTTGATTTTATTTAAAATATTTATTTTAAATAAGTAATAATAAGTTGTGCGGAATTTCGTATCTTGACAGTGACGGACGTAACTGATATTTAACTGATAAATATTTGGGACATCTGACGCACAACATCATCTAGTTCCAAACTAAGCAGAGCTTGAATATGGGTACTTGACAACTTATATAAATACATAAACATACTTTTTTTGTAAATGCATACATATAATACATAGAAAAACACCCAAACTCCGCAATAATTATTATCTGATCATACAAACATTTGTTGAGATCCGGGAATCGAACCCGATACCTCTTCAACAGAAGCTGCATACGCCAACCACTAGACCAACAATGCAGTCAAATCAGGCAAGTCACGCTGATTTCAGCAGTACTACCTTCACACAGAAGAGCAACCTGATACTGCAAGGTTCGTGCTGTCGTGTTTCGTTGGTGAGTACGAGACCGGAGGCCCAACGATCTACAATCATCTAGAATGAAAGTAATTTAACCTGTAACAGTGTCAAATCGACAGGCTCATATTTTATGTATACATTATACTGACATATTGGATGATGAGTCACGCTCATACGTAGCAGCGTAGCGCTACGAGACGCTACGTGAGCTACGCCCATTTGTGAGACAATATTAGTAAAGCGAAGCTATATCAGCAGACGAGTAGCTCATTCATCTCATATCTATCCAACACCGAACTATTGCGAGTTACAACGTTAAGTTATGTCGTGAGGAGTGACGGCGGAGGGGCGACAGGATTGGGGTTGGCGGCGGTAACGTCCGTTACCTCAGGCTCGCGATAAACGAAAGACTCCGGGATCGTGTTATGACACGAGAGATTACCCTCCGGAAGGTTTTATCTTACAATAAAAGCACCCAAACTTCTCCTCCTACACTTCTCACACGTCGCGCACATGTCACATTACACTGATTTGATTCACCACCATCTATGACAAATAAAACTTGTTATGTAGTAGATCACACCGAACAGTTTCCAATCGTTAATGTAACGAGGTTGTTCTTTCACAATAATGTATAAAATTATACAATAAGGTACTAAGACCAAAAAAACACGAAGTTGAAAAAGTGTGAAACAAGATTTTCAGGACACTTGGTTGAAAAACGTTACTGAAGAAGCAAGATAATCGATACATAGACTCTACCAAGAAGTCTTTGTTGCAGTTGATAATAATGTCATACGATAGGTACTACTGTTCACAAGTATCAGTGTATAGAGATACACATATTTAAGTTTTAAATGCCATAGTCACGCGTTTTTAAAGTGTTATGGTACGTTTCTATATAACGTGCCCTTCAATTTAACAGCCGTAGTACGCTTTTAAATTAAATAGTCGTTATTAAATAGTCGTTATATTTAAGCAGTCGTCGATAGAAAGTAAGATGCCAACTTTTTTTTCAAGATTTTAGTAAGTAAATATTATGAGCAGTTTGCTGAGAACGGCGTAATTCTCATTGAGTTGCGGCGAACATTAGGCGATAAGCCGCGGAGCCTATACACTGCCTCACTGCCTCCGGAAATAAGTTGCTCAACTTATTTTTGACACGAGCGAGTGCAATTCAGCCAATAACCGAACCCCGACACTGGCGCACCGCTTTGCTCAACTAAAATGGCGTTTTAGAGCTCAATACGTTTTATCGGAGCACAATGAGAGCGTGGTGAGAGCGCTGCACTCAATCTCGAACGGGTACTAACAAACCACACGAATATATCTAATGCTTGTGTGTATGTGTGTGTGCGTGCGTCCATTCGTGCGTGTGCGAGTGTGTGTTTTTTGAGGGGAAAACAATAAATACCTATCATATTGCTACGGTTTTAATGCGCCCCGTATGTCAAGACAGTTTAGCTTGATGTTATTGCTTGTGCTGTTTGATTGAAATAATGACTATTTTGTATGTATGTATGAAACTATGTCTAGATGATATACTGGCCAACTCAAAATAAATCGTGTCACTACGTTTCACACACACAACACACAACACACACGCACATTTTTTGCTTAATACTTCACAGGCTTAGTTTTACTTAGTTTGTTGAAGCAGCTAAGTTTAATAAATTTCGTGAGAAATAAAACGTTTTCACCACATCATTGGATGTGACCGTAAGTCTTTGTTGAATGCATTATTTTTTTATTCATGTTTGTTATCTATTCCTAATAAAAAAAATATTATTGAAACAAAAAATCGACCGCTTACAGCAATGATCTCACTTATCACTCACAGGCACTTGTGGCACGGCGATACTAATTAAATACAAGGTTTTTTGTTACCGGGTTATAGTTTTAAAGCTTGTTCTTTTCTTACTTTACTATAAATTACAAACTTCGATACACAAAGCATTAGCTTTATACACTTTTGTCATACAATAACTAAATTTTGTCAAATTAAGATCACAAAATGTTAAACAAACGTGAGTCAGATGCACATACATGATGGTGGTGGACTGGCAATGGAAAACTCAAACATGCGTGTATAGTCATAAACGTACATACCTACTAGAATTCAAGTAGTGAATTGAAAATCCTCGAAGATTAAATCTTATTTATTAATTACTATATAGGAACATACACACACGGTACCCACACACAGGTACCTATGTATACCATACTTGCTGTATCCCTTAAAGAGTAGACAATTGCAAAGAAGACTTCAATTTTAATCCCAGTTTCATTATTTGGGGAATCTTTTATATGTTACTGAATACACATATCATGCTGATTTAAATTATATCCAAACAGGAAAGAAATGATCCTGTTCACCACAAAGTATTTACTCAGGGTACAATTCGTCTGTCTACCTGAGGAGCCAGCCCGATAGTTGAAAGAGGTTTACTGCGGAGTTATTTGTCGTGGTATTTCAGCCTGTGCGTGTGAGGACTTTTTGAGGCACGATTGAACTTCTTTACAGTGTGTTTCAGACATTTTGAACCTCATCTTTTGAACGTTCTTCCTGAAAAACACCTTAAATATAGCCGGTGTGACCATTTTGCTTGAAAATTGGATATTATAAACTTAGATAATTGTTAAAGTGGAATTCTGTTTCCCCCACACTATATTCGTGACATCTGTTCTGTCTGGCGTCGCACAGATATTCAGTCCGATTTGTATGTCGAATTCTCGACTGGGAATGTGAATAAAAGAAAGTCGCAGTTACGATAAAATGCTAGCTGTAACTCGAGCTTCGCCACCGTATATGTCCGATATATTACCGTATATACGGTTTACGCAATTTTGTAATTTGTTAAATCCTGGTATAGAGATATATTCAAGTCTATTTATTTTGACGTAGTTGTCTTCACTTACAAAGTCTCGTATGTGTCTTATTCGTGTTAAACTAACTCAAACTGATGACAGACGAAACAAAGAATACCGACTTGATCATGTCAAGTACGTATGAGGTTCTGTAGAATGTATTCAGGAAGCGAGTCAATTAAATATCGAATATAGTGGAGCTATTGTTTTGATGAAGCGTGACAATAGCTCATTGTCACGCTGCGTATATATATGGCGTTGGCGTGACACTCCAATGGCAGCAGAGCGCCTTTCCTCACAATTAACGCAATTTAAATCTTTTCCTTCTCAAGAAATTGAACGATTAAGACGCGCTCTAATGGAACACCCATTATTGATCTTAATGAAATAATGGCATCAACGATAATTACGTCCTGCTGTATTAGCTGAACACGATAACGGCCCTTTCGCTTACCCACTTATGCTTAACTCGTTCAGATAGCAATTACTGTCTACTTGAATAGTACACATAAAATAATATGTATTTGTGGCTCAACTTTCGTGTCACAAGACTATACAAAGTAAATGAGACAATAGCTCGACTTGAACTTTTTAATGATTTTTCTTGATTTATTAATGGACATGAAAGATGGGAGAGGTTCCCAATTCGTCGTGATCTTTTTTTTATGTCTAGTTGTTATCATAATAAGTCAGCCGTTTAGCTTTTAGAGGAGGGGGGACGCCCTATTTTAACAAAGATGCCCTACAAATTTTAATAACTTGCAAACGGATACCTAAATAAAATCGTCTCACCAACCTCTCAATGCTTTTAAAGTACCTTTATAATGACATCCCACTCGGTAGGTAGACGCGAGAAAAAAAACACCATGTAAAGTTTCATCTTCCTACCATTAACCGTTTGGACGGTAAGTCAAGGACGGACGGAGTTCAGAACTACAGGACCATATAAATTTAAAAATAAAACATTTTTATCAAAAAAATTACACAACATGAATACAGAAATTATTAGGAATTATGAGATAAAGTTAAATAACTCGCAAATGTATATACAAAAGACCTTAATACAAAATCGTTTTAAAAACCTCTCAATATTTAACCTACAAAACTGTCAAATGTAGACTATTTTTTGATAGGAAATGAAGGTGTCAGAGCATTTGTCTCGATCATATTTGAATCGTCCTCGTATATAGATTAATACACAAAATTAAACTTTAAACAATAATTATACATTAGTAATGTATAATTATTGTTTAAATATATGACTTCCTTGCTTTTTGTAATCTGGTGGTTGGCAACACGAGTTTATCTTTATTTCTAGTGTTGATATCATGAACTTTGCTGGTAAACTTGGTGAATAAATTAATGTTTTTCTTTAAATAAGCTGAATTATCGTAACTGTATTGAGATGCGACTATCATGATACTAATTTCTTTAAATTTTTCCCTCAGCGACTGCCTATAACTAAGATTGTAGATTGTGCGAATAGCTCTCTTCTGCAACACAAAAATACTTTGAATGTGAGCGGCATTGTCCCACAACAAAATACCAAATGACGATACATTATGAAAACAGCTAAAATACGTTAGTCTAGCTGTTACTACATCAGAAAATAAATATTTTAGACATCTTACCTACAGACAACGTCATCTAATCCCAATCTAAGCAGAGCTTGTAGTATGGGTACTGTACTAGACAACTGATATAAATATGTATACATACTTTTTTTGTAAATACATACATAGAAAACACCCAGACTCCGAAACAAATATTTGCGGATCACATAAACATTTGATTCGACCCGGTAATCGAACCCGAGACCCCTTGATCAGCAGCCTCATACGCTAACCACTAGACCAACAAGGCAGTCGTTCAATGTGTGGGTCCCACTGCAGTTTGGAGTCCAGAGTTATAACCAAAAACTTAGTGGTGTCCACAAAGTCCGTAATGGTGATCCGTACTCCTGAATCCTACTCATGTTCTCCATCAGCATCATAAATGTGAATCGGTGATGATGTTTTTAGTAATTCTTTACTATTTCACTATAAAATACTTTTTAGGGTTCCGAAGTTCATAACTCGGAACCCTTATAGATTCGTCATGTCCGTCTGTCCGTCCGTCCGTCCGTCCGTCCGTCCTCGACTTACCGTCCAAACGGTAAGTGCTAGAAAGATGAAAGTTTGCATGAATACGTGTTGTAATTACGTCGACAAAGTGCTACAATATGATTATGAAAAATAATTTTATTTGGGGTACCTCCCCTACACGTAAAGTGGGGATGATTTTTTTTTCTCGAGGCTACCCCATCGTGTGGGGTATCATTAGATAGGTCTTTTAAAAACAATAAAGGGTTTCCTAGACGATTTTTTGATTTAGGTATCCGTTTGCGAGATATTTCACTTTAAAGGGCACTTTTTTGTAAAAACAGGGCGTCCCCCCCCCTCTAAAAGCTAAACTGCTGGCTCAAAAAATCTGAAAAAAATCGTGATGGTGGTCCATGTAATGAGCTTTGAAGGAAAACTATAACCGATTAGATGACTTTCTTAGTTCAGGAGTTATAAAGGCTTATATGGTAAAATGCGCTCACTTGGAAAAAGTCATACAAAATTAACGTATTAATACGTAAACATAACAATTATCTATTGGATACGATTTTAAATCCACATACCATTATAGGTGACTGAGGAACCCTTTCCTGTGCGTGGCCTGACACGCACTTGGCCGATTTTTATTTGATATTTGTTTAAGCGACGGAAACTGGAAACTAAATTAGGACCGAACTGAATTGAACGAGGATCTCGTGGAGGAGGTCTTTTTGAAATTCATGTTAAGTTTCGTGTTAGATAAAGATCAATCGGATAATAAGTATTTCTCGCCACATAGCTCTCAGATACAAAGGTTCTATATTTATAGAACTCTTAAAACATTGGAAAATGAAAGTCCTCGTTCACTGAGTATGTCAAATAGATGTTAAGTATTAACAAATAGATACAAGTCCTAGGCATAACATAATCTTATCGTTTGTTAGCCACAGCACAGTGTGCTTGTGTATATTTTTGTATCTTATTCTTGAAAATAAGCCACTAATATTATTATTTTATTACCACTCAAATTTTTACTTTGTCATCCATAACTTGATTAATATTGTAATCTTGATAAGTACATAAAATAATAATAATTAATTAAAAAAGTTTATTATGATTCTTTTCGCAAGTTGGCAGGTAACATGTTGAGAGCATTGTGTGCGATAAGTTTTTGCTTTGTGTTGCGTGGAAGTGGCTGGAAGTCGAAGTTAAGTTCAGTTTTATGTAAAAGAAAACATCTCATCTCACATTAGGAATAAACATCTTGTGTAACTGAAGACATCGCAAACATACATAGAAACGAACACAAAGAAAACTCACACTCAGTAAAACAATTTATGGAACACATAAAGTGTTTTCCCATGCGGGATTTGAACCCACAATACTTGGCATGCCACTAGACCATCCGTGCAGTCAAAGTGTGCTGTGTGAGTGGTGAGTGTGGCGAGTGGTGAGTGTGGCGAGTGTCAAGTGGCGAGTGGCGGGCGGCGGGCGGCGGGCGCGTGGTCGGGCGGCGGCAGTCCGCGGCGCGCCCCCGCCTGTGCCACTCGCCGCTCGCGTCACTCACTCGCCGCGTCGCGCCATGCCCGCCGTCACCGCCATCGCCGCGTGACCGACTCGCTCCTCACTCTAGCTGACAAAGCTCCGCCGCGATATTGTGCCGTAATATGAATTAACATTGGACTATCTGCGGGATAAGTTGCCTAAGGAGTCATCTGCTTCCATCCGATCTGGTAAATGGCACTATTTTCTGGGTCCCAACTTTTGGATTGTGCCTCGAGAAGCCACCGATTACAGCTGTTCCCTGGATCGCCATCGCCGGGTGCGAATAGATCGTGATTAATGAAGCGGCTGGGAGATCCCTAGCCTCTCAAAGTCCACATCACTGCTGTGGCTAGTAAGATTCTCGGTTATAGTGTCGCAGTGACGTTATACGACAGGCCACACTCAACCATCTCCAAGAGACAACAGAAACTTGAAATTAAATATGTGGCTGAAGTTAACATCGTATTTTAATATTCTTATTGAGACACAGATTTAATACAACCGAAGAATGTGAATGCCACTCTTGACGAATCTAGTGACATTGATTATGTTGTGGTTAGCGCAATGTTGAATAGTGTGCCAGTAACTAAGGTAAACTACAATCTGTCTGGCAGCGCGTCTGTATACCTGTGCGTGGACTTTTCCAAAGATAATGTTATATTTGTTTATCGTAAAGACAACCACGTGGCTTAATGTCTTATACAGTAACGTTGCTTTACGCGACGCCACACATACTCAATGTTGTTTGTTTAATAATTACGGATGTATTTTGTCAAACGGTCACCAAACACCGCACATTAACTCTGCAACATATCTGTACTGTAGTATACATTTCATTTCATTGGGGTCCTTATCATATACATTGTACCAAAGCTGTACCTATTGGAATTGTTATGGGGCAACGATAGGGCGATTTACAAGTTACTTGTGACTCATCATGATTAGCCCAACAAGTCGCAGTCCACTGCTGGAGAATGGATCTTTACCAGTCGCATTGTTGTAATTATTTTTTCAACCAATTATTATTTCACATTATTTCAACCAAGATATACCCATGGACAGACGCCCATAGCTATACGAGTAAACACACATATCAGTGCTCAGCTATTCAAAATCTTGAAAAAAATATGTGAATATAAGATTGCTCAGCTTTCTTGAACTAAACTACAATGCTATTCCGCATTATATCCATGCGATTTAAAAGAGTTGTGTCAACAGAAAACACTGTTCTTAAGTTGACGTGTCAGATAACCAAAACTTTTGATACCAAAATTGAAACCATAGGTGTTTTTGGTTTTTCTCAGGAAATTCGTAATAACAGACCGGAGTTTGGAAGTTTGGCGGTGATTCACGCCCGTGCCTCGGAGATCACGTAAAGCCGCCGGTCCCGGTTGCATTACAACTATTGCAATCGTTATTGGGAAGTCAGTGCCCTCAAATTTACTGATAACTAGTTCAACCTTCGAATTTCAGTTCTCCCTTTGGGTTGTGGAGGTCCGATCCCAGTCCCTCCATGGAAAAACTGATACTCAGGTATAACCGGTTGAAGAAGGTTAGGAAGAAGATGGTGTGTTCCAAATTCCGGCAAAGCTTTTGACACGGTTTCTACCTCTATCCTACTTTGCGACTTAAAGAGCTTCGGTGTAACAGATATCACTCTGCACTTATTTTGTGACTATCTCACAAAAGTGAAGAAATGAAAGAAGCATCATGGCTCTCATCCCATGTGCTCACCTTTAACATGTCTAAAACACACTATAACACTTTCTCAGTAAATATTGTCGCACAGCCTGTGACATCTGGATATTAGGGTTCACAGCTTCCACCCAATAAATACCAATTGTTACCCATCAACATATAAACAGAAGCTCTTGCATTAAGTGTTCACGTATACATTGACTACACACTACGTATTTGAATTCGTAAAATGATTTTTCCCATGAAGAAATTAGAATTATTATTTCTCAGTAGCTCAATACTTTATTGCATATCCACTTTGCGTGGTACATATAAAACCATTCTCCTTAGACTCGAGAGGACACAAAGCGCTTATCTTCTGATCATGCTTTACAAACCTTACCGCTATCCGACTATTGAAAGATGTCTCTGTTCTCAGTGTCTGACAACTCTGTGCGCTTAACTTAGTTTTGCGTGTGTATTCTAAAGCAGGCTACAGACCAACGTTACTCAAGCACAAGCGACGAAAGTATCTGGTCTGTCCACCTGTCCTTACTAAAACAATACTGGGATGCAATCCGGTACCTATACAACCTTATTAGCGAAGCCTACATTAATATCACTCGTTCAAGCTTAAATGTAAAGGTGTAATTAAGAGGTCTCTAAAAGTTGACTTACGATGAGACTAAGCAACTATATTCCAGAAAAACCTATATAGACTCACACAAACACACACATACACATATGTTATTGAGCACGTGTTCTTGCTAGTATCACACTGATATGGGGAATATGTATAAACTTTAAAATTTAGTTATTTGAAAACATCATCTTGTCAATGATAAACCAAAGGAAACGCTATTCAGCCCGCAACCCTTATACTTCGGGTACCACTAGCAAGTCCCACGTGTTAACGCCACAAAAAAGGAAAAACGAAATATACAAAGGGAATTTAAAATTTGCGATACTTTTTTAACAGATCTCGTACGACGTACTTTTCTTATCAAGCCATTCTTAGGCCAAATACAAGTTTTCAGTCTGCCAACGTATCTCTGTATCGCAAAGGACACGCACAATAGAATCTGTAGGGAATTGCATAAACTAATAATAACTAATTTGCCTTAGAGCGATAAGGCCGCCACTTGTACCTTCTAGAAAAAGCTACCGTTGTATGTTACTAATCTGGTGTACAATAAAGAGATATATTATTATTATTAATAACGTATCTCTCTTGGTTCTTTCACAAAATTTGTACCTAGTCTTGCTTCAATACCTCAATAGACCGCCGCAGTGTGGGTCACGATGCTGCCTCGTCTGCATTTGTCTGCATCTGTCCAATGAATGTGGTGAGCACTACTCTTATATTCTACTCGTGAGCCCCATCAGGCAGAGTGGAAAAGCAAAAAGAACCAGAGTCTTTCAGACGGACGAAGCGTAGCGTTTTGGTTTAAGTGCTCACCTTGCTACTTTCAACTGCGTTGAGTGTTGTGGATTCTAATTTCGCACTTTGTGTGATCCAGAAATCATTATTCTGATCTATGATATCTGTGCTCTTTGTGTCCACTTCGTGTATGTTTGTAGATTCTTCGTGACCTTGACTGCCTCGGTGCCGCAGTGATAGGGTATTCGACTGCTGTGCTTGATGTGTCGGGTTCAATTCCCAGGTCGGACCAAATGTGTGTGAGATCCGCAAATATTTGTTTCGCAGTTTGGGTGTTCTCAATGTATATACTTACAAGCTCTGCTTAGAATGGGACTAGATGACGTTATGTGTAAGATGTCCGAAATATTTATTTATTTCCAAATGAATATTCCTAGTCCGGGAGATGTTTTTTAAGAAAAAATAATTTCATTATAATGTAGACCTATATTAGTCACATCATTTTGTAATGCTTTCCACGTTCGATCTGAGAACAATAAAAAAATTGCTAAATCTGCAATCGCAATAATGTCACTAATCGCGCAATACTCAAACAGACGAAATCCTGTAGTAGTGACGAACAGACAGTCATCAAACTTTACCTAAGTATACCGAAGGAATACATCAGAACCGGCATGACCCAACCATTGTAGGCTCGCACCTTGTTACCTCCCGACAAAAGACTCTTAAGTACTTTTTTCAGGCGGCCAAAGAAGCGTTCCCGCAATGTTTGTTTCATATTAGATTTCGGTATTCCCAAGGACTGTGAAAAACCTAGATACTTGTAGGTTTCGGTGGCAGAAAGAGATCTGAGTTTTGTTGAATCTGAAAGTTCTATTCCTTCAGATTCTACAATCACACCTTTCTTCACATACATGACTGCACACTTGTCTACACTTTTGATGGAATTACTAAAGTTTTCAGTGACCTTTAGTAACGCTGTCAATTGTAATTTAGTGGAGGCCAGAAGTTACAAATCATCCATGTAAAGAAGGTGGGATATAACTCGATCATCTTTCTGCAACCTATAGCAGGGCCGGATTTACCATATAAGCTGAAAAAGCTGAAGCTTGTGGCGGCAAAATTAGGGGGGCGGCAGATTGGCCCAAAAAACATTTGGTACAGAAAAAAGTAAGACACAAGTCTTTTTTTTTAAAGACCCCTCTCAAGTCAGGAATATAAATCCTGTGCCGCGGGGGCTTTACAATTTGTGTGTCTCACAAAAGTGTTTTTCCACGTAGGATTTGAACCCATGACAAGACATGCTCCAAGGGCAGTAGAAATTAGCGTAGCGACCACATAAAAAACTTTTTTTTTGGACGTGTGGAAACCCCCTCGAGCCGACACCCTACCGGGGCTTGCGGCGGGGCGGTTTGTCAGAATCGGACCGACTATACCCACACGGTGTTCCACTCTGCGCCTGAAATAGGATGGATGCAGGAAACATGTAATAAGCCATGTGAACCCCTCCCAGTGCCTCCTCTATGGCGACGTTCGGCACATGCGGACATCACCTCCTCACGGCTCCACTGAAGCGGATGACAGCTGGTAATCAAAGATATCTCCTCCGGTGGCTGCAGTGAGACCCGAAGCTGCGCCGCCCATGCGGAACAAAACACCGCGTGTGCTGGGCTCAGTCCCGGGGAGTGTGCAGGCAAAGGTGTACGCCGCCTCGGTCGATACGGTACGGTAACCATGTATGACTCTATTCGCCAAAATTCTTTGGGGTCACCAGAGGTGTGCCCTTTTTCGGCGGTCAAAGCCGCCGCCCACACCAGTGCATCGTACAGTGCCGTGGACCGGACAACTCTGGTGTCGCGATACTGGATCCACCCAAACTGGGCAAAAGTCGTCCAAGAGCGGAGGCAGTATCAACCAGCTTTGGGGCAAGTTGACGGAAGTGCTTGTCAAAGAACCACCTACCGTCCAGGATCAGGCCCGAATACTCCATCTGGGCCCGGACCAGTACGAGGACCAATTTGAACACGATGGAGGCACCAGTGAGTGGCCCACGACTGGGCCCATGGAACAAAAAGGACTCCGTCTTATCCAGGGCCACCAGTAAGCCGAACGCCTCAATGCGCCCAACCACCAGGAGGACTCCTGTGGTGGCCTGGCGCGCCACCTCCTGAAAATTCGCCCCACTAGCTGTAGCCAGAGTATTATTGGCGTAACAGATTACGCCCAGCCGGGGGGGGGAAACGCTCTCGAAGGGTCGTATCACATGTTCCACAGGAGTGGTCCGAGGACAGACCCCCGCGGAACACGACTAATCCCGTCGTCTCAAAACACCATCTCCGTCCTCGTATATGACGGTACGCTCCTCTAAATAGTGTGCCACACGCCTCAGGTCCTCTGGCACTCCATGATGGAGGAGTGCTTCCCTGATTCAGCTAAATACCAGACTATTGAAAGCGTCACGGCCACTGCACGCCGCCACTGTTAACTGCCTCTTCGGTCACGGCCCTCAGGCGCAATATGGCATCGACCGTCGAACGCCCCTTCCAAAATTTGGGCGTCCAACAGATCGGGGCCCACCTCGTATAGGTGCCGGACGATACGGGCTGAGAGCACCCTCTTAAACAGCTTACCCTACCTCGTGTAAAACACGATGGGCCCATAGGCTGTGTCCGAATCGGCAGACCGTCCTGACTTCTGGATTAAGACCGGCTTTTTGAACTACCAGCTCTCAGGGAAGCGTCCAAACGGCATGCTAGCGTCCAAAACATTCCTGAAGTGGTCTGACATATGGTCGAGGGCTCGGGTCAGTAGTCGAGCTGGTACCCCGTCCGGCCCAGAGGCGAGGTTTTTGTACGCCTTATAAGTAGTGCAGTAAAAACAAAGCTTTGCTTTTCTTATCTTAAAAAAAAAAAAAGTTTAAAAAAAATCTATTTACTAGATATTTTCTAAAAAAGGGAATTAACTTTATAGTGAACAGTGTATCTAACTTTAGAAGTCAGTATGGGCGGCAAAAATTGTATAGCTTTGGGGCGGCAAATGTGTAAATCCAGCACTGACCTATAGCCTAAACCTGAACCCTCTAAGAGAGTGCTAAGAGGGTTCAAGGCCAGACAAAACCACAAGGGACTCAAACTGTCACCTTGAAAGATGCCCCTCTCGATCTTTATAAGTACGTCGTTTACCGCAGTTTGGCGACATCCAGGATAGCGAAGGACTGTCCTCCATTGCCCCATACATGACTTCAAGAAAGTGCATAGAGTTGTATCAATTTTATACAATTCCAGCACCTTCAAAAGCCATGAATGTGGGACCGAGGCATATGCCTTCTTGTAATCTATCCAACATGTCGCCAAATTCTTACGATTACGACGTACCTGTTGGCTAATGGTCATATCCACGATAAGGAGCTCTTTAGTGCCACGGGTCCCACTTCTACATCCATTCTGAAATACGGTAATAATAATAATACGGTAAGTATTATTATTATTACCATTATAAAAAAAAACTTATTTTTTGAACCAGCCGTTTAGTTTTTAGAGGGGGCAGGCGCCCTGTGTTTACATAAAAATGCCCTTTAAAGTGGAATAAATCGCAAACGGATTCCTAATTCTAAAAATCGTCCACAAAACCTCTTAATGATTTTAAAAGACTTGTCTAATGATAACCCATACGATGAGGTAGCTGCAAGAAAAAAAACCATCCACACTTTACGTGTAGAGGAGGTACCCCAAATAAAATTATTTTCATGATTTCATTGTTGCATTTTTTTGACTCATCACTCCACTCGCTCTGGCTTATGTTTTTGACGTAATAAAAACACATATCCATGCACAGTTTCATCTTGCTAGCACTAACCGTTCCAACGGTTAGCCGAGTACGGACGGATGGACGGGTTATAACCAGAGCCGTTTCTAGTGAGTGAAAGAGTGTAGAGTTACCTAGTGTACTGAATATACACTATACCCACTATATGTATAGTAAACAAATCGCAGCAGCAAACTTTGTAATATTCTTGAGTGTTATATTAAAGCTGAGCTGTGTACACATATAACACATGTCAACACTGTCTGATGAAACACGCCACAGCCAGCCACGCAGCGTCAGGTATAATGTGTTGATATCGTACAATTGTACCTTGCGCTCCGCCAAATTAAAAGACTGTGCTATTAACAAAAGTCAGACAGATCCAAAGGACGAAATAGTTTTAGTTACATGATATTACATATATCTCATGTTAACACGTTAACAGTCCTATGAGCCCACTGTGGGCTCACGTCATGTGTATGACTCCAGGTCCGTGAACCCACATTGGGCCCACACCTATTGAGTAACTTGTTCTGTTTTTTTTTGGGCACGTACCAGTTAGATCTATTAAGTTTTAGGACTTGTGAACAAGGTATTTGTTGTGAGAAAACCATCAAAACAATCAATACAATCAATACAATCAAAACAATACAATATAGTCACTAACTGTTTGGACTTATGTAATAGTTTTGTAATATTGTATGGGAACTGTGAAGGTGTTAAATTTAAATTCACACTACCGGCTGCTCCGCTCAGAACTACGTACCTAAGTACCTACTTAAAATTTACAAATACTCACTCTTCACTTTAAGGAGACTAAATGAATAAAGTGTGCCCAAAAGAAACGTATAGACGATGCCGAATACAAATAATTGTCTTATGATGAACTAGCCGCCCGCCCCGGCTGCGCACGGGGACTTATATGTATTTAAGAAAAAAAAACGCGTGGCACTCGGGGAATGCCGCGGTAAAGCTATTGCATAGCGTTTTTTATCAACTGAGGTAATTTCAATAATTTATTTTTTTCTTTATTATTAGTTCAAGTTTACAAAACAATATACACTGTGTTTTTACCAACATACATTCTAACACTATTATTGCCAAACAATATAATCATCCTATTAACCGAAAGACAATGACAACTAAACAGGAAACTTAATAGTAATATGAGCATATCTATGGAATAAAAAATAGGTGTGTTTGCGATTCAGACACGATAGAAGTGAAACTTCAGTAAATCGACAAAAGAATGAGATGAATATATAAATATAATAAGGGTAGGTTAATTACAAAGTTTGTTTGTTTAAAAATGATATAAAAGTACTCACAAACACTGTTAAATAATAACACACCACGCTAACTTCTTACTAAAAAGCTGTAATACGCAGCCGCATACAGTGTACAGTATTAGCTCACGTACGTTTCACATATACTAACACACGTTAAATGCTCAAATACAAGCAAGTAATAAACAGTGTGCAATATACATACACACCGACATTTGCTCTCGCTCTGGCTTGCCTTGACTTGCCCGTCTACTTGCCCGTCTACTTGCCCGTCTACTTGCCCGTCTACTTTCCCGTCTACGTGCCCGTCTACTTGCACGTCTACTTGCCTATTTACTTGCCCATTTACTTGCCCATTTACTTGCCCATTTACTTGCCTACATACTTGCCCTTGTCGCACTGCAGTTACAATCATTTTCTATCCTTTTTTAACACGGGGTATTAGGTTTTTCGTTACGGAATTTCTTGATTTGGTTGCCGCGCTCAAAGCCCGCGATAAAAACTATACAAGCTTATAAATTTATGAAATTATAACACACGTTTCGCAAACTTTACATGCTTAGAACAGTCGATTAAGTGAGTTTTTGACAAAAAAATAATTGTAAATCACACATTTGGGATTTATTATATATGTACATATTTACATAAACATCACTCCAAACTTATAACACCCCTCACACTTCGTGTTGAGCCTTATTAAAAATCGTATACTATTTTGATATCATTATTACATATTTTTTTAGTATGATCTTTACTATTTACAACATTTTAATAGGTACTTGAAACTTGACTAAAACATTCATTTAGTAGGTAATTCGAAGGCATGAATCTTAGAACTTGTTGAAATATTTATTTATTTAAATATTCGTTTATAAATACGTCGTCCGATCTCACAAATTTTTTTTCAATGCGATTGATTCAAAACTCTAATTGATATGCGGTATCTAAAACTAGCTTTGGGCCAATTTTAGTAGACAGTATAAGCCCTTAAATCCTTTTAGCAAAGTTCTGAAAATACCATAATTGTAAAAATAGTAAATTTGAAATCAATAACACCGTGTTTGTAATTAAAGGAAGGAAGGAAAGGGCGTTACTTATATATATTTCAAAATATATAAAATATGTACATTTGCTCGTGACTCTGTTCACATTCCATATTAATTCCCTGTTTTATTCTATAATTATGAAATGGTATGCTTGTCTAATCCCTCATAGCCTCTAAACTATAAGCCAGAATTGGCAAGTGAGGTATCGTTGAAAGTCTTTGTATTGTCTGCTTATTATAGGCCATGTGTACGTTGACACCGTATGCAATGGGGCGCCCTAAATCGGGTATAAGTTTTAGCACTCGCTTGTAACTTTGTTCGTATTTATTCGACAATTGTGATATTTCTATGGCATACTTGTCTGTTCTCTTGTATCATAAGAATCATCTCAATTGTCCGCTATTTATAGGCTATGTGTGGCGTGTCATGTATCCAATATGGCGCCCTATGGCGGAAAATAAAAGTAAGATTAGTAAATAAATTAACATTAGCTGTTTGGTATCATTAGAAAGGGATTTACTAGTACATTTCAAATGTAAAGCATTTATTAGTAACTTGCTGGCCTGAAATATTAATGACATAAGCTAGAAGTACCTCTAGACGGTAAAGCGGTGAAGGCGGCACCAGTTTCATAACTGGCCAATACTGCCTACCATACATGCCTTCAGGATTATGTTGTTATATTATGTGCGTGTAGGTCTAGTCGTTGTGTTGTTGTGTATCCAGTAACGCTGGGCTCCACACATAACAACAGCTCTCTTATCTCGATATACCAATATTTAACTAAAACTTTTGTTAATAATATACTTGATCTATTGGAATAGAAAATCTAATTAAAAATTGAATAACGGGCGCATAAGGTCAGCTAAGGTTAGACTTCTGTGACTTTTACACAGAGAAAAATATAAAGAAAGAAATAGAGAAAAACATAAGTAATTTTTCTACCGCTATACGGCTATACGGTTTTACCGCTCGTGGTCACAGGTGACCACGAGCGGTATAACTCGTTCGAAACGTCGTAAAGTAGAAGGTATCGTAACCTTTTTAGGGTTCCGAAGTATATCATTCGGAACCCTTATAGATTCGTCATGTCCGTCCGTCCGTCCGTCCTCGACTTACCGTCCAAACGGTAAGTGCTAGAAAGATGAAACTTTGCATGAATATGTGTTGTAATTACGTCGACAAAGTGCTACAATAAAATTATGAAAAATATTTTTATTTGGGGTACCTCCCCTACACGTAAAGTGGGGATGTAATTTTTTTCTCGCGGCTACCCCATCGCGTGGGGTATCATTAGATAGGTCTTTTAAAAACAATAAAGGGTTTTAAAGACGATTTTTTGATTAAGGTATTCGTTTGCGAGAAATCCACTTTAAATGGCACTTTTTTGTAAAAACAGGGCGTCCCCGCCACCTCTAAAAGCTCAAAAAATCTGAAAAAATTCGGGATGGTGGTCCATATAAAAAACTTTGAAGGAAAACTATAACGGATTAGATGACTTTATTAATTCAGGTGTTATGGAGACTTAACTTGTAAAATGCGCTCACTTGGAAAACGTCATACAAAATTAACGCATTAATACGAAAACATAATAATTATCTGTTAGATACGTTTTTAAATCCACGTATCATTATGGGTGACTGAGGAACCCTTTCCTGTGCGTGGCCTGACACGCACTTGGCCAAATTTTTAAATTTAATCGCGAATAAGTCCCGCTTACAGTAAAGAACATGAGTAAGTATAGTTTTCTTTGATGGAACTTAAGTAAACAATAATAGCTTTATCAAGAAAAAAAAGGGCATCACGTTGCTGATCTAAGAAAAAAAAATCTCATTAAAGTACTGAAGCCAGAAGATAAAGAGACAAACCGTATCAAATTCCTCAAAAGAAACTCATTTGTCATATAAAGCGAAGAACTACATTCCTCAAGTTCGTTCGCAAGATTCAATAAGTTTTCGAACGCAGCGTCTAAGTTCTTGGAAAAAAGATGCTTTCAAATAATAATCTTAGAAAGTCCGAATACAAAACAAAATATGTACCTTCATACTTATATTACCTTTCAAATACGTAATCTAGAGTCCCCGTCGACCAGGCAATCACGGTTTGAATATATGAGTAACATGCCTGTGAAGTAAGTGATCTAGAGTCTCCTTCGACTAGCTAACGACTAGAGTCTACGAATATTGAGCTTTAGAAATTCTTGCAAATGAAACTCCTACGTCCAAGGTGATACTGCAATAAATGCAGATACGCACAACTAAGAACCACCGAACTCTCATATTTTTGTTTTTTGTCAACGCTACTTCAGTCAGTTCAGTGGTATCGGAATAAATCTGTTACATGTATGTAAAAAACATAACATAAAAATTTAATGACTGTATGCAATGGATACGTCAAACACGGAAATCAAGTAAAAGTCTCATCAACCGATTGTTCCAGAACCTCCGGATGAATTAAAAGCATTGTCCAAGACTGAAGTAAGACTCGTGTCTAGGATAGTACCTATAATTAAAATAATAAGACTAGGGTTCCGTTTCTGACAAAACATATTTAGAGGATATACCGTTTTGTTTGCTCAACAAGTAGAAGAAATCCCTGAACAACTACCACTATCGATTGAGCAGTATGGTTTCACCACACACCGTGTTATTGAAACATAAAAAAATGTTAACAAGGTCAAGGAACTTAGAGTGAACCTAGACAACATCCGTTCAGCTTTAAATCGGCTTGTAAACTATAATCATCTCCATAGAGGCGTTTCTCTTCACTTTGATCGCCTACAAAATTCAGTAAATGATAAATCGAAAAAACTGTGAAATTTCATGATGGTAGTCCATGTCATCTTCCGAGCCTTTATTCCCAAGTTTATTTGGGGTCGGCTACTAGTTTAACCGGTTTTACCTGAATTTCAGTTTTTCCTCGGAGCGACTGGCATCGGACCTCCGCAACCCTAAGGGAGATCTGAAATTCGAAGATTGTACTAGTTTTCAGTATATTTGAGGGCACTGACTTCCCAGTAACGATTGCCATAGATGTTCATGACAACCGGGACCGACGGCTTAACGTGCTCTATGTATAACTAGCTATTATGGATAACTACGGAACCCTATTCTATGCGTGGCCTAACGCGTACTTGGTCGATTTTTGGGTCATACAATCTTTATAACATGTTTCCAAAGCCTACTAGAATTATAAATAAACTAAATTCTACATTCTGATCACAGTAGGCAGATGTGTGTTTTTGCTACGAAAACAAAATGGCGGTAACATGAGATATCATTGTGGTGGCTAACACTGACTCGTATGGAAAATGTTAAAAATAAAATGCTCTGTAATATGGGGTATATTACAGAGCATTTATATACTTAGATTATAGTGACGATCTCTATCAATGATACGAGTATAATGCTTTCTACCCATGTTTCTACCATGTATTGTTCACAATTTAAATCAACTTTTACTCCTAAGAAGTTGACAGTTGAAGGTGCTTTATCCTTAGTATTTTCCTTGAAAGTTCAATATGAGCTACTGTCATGATTTTTTTCCAATTTTTTTAGCCAGCCTTTGGGGGGGGGGGGCTATATTTGAAAAATGGTTTTCAAAACCTTACACGATGAGGTAGACACGAGAAAAAAAATCATCCCCACTTTACATGTAGTGGAGGTACCCCAAATACAAATATTTTTATAATTTTATTATAGCACTTTGTTCACGTAATTAGAATACATATTCATGCAAAGTTTCATCTTTCACACCAACTAACACCAACCGTTTGAGCGGTAGGTCGAGGACGGACGGACGGACGGACGGACATGGCGAATCTATAAGGGTTCCGAGTCATGAACTATGGAACCCTAAACCCTAATCACACTATAATTACTTGAAGTTTACAAGTAAGTTTATAGGATAGTAAAAGCACAATACAATATTTAGCTATGATGAACTTTAAAGGAAAACTATAACAGATTATATACCTTGTTAGTTCAGGAGTTATAAACTTGTGAAATACGCTTACTTGGATAACTTCTTACTAAAATAAAGAAATAACATAACAATTATTTATTAGACACGATTTAAAATCCACATGCCACTATGGGGTGTCTACGGAACCCTATTCTATGCACTGACCTGACACGCACTTGGCCGATTTTATTGTATTTGAAAGTGTGAGACACTATAATTGTTGTATACATACAAGATGTTGTCTTTGAATTCCTTTCATCTTATATTCCTTTGTTAAAGTGAGTGTAGTCTAGGCTTGTAATGTAAGTTCAGATTTAGTATCTCTCTGATGGTGTTGAGTGTTTGTAGTGTTTATACGACCTACCCAAATGTACTGCGGAAGAACGGGTGTCATGTTCCTCCAACACAAAAGGAGGAACCTCCGACCAGGCGAAGTGATCATGCCTGGCGGGCTACTGCCCAAACAGTTGATGTTGGGATATTGTATAAATGCTAATCAACGCGATAATTTTTCTCTCGCAGTTCCGGATTAGTACTTACTCCGAATAGTTCACTCCATGTTATTTCTTCGTGGTTCAGTGAGACTTGGGTAGATGGAATGTATGTGGAAGTCGCCACAGTCCTGAGGGCGGTAGTGTCGCATAGTTTATTTTTAATCGTGTTCACGGACTTAAAAAAGAGTGCGCTGTGGTTTGTTTCGGCATTTCTTTGCAAATTTCATTTCTTGTTTTGACGTGTATAAATATCTGTCGAAGGTTTACATGCTATTATTAGTTTTATTACAGAAATATCAACAAAAAAAGTTGCTGAAATCAATTGGCGAGGTCTATGTTCAGCAGTGGACTGCGATAGGCTGATGATGATGGTGATGAAATATTTTTTTTATTTCTGTTATTCATTTTATTTATTTTTATTTAATGTCTTTATGTATATACAAAAATAAACAAGAAAGTAAAGAAATTTAACCTTATTTGAAATGGAAACACCTTTTATTTTGACAGTCTCAAACTCAATCCAACTATCGCCGTTCGATCGAAAAAAAGCTAAAACTAATTGTTATGATGATGTATCATTTTCAAATAACGTTAACTATCACAGGTGACTGTGGTTTTATTCATTTCCTAATTTACACAGTTTCAAAAAAATAATCTGCCACTTTTCAAACACACTAGACATTTTTTTTAAACGTAGGCGCTCCACCTAAGTGTATTTTGTTGTATGTGTGCGCAGAGCGAGGGCGAGGGCAGGCGGGGACGGTGCGGGGTCGGTGCGGTCGCGGTGAAGGGTCGCGGCGCGATGCGCTGACGCCATGCAGCGGCGGACATGCCGCGCCGTGCCGCGCCGCAGCACGCGGCCCTGCTGCTCGTGCTCGCGCTCACCTCGTGCGCGGGCAACCCGGACGCCAAGCGCCTGTATGACGACTTGCTCTCCAACTACAACAAGCTTGTCCGGCCGGTGCTCAACGTCAGTGACGCGCTCACCGTGCGTATCAAACTCAAGCTGAGCCAGCTCATCGACGTGGTTAGTACATGCGTACAGTACTTCTTATGCCTCATACCACTTTCAAACGATATATTTAAAAACCATATATTTAAAGACGAGATTCTCAAGTTACTTGTTTCTATTTCAGAACTTAAAGAACCAAATCATGACAACCAATTTATGGGTGGAGCAGGTAAGTGCCTTCCGCGATGACTTTGGTTTTCACGCCGAATCGACGAATTTCTCAAAGAATTTGCATTATAATCAATATTTCCAGAGTTGGTACGATTACAAGCTCTCCTGGGAGCCGCGGGAGTATGGCGGTGTGGAAATGCTACACGTACCCTCCGACCACATTTGGCGGCCAGACATTGTGCTCTACAACAAGTGAGGTCCTTAACGATATGCATTGTAGTAAACATGTCGCTTGATTGATAACTCATTTATCATTGCCTTCAGTGCCGATGGCAACTTCGAGGTGACCCTGGCTACAAAAGCGACGCTCAACTACACGGGCCGTGTCGAATGGCGCCCGCCAGCTATTTACAAGTCATCCTGCGAAATCGACGTCGAGTATTTCCCGTTCGACCAGCAAACCTGTGTCATGAAGTTTGGTTCTTGGACCTACGATGGATTCCAGGTGAGCATTTGTAATATATGCGCCCTTGGGGTGACGCATACATACAGTGGGGAGGTTAAGGGAGGGATCAAAATGTATGAGCTGAGGGGTGTTAAGGAAGGGTACTCACTTACTCACTCATGGTTGTTGCCGTCCACAACACGGCAAGGCAAGCAACGAGCTGATTTGAGTTATTTCAAACACTCGCGTTTACTGTTTGAGCAGAATATAGTTTTACCTCACTTCCTACTACTAAGTCCTCGCTTCTCAAGTTCAAGTCTTTCACGCAAACGTCACTCGCTTGTCACTTTGACATTTGCGTTTCGTTCCTGCAGACGTATCGCTAGTGGCGAGAACAGCATTGTTACAGACCATTTACGCCTTTTAATGGGAATTGTTACTTATTATTATTTTTGATGTCATAAGGTGGACCTGCGACACATCGACGAGGCGCGCGGGACCAATATTGTGGAACTTGGAGTTGACCTCTCCGAGTTTTATACTTCCGTAGAATGGGATATCCTCGAGGTGCCAGCAGTCAGGTAGCTATATTAATGAACCCTATTCTGATCTAATGCTATGTAACTTTGATCCTAACCTAACCCGCATGCTATTATTGCATTAAAGAAACGAAAAATTCTACACGTGTTGTGACGAGCCTTACCTGGATATTACGTTCAACATCACGATGCGGCGGAAGACGCTCTTTTACACAGTGAACTTGATTATCCCGTGCATGGGCATATCGTTCCTGACCGTGCTGGTATTTTACCTACCTTCGGACAGCGGCGAGAAGGTGTCGCTGTCCATCTCCATCCTGCTCTCGCTGACCGTGTTCTTCTTGCTGCTGGCTGAAATCATTCCGCCCACTTCTCTAGTCGTGCCGCTGCTCGGAAAGTTTGTGCTCTTCACCATGATACTCGACACATTCAGGTAATCATCAGATATACTTATTGCACGCACATATTACATACACACACTCGACAACCTTTTTAAAACATTCTGCTTCTAAATGTGACTAGAGTATCAATATAAAATTAATTAAAGCATTAATGCAACAAAGTCACCTCTATTTTACACTTGAGTCCATTGATTGTCCACTAAACAACAAATACATACGGCCACCTACTACTATTTAACTTGCATAAATAAAAAGTATCCGCCAATAACTGAATACCAATTTCATGAAAATAACAAAAAAAATGCAAACGGTTGAGTATCGTAATTATTATGCGGGTTTGATTACACATCAATCTTATTGCAGCCGAATGTACGATTTGGCTACAAATGCTTGCGTGTGATTTATTAAACAATTACAATAACTCCATGACGAATTTGTTGAATCTTTGCCCTTTTTTACTATTAACTCTCTCTCTCTCTCTCTGGAGTCGTTCCCTCATGTCTGAGGATCGTGGTGAGCTTCAGGGTTGCATCTGGAACGGATGATCTTCCTCCACCGGTTCCTGTCCAGCGCGTCTCTTACAACCGAGTACAATTTAGAGGTCGACGAGTCCTTTACTTGATTGGTCCATCTTGTTGGTGAACGACCGCGCGATGTTTTGCCTTCGATCACCACGATCATATTTTCCAGATTTTCGACGCCTCTGCGCCTGTCGCCTTACTATTAACTTTACAAGAGAAATTTCTCTTTTTGTAAACTCCCTAACTAGGTCCCTTCATGTTAAGCGGTGGCTGCGCCAATGTACGCGCTGCTCCGACCAACTTTAGGACTAGACTTCGGAAGTGATCTCCGAAATCCCATCAACCTTCTAGTACGAGCCCCAGATACCTCATAGAGGACTCGATGCCAATGCGAGTGCCTCCTACTATGAGGCTGGATCGAGCATACGGCTTACTCCGAGAACTATGAAAAAACAGAGCATCGGAGTCATGCAGAGTCACCCCTAGACCCAGCTGCCGAATTTGCCCCACAACTTGGCCTTCAGAGTTGCCTCTCGGTGTGTTTTGCCGCACTCCTTCCCAAGGGACAAGGAACTATTGGCCAAATTGTAAGAGTATAGTCCCTATGTCTCGTAGATAAAACCGTTTGCTACTTAGAGCGCAAGCTTGTTTCTTAAATTACAATTTTGAAAAATATTAAACTCATGAAAACCTTTGTAATGGTATGTCCGAAGGGTATAAAATAAAAAATAATTTAAAAGTAATTATATGGACTTGAATATACAGTAATTTATTTGGTTAAGAAATAATACCAAGGTGTTAAAACTTATTCTTACTTTGCTGGGCGTAAATATTGAATATTTTACCATGAAAAGTAGTTATTTTGACATAACTCTAAAATAATAGTTAGACATGGTATCGCGGACTTTTATGTAGATATTGATGTTCTCTATAAAAATGTAGTACATCACTGTGCTCTATTGTCAATAGTTTTTGCATCGTACGCAAACTAATTCTTTTATTAGGTATTAATTCTTAATACGAGGATTACATTGTCAAAGTTTTTATACGGATCCCGATCTTTTTGAAAACATTGTCCTATGCCGTCATGTACACAATTGTAATAGTGAAAGGATTTTTCAAATCGGTACAACAGTTTCGAAGCCTAATCATTTCAAATCATTCATCATTTCATTTCATATAAACAAACAATCAAATATTTCCTCTTTATAATATTGTGGTATATGTTGTTATTGGTATGGGTTGTAATAAGTTTGAAGAGATTTATGTGTAAACATCATAACACCTATGGATGGAATGGATTCTGAATGATTGTTTTGTCAAAAACAGACAATCGACTGATCTAAGTACGGAAAGTCTGTCAACAGTGTTTTATAATTTATACATTTGTTATTTTTTTGTCAAATACCTATAAGTCCCCATTTAGGGAGACCGCACACTAGCGACTTTTAGCATCGGCGATCGGCTACTAGTCGCTTTTTAGAAGCAAAATACGGCGACCGTACGCTCTACACCGCACACTTAAAAACGCCAAACGCGGAGATTGAGTCGCTTTTTAGAAGCGCGACTCAGCAGCTGAACGCTACTCTCCGCACACATTCGGATGCCGGTAGCATCGATTTGGCATCTGAGCAGTCGCTAAAACGCGCGTTTCCGATACCGCGATCGAACGCAGGAAGTCGCTAAAACGCGATGCAGCATCGATGCAGTCGCCAAATCGCCGATCGCCGATGCTAAAAGTAGCTAGTGTGCTGTGGCCCTTAGTGAAATGATCCTCGGTGACCGGGTTTACGTCTAGTGTTAAATGTCTAAATATGGGAAGGCCAAATTTACCATATGAAGAGTCAATGAACATAGAAAGTACACTCTTTCAGCTTTTGGACCTGTTGAATTGTTCAACAATAATACGAGAACAAAAGTGTGTAAATTTTCAAAAAATATAGTGATTCGGGCTTATATTGGTATAATTTTAATAAATTATACTCGGTAATTATTTCCAATCACCATATCACTCGGCTAAGGCGTTGTTCGCGTTCTACGATATAACCGCATTTAGGGCCGCGGGACACAACTACTATATATATTACATACATTTACAACTTGATCAATCGATGTCGATGACAACTCAAACGAATTTTCTACCATCCAAATCTAGTTTATCTAAACCAAATGCAATTTCTGTAAATGTTCCTTTGATAGTTATTAGCTTTGAGAGCGGTGATGTAGCGGATGGGGCGGTGGGACTGAACATGTTATTATGTAGTATCGTGCGTGCCTTGCAGCATCTGCGTGACGGTGGTGGTGCTGAACGTGCACTTCCGCTCGCCGCAGACGCACACCATGACGCCCTGGGTGCGGCGCGTCTTCATCCACGTGCTGCCGCGCCTGCTCGTCATGCGCCGCCCGCACCACCGCGTCGACCCGCACCGCAGCCGCTTGTTAGTACATACACTGTCACGCACTCTACGATCACATATTAACTAATTTTAGGATCACTCCGACCATACAAAATGTGGTTTATTTCTAATATGTAATTCACTATATTTTTACAATCGTTTGGAAATCGGTCGCAAAAACAACGTGTATGTAATGAATTTTCAGCGCCGGCTTGGTCACCGGAGCAGGTGAAAGTGCTCCATGGGACGAGGACTCCCCGCTGGGCGGTGCGGATGGTGCGGGGGGTGCGGGGGGTGCGTGCCGCACCTGCCTCGTGCACGACGCGCCCGCGCTGTGCGACGCGCTGCGGCGCTGGCACCGCTGTCCCGAGATCAACAAGGCCATCGACGGCATCAACTATATCGCTGAGCAGACGAGAAAGGAGGAGGAGTCCACCAGGGTCAGATGTGATATCCTTTTATTTTATTGACTATTTGTTAAATCGTTTGTGTTTCGCGCTCACTCATAGAGTGGATGCTCGGTCTCGTCTGTTCGAACTGTTGTCTACATGTTACACCACATCGCTTGTTACAGGTGAAGGAGGATTGGAAGTACGTGGCGATGGTGCTGGACCGTTTGTTCCTGTGGATTTTCACACTGGCTGTGGTGGTGGGTTCGGCGGGTATCATCCTGCAAGCGCCCACGCTGTACGACGAGCGTGCGCCGATCGACGTGCGCCTGTCGGAGATCGCGTACGCGACGGCCAAGCCCCGACCGCCGCCGCCGCGCTAGCCTCCCTCTTCCATCGCCGGCTGTGACTCGTCGGGAGGGCGGCCGAGCCGCGTCCGCCGCACTTTTTATAGTTTATTTGTTACGGGGATACAGTGACACCCTCAATGTCCGTTGTATTTTTCCGGCGTCGTGGGTCGCCGCTAAAAGTAATTTTACGATGTTGTAAATAATATACATACATATTATAGTTTATACGACGAAAGACGAGTTCGAAATAAGTCGAATTTCTTTTGATAGAGACGAAATAAAACGATTATTTATAAATTGACATTTTATTATCCCATTAGTTTATAATGAAGTTTAGAACAGAACGAACGCAATAAAAAAAACTCGCTTATATCAGATCCAAATTAAAAAAACCTTCAGTGTTAGATAGCCCAGTTCTCCGGCTGGAAGGAAGCCAGGCTGGTTCTCATCCAGAAACCTGGCAGGGCTGCAGACTCTCGGCGTTCCGACCGATATGTCTGTTGGATGAGGTAGCGAAACCCTTTGAAAGAGTCATCGCTGCCCGTATCGTCCAGCACCTGTCGCGAGTGGGCCCCTACCTAGCAGATAGTCAATTCGGCTTCCGACAAGGCCGTTCAACGCTGGACGCGATCGAACGTGTCCGCTCCTTGTCGGAAGAGGCTGTCTGTCGGGGTGGAGTGGCGTTGGCGGTCAGCCTTGACATAGTCAACGCTTTTAACTCCCTCCCGTGGTGGGTCATTAGAGAGGCGCTGGTATACCACCAGTTGCCCTTCTACCTACGGGACATCATCGGGGCCTATCTTTGCGATAGGTCTATAGCCTATATGGGTCGGGACGGCGAAGAACATCACAGGGAGGTCACATGTCGGGTTCCTCAGGGGTTGGTCTTAGGACCTCTTCTGTGGAATCTCGCGTATGACGCGGTCCTGAGGACCAGCTTTTCCCCTGGAGGGAGCGTCGTCTGTTACGCGGACGACACTCTAGTACTGGCTAGGGGGAATGGCTTCCAAGAAGTTCTGGAGCTCGCCGAGTTGGGGGTGGCTTTTGCCGTCCAAAAGATCAGTGGCCTGGGTCTACGGGTTGCACCTCACAAAACGAAAGCCCTGTGGTTCCACAGGAAACGCGGAAGTGCCGTTCCTACTCGCTCGCTCATTCAAGTTGGAGGAACGGAGGTTGAGGTTGGCCGACACATAAGATACCTCGGCCTTACCCTGGACAGTCGCTGGAGCTTCGAGAAGCATTTCGAGTGGATGATTCCTCGGATTCGGGGCGTGGCGGGCTCCCTACAGAGGCTATTGCCCAACCCAGGGGGTCCACGAGAGGAAGATCGCTGCCTCTACTGTGCGGTCATACGATCCATGGCCCTCTACGGAGCGCCGATATGGGCCAAGCGCCTATCAGCCTCCTCCCGCTGCCGAGCTAAACTCAACCAAGCGCAGCGGGTAGCGGCCATTCAGATCGTACGAGGATACCGCATCATATCGTCTGAGGCGGCGACAGTCCTGGCACGTTTCCCGCCCTTTGATATTCTGGCAGATATGGACGCGAGGATCTATTATCAGGCTCGTGTTATCCGCCGGTGTGAGAGCGGGGAAGACCAGGAAGAGCTCGAAATGCGGCGGAACGCTCACCGACAGGCACTGGCACAGTGGCGCGCGAGGTTTGAACAACCACAGTATGCGCGCCAACGCGCTGTTGGTGCCGTTCTGCTTAACATGGAAGCGTGGGTAGGCAGGGAGGGTGGGCGCATCACCTAAATTCAAATTCAAATTCAAATTCAAAATTCTTTATTCACTTAGGATGCAATACATCTCTTGTGACAGGTCAAGATTCTACATGTACATTTATGCCATGTTCGCAAACAATAGGTAGAGCCGGAGAAAAGAACATGGCAATAAAAACTCGCGGCCACTCCTTTCAAATCGCCAATGTTTACATAGTTTTAATGTTTTAATATAATAAACCTGATATGGGGGTAAGGTGCTGCCACTAATATACTATACACCATGTTAGAGGACTGATGCAAATTATAGTGATTAAAAATTAGAACTTATGCTAATTTAAAAAAAAAAAACAACAGCCTCAGTGGGTACAACATAGTAGGAGCATCTACTTACAACAAAGGTAAAAACTATATGTGCTCAAATATTGGCCAAATTACTGGTAACAAAAGATTAAATATAAAATATTTATTATAAGATCAAAAGAAAGAGAAGAATGGCCTTTATTAGTCACGTAGAATCTTTACTTACAAAAGTAAAATCATGTTCTTATACAATGTGATAACAACATTCACATGAGTAGAATAAAATGATAAGGAGCAAGTAGTCAAAACCATTTTTCTTTATCATTTAAAAATTCGTCAACTGTATAATAACCTTTACGTATAAGATAAGTTTTGACTACATTTTTAAACTTTTCCACTGATAGACTCATAACACTAGCTGGTAACCTATTAAAAAATCGCACGGAAAGACCCATAAATGAATTATGCGTTTTATGTAGCCTATGATATTGACCTACTAATTTATGCTTATGTCTCGTGTTCACCGAGTGAACGTCACTATTCCTGTGATATAAATGCATATTTTGTTTTATAAACATAATGTTTGCAAATATATATTGTGATGCAACTGTCATAATGCCTATCTCTTTAAACTTTTCTCTAAGGGAAACTCGTGCACCTAGTTTGTAAATCGCACGCACTGCACGTTTTTGGAGAATGAAAATTGTTTGAATATCAGCTGCCTTGCCCCATAGCAGAATGCCATACGACATGACGCTGTGGAAATAACCGAAATATACTAGCCTTGCTGTTTCCACATCCGTAAGCTGTCTGACTTTGCTGACAGCATACGCTGCAGAACTGAGTTTCCCTGCGAGACACGATATTTGGGCGCCCCACTGTAACTTACTATCTAAAGTAATTCCCAAAAAAACCGTTGAATCAACAAAATTAATAACTTCATTGTTTAAAACTAGATTTGTACTGATATTCCTTACATTTGGCAAACTAAACTTAATACATTTGGTTTTTTTAGAATTCAAAAGCAAGTTATTTGATGTAAACCAGTCAAGGACTAATGCGAGGGACCTATTTACTTCGTCAGAGTAATCGTTTCTGCGATTGGTTTTGAATATAAGAGAAGTGTCATCAGCAAATAGAACAATATCGCATAACTTACTAGTAAAAAATGGCAAATCGTTTATATACACCAAAAATAAAAAGGGACCCAGAATTGAGCCTTGTGGCACGCCCATACTCACTGGTGATCCGGAGGACCTTATTCCATTAATATCAACATACTGTATTCGCTCACTAAGATAAGAAGCAACAAGATTAAGCGCTGTACCTGTTATGCCATAATGCCTAAGTTTCAGCAGAAGTGTACTATGCATCACACAATCAAATGCTTTTGAGAGATCGCAGAAAACACCAATGGCGTCCTGCGAGTTTTCCCAGGCACTATATATATGTTTAAGTAGTTTAGAGCCTGCGTCTACTGTTGAGCGACCCTTTGTGAATCCATATTGTTCACTATGCAGTAGATTATTAGAATTAAAATGTGTTTCTAATTGCATTAGTATGGCTTTTTCAAAGATTTTACTAATAGCTGGTAAAATAGAAATAGGTCTAAAATTACTAGGGTCGCTTTTTGAACCGGCTTTAAACAAAGGAATTACTTTACTGTGTTTCATCAAATCAGAAAACACACCGGTATCAACACATCGATTAAATATTGTTGCTAAATGTGGTGCTATCTTAATAATAATGCCATTAATTAATTTAACAGAAATACCCCATAAATCTGCTGTCTTTTTGCAATTAATTGACTTAAATATTTTTATTATGTCAGTGGGGTTTATAAAATTAAAACTGAATGGTACAGTACACTCTTTCACACTGCCTCTCATAAGTGATTGAGCATCAACCGGACATGATCTTAGGGAGCTGGTTGCATTTTTAGGTATATCAGCAAAGAAATTATTAAATGTTTGCGCCAGGTCTAAATTGTCAGTTACAGTTTTATCACCAATACTTAATTCAAAATTATGTTCACGTGGCTTGACCCGCCCAGATTCAGCATTAATCATGTTCCAAGTGGCTTTAATTTTATTCTCTGCTTGTTTAATATTTTTACTTAAATATAAAGACTTGGCAGCAGCGCAAGTCTTTTTAAATACTTTGGAATAATTTTTAACATATTGAACAAACTTATGGTCAAAATTATATTGTTTCATGCCATACAATTCATACAACTTAGCTCTACTTATTTGTATGCCAGTTGTTGCCCAATCACAAAAGCTAATTTTTATATTTTTATAAAAAGTCTTAGTTGTGAATATGTTATTAAATTCCGATTTGATCATATTAAACAAAGACGCGTAAAGGTAGTTCGGATCATCCTGACTAAAATCTATGTTGGTGATACGGACAGAAACATTTTCATTAAATTTGTTTAGGCGAGCTGTACTCATTGGCCTACAGGTGATCTTATTTACTTTAGCCACTGTATGAATAGGAAAAGTGACTTTCTGTCCACAGTGATCGGATGTTAAATCACTCAATATAACCTCATTATAATAACTACAGTTGCAAAAAATATTATCTAAGCAAGTAGCAGAATGTGATGTTATCCTTGTGGGTGCACAAAACAAATGTTTTAAATTAAATGATTTAAATAAAGTACATAATCTAATAGACATAGGTGACTGTTCTAGTATATTAACGTTGTAATCACCACATACTACTACATGCTTTTTACCATAACTAAGTACTTTAAGTACATCTTCCATTATATTCTCGAATAAATTAAAATCACTCTGTGGTGGACGGTAAACACAAATAATAGTATGCTCCTTTAATTCTACACATGAGAGTTCTATAGTACGTTCGACAGAACGAGCAACAATATCCTTGCGTTCTTTACTATTTACACTATTAGAAACAAAAATCATAGAGCCACCATGTATAGCTTTCTTCCTGATGAATTTGCTTACCATACTATAATATTCATTATTAAAAATCAGTTCATCGTTTTTTAACCAGTGTTCTGTGACACAGAAAACATCAACATGGTGGGTCTTTAAAAATAATTCTATTTCCTGAAATTTGCCCGATAAGCCCTGAATATTTTGGTGTACTATGGTTAGACTACCAGTTCGCTTATCCGTTGTCTCATTTACTAGTTTAAACTAGGAGCTACATTATTGATCCTAGCAGAATTGGCACAAAAAAGCGATTGCTTTGATACACTATTTGTATCAGAGTCAGCATATACATTAAAAGATTGCTGTGATACACAATTTGTACCAGAGTCAATGTGTATATTAAATGCTAATAATTTAGCAACCTGTCGCTTATAAATAGAAGACAAATACATAGTATTTTTTGTTAAAATAAAGTTACGAATAAATTTATTCGTGTCGAAAAATAGTATAAACTTACCATACTGGTAAGTCGCGTTGTATAATAACAAATTCAAGCTCTGTATGTGCTTGTTGTGTATATCAGATACAGACTGTGAGTAAGGTAGACCACATATAATAAATTTACAACCTACTTTTTCATTAATGGATATCATAGACTCTGTTAAATTAATTATATCTCTCTTGGTAGCTGAGAAGCTATCACCGAACAATACAATAACCGTTGATTGGTCATCTAAACTAATGCTATTTAATTTACTAATCAAACTACTATACTTTGCTCCTGGTGAACAATAATTTGTGACCTTATAGTTTAAGTGACCTTTAATTAACTTTCCAAAATCTATTCCCAGCTGATCGGAAAGAATTACAACTTGTTTCTCTGTAACAGTATTATCTAAAGATTGTGAAATATTTAACAATCCGCCATCACAATCAGACTCACTGTCAGTACTGTTATGCAAATTTGATGTATTTGTGAGTGTATTCACAATGTTTGTGGGTGTAACAGACTGTGGTAGCGAGCAATTGTAGCAAAGATTGTTTTTGATAAGAGAAGTTAATTGATCTGTATTCTCTCTTGCTACTTTGGCTACTTCCTCATACTTGAGAATGTATTGTTGTGTTTCTGATTCGTGTTCAAGTATGAGTGATGACAGACGTGAGTGTAAGTTGGTAATTTGAGCATTGAGCTCCTGAGTGTGTTGGTCATACATCAATCTGCTGGCAACTAATTGTTTGTGACAGGTATCTAACTGTGACTGTAGTTTTTCTTGTAGATTTAATGACTCTGGTTGACTCTTCGACAAAGTTGTAAGCTTTCCTAACCGACTACACTTAACCTTTAGATTCTTAATTAGTCTATTTAATTTTGAATATTTCCTACGTTTTTTAAGGCTAAATAATTTAAACTTATTTTCACATTTAACACCTAAGAGTTCGCTAAAGAGATTTTGTGTTGCTTGACTGTTTGTTGCCTGTATTGTTTCTTCTAAAGAAGTAATGGTCATTTGAGCTTCTTGTAGTTCGTGTTCCAATTCTGCCATACGGCTCAGAGACCTTGTATAGATGTAATTGCATTCACCAAAACTTTCCACTTCTGCTGCGAGACGATCACGCTGGTCTTTGATATCCAAAGTTTACGGCTTACGCAGATACTCACCGGTCATGGTTGCTTCGGTGAGTATCTGAATAAGATCGGACGTGAGGAGACGGCACAATGCCACCACTGCGCAGCCGACAGGGACTCCGCCCAGCACACGCTGCAGGACTGCCCCGCGTGGGCGTCAGAACGCTAAGTCCTAGTCGGCCAAATCGGACGAGACCTGTCCCCGCCAGCAATCATTGCTGCCATGCTGGCGGGTGAGGAGGGCTGGGGCGCAGTGGTCTCTTTTTGTGAAGCTGTAATGCTCCAGAAAGAGACCGCTGAACGGGATCGGGAGAGGGCCGATCCCGATCAGGTGAAATACGAGTTTTTGAACAAAGAAATACGAGCTTACTTTTAGTATAGCACTATATACCTGCGTCATATATTGTTTAAAGTAATTAATAGAATTTATACAATAGATAAGCATGTCCAGCTATCTCAACAGATTTCAGATATCGCTCTCGTAGCACACGGACACTCTTCATCTTATTGAGATGAAGTCGCGATTACAAGCATTGTAGCGATAGTTTTCAAATATATAATCCAGTTGTAATAGTAAAACAAAATCTATACCATATTTATAAATTAGCAAGTAATGTTAGGATAATAAAGCAGTAATTAAATAATAAACATGGCTGCAAAACACTGAAATTATCATTCAATACCACCCATAAGTTCGCTATAATTGGTGACACCGACGACGGAACAAGCCTGAACCTATAGTTCGCTATAATCTACAGATATTTGTTTCGAAATTTATTTGTAATATGAGTTGAGTTTATGTTTATGTGTTAGATAGGTATAATTCTTATAAATAATATTTGAACATACACTGTTATCATTGTGGTGACGGATTAAGAATACAAAGTGTCACCACCCCTATTCATTCCATGGGTGTCGTAAGAGGCGACTAAAGAAACAAAATAAGCAGCTACCATCACTGCCAAGAGAAGGAAAACTTGAAACAAATCCTTTACCAACCCGTCTGGCCAGCATGGTATAGTAGGCCAAAACCTCCTTTCAAAAGAGAGGCCTTTGTCCCTCAGTGGACTGTTAAAGACTGTTGATGATGATGTTATCATTAGACAAATGCGGGTAACCGCGGCACGAAGCTAATCTAAAATAAAAATACCCTAAGTTAAAAAAAAACAACGACAAACGAACAAAGACGATGAACAAGGACCCGACAAAAGAACAAAGAATGAAGAAACCGACAATTGAACAAAGAAGATGAACAATGAAAAAACCCGACAATGAAAAATAACCCGCCAAAAGAACAATTAAGAAACCGAAAATTTAACAATAAAGAAACAACTAATCGCACCTTCTGTAGGAGAATAAATAGTGAACGTGTATAGCAGCTTCGGCCTCGACAGGGATACCACACGCAGGACGCGACCGCTCCGACCTGGTTACCCCTTCGGCCTCATCACCGCCCCGACACACTGAGGACTTACCGCAGCACCGTACACCGCTTGTGATTCCGACGCACAGGAATCAGCGGACTTCAGTCCCGACACACTGGAGACTAGAGGCATACAGTTCCGACTCACGGAAACTACTGACCAAAATTCAAGCTGTGCATGAGTGCGGAATCTTTAAGCCCGGAAAGAAGTACGATATACGGCGTTTCCCCCCGCCAGCAAGGCAGAGCTGTCCTCCATTGGTTTGGTCCTCTTGTACTCCACGAGCAAAGTCCGTTATACTGCGCCTCGCCACTGTCTAAGCATTTTTTATAGTTGTAGTTCTTTATTCCTACGTCAAATATTGTTTGAAGTATTATTATTGATAGAATTTATACTCAGATAAACTCGGCCAGCATATTTCAGTTATTTCATGTTTTAGGATATATAATGTAGCTGTAAGTCGGTACCAATAGTCATTAGTTAACATTAGAATAAGAAACTAGTGCTTGAATAATCAATATGGCTCCCATTGTGTACACCGTGGTTGTTATTCGGTTCGACCCATAAGTTCGCTATAGTTAGTGACCCCGACACTTGGACTAAGATGAAGACATAAGTTCGCTTTATAGGTTAATAATATCCAAATGTCGGTGTCAACATTTATATGTTGACACCGACATTTGGATATTATTATATAAATTAAGAACTCTTCTCGCTTCTAAATCCATGCTGATGATCAGAAATACTAGTGTAGGGACACACTCATGCATAGCTAGGTACGTCATACGTACTTGACTAGATAACTAAGATTGATGACTAAGATGAAGACATAAGTTCGCTTTATTGGTTAATAATATCCAAATGTCGGTGTCAACATTTATATGTTGACACCGACATTTGGATATTATTATATAAATTAAGAACTCTTCTCGCTTCTAAATCCCTGTGATGATCAGAAATACTAGTGTAGGGACACACTCATGCATAGCTAGGTACGTCATACGTACTTGACTAGATAACTAAGATTGATGACTAAGATGAAGACATAAGTTCGCTTTATAGGTTAATAATATCCAAATGTCGGTGTCAACATTTATATGTTGACACCGACATTTGGATATTATTATATAAATTAAGAACTCTTCTCGCTTCTAAATCCATGCTGATGATCAGAAATACTAGTGTAGGGACACACTCATGCATAGCTAGGTACGTCATACGTACTTGACTAGATAACTAAGATTGATGACTAAGATGAAGACATAAGTTCGCTTTATTGGTTAATAATATCCAAATGTCGGTGTCAACATTTATATGTTGACACCGACATTTGAATATTATTATATAAATTAAGAACTCTTCTCGCTTCTAAATCAATGCTGATGATCAGAAATACTAGTGTAGGGACACACTCATGCATAGCTAGGTACGTCATACGTACTTGACTAGATAACTAAGATTGATGACTAAGATGAAGACATAAGTTCGCTTTATAGGTTAATAATATCCAAATGTCGGTGTCAACATTTATATGTTGACACCGACATTTGGATATTATTATATAAATTAAGAACTCTTCTCGCTTCTAAATCCATGCTGATGATCAGAAATACTAGTGTAGGGACACACTCATGCATAGCTAGGCACGTCATACGTACTTGGCGATGTATGGGTGACATGTCTCTGGTATCATTCCCACGCTCGGAAAAAGGGTCCGGTACGATACGGCCAGTCTTAGCGTCGCGTGATAGAGAGATAGACAAGATATAATAAGCCATTTTATTAATTCGAAATATTTTATATTAAGTGTGTAAATTGTGTAACTGATATACTCTGGTGGTTGGTGTATTACACAGACTTAACTAACCCATTGACTTTTATTTCTACCCTAAGGAACAATACCTAAATTTGTGACCCCGATAAAGAACATACATAGTGAATTTAGTGTTGCACGAAAACATTATCAAAATGCCCACCGAGACGAAGTCTGAAGTGGAGTCAAACGTTCCACCAGCAGAGGTAGTAGCTATTTCGTTGTCGTCAAGGATACCAGAATTTTGGTTGGACCAACCGCGCGTATGGTTCATACGCATCGAGGCGATGTTGGCACCGCAGAAGTTGGGAAACAGCACGAAGTTCGATCTAGTCGTCTCAAAGTTGCCGAAAGAAGTCATAATGCAAATCATAGATTTTTTGACAAAACTACCGGATGTAGATAAATTTCAGGTTTTGAAAACGAAAATGCTTACATTATTTGAAGACTCCAAAAACCGGCAGATCGAGAAGCTCATAGGGGAGATGGAACTAGGTGACCAGAAGCCTTCCCAGCTTTTTCACCGCATGCGAGACCTGGCTCGAGATAAAATACCTGACGACACATTGCGAGTGCTTTGGCAAGGTCACCTGCCGTCGACATTACGAGCAGTGTTGGTGGTGACAGAGACCAAAGATTTGGACAACCTGGCAGCGATTGCCGACAACGTGGCCGAGGCCACAAAGAGTTGCAGTGTTGCAGCCGTAGCTCAGATTCCACGCGCACGTGCCGAGAACGAGTCCGAGATAGCAAGCATATCAGCAGAGCTCGCCAGGATCAACGCCAGACTAGACAACATGGAGCGATCACGATCCCGGTCTCGGACGATGCAAGGACACGGTTTCCGGCAGTCGTCGCGCTCGAAATCAAGAGCGCGCAACCCTGAGTCTCCAGATTGGCTGTGCATCTACCATTTTTGGTACCGACACAACGACGGCAACAGAACGACAGCTACGGAACGGACAATTCAAGGTCGGAAAACTAGGTAACGAGGTACAGTCTCCGGCTGAGATCTGTACCGTTATACCCTACAGCCGTCTGTCAGTTATGGACTTTAGTTCAGGTTTAAGATTTTTAGTAGACACCGGTGCCAATGTTTCCGTGTTGCCCAGATCTAAAAGAGTCTTTTCAGACATACAACGCTCTGACTATAAGTTATACGCAGTCAACGGTACGGAAATCGCAACTTATGGTACACAATCTTTAGTTTTGAACCTTAAGCTTCGGCGACCTTACCGTTGGGAATTTATATTAGCCGACGTGAAACAACCCATCCTTGGCGCTGATTTTTTGGCACACCATAATATTTTAGTCGACATGCGTAATCACAAACTTATAGATCAGGATACCGATGTACATGTTTTAGCGTCAATCGTAAATATTAAGCAGCCATCTTTAAATTCTGTAGTAGAAGGACATCCATACTATGACTTATTGTGCATGTATACATTACCAAACCAGCGTCCTTCAGGGAAACACCCGCGCATAACGTTTTACATTACATTGAGACAAATGCCCCCCCCAGTTTAAGACCTTTGCCGCCCGATAGACAAAAAAGTTAAAGAAGAGTTTAGACTCATGAAAGAATTGGGTATCTGTAGGCCTTCTAAGAGCGCGTGGGCTAGCCCGCTACACGTAGTCACTAAAAAGAATGGCGATTTGCGACCGTGTGGCGATTATCGTCAGTTGAATGCTATTACGAAACCCGACAGATATCCTATTCCCAGATTGCACGAGTTTACATACATTTTAGCTAATAAGAAAATATTTACAAATACATAATTTATTCTATAGATATACATTAATTTAAATAATGATTACATAAATACAAAAAATAAACACAATACTCAAATTAACCCGTGCCCGACCGCATCTGGTGGAAAGGTGCCCATTATGCTAGCAGCATTGCCGCGTTGTAAAAAAAATATTTTCGAAATTAGACATTTTTCACTGGCAATAAGGACATCGTCTAAATAATTATATAAAAAATCTAAACCTTGTAAAACAGTGTTGTTCATGAAACGCTGGAATGTCTGCGCTGCGTTACGCAATCCAAACGTCATGCGGGGAAACTCAAAAAGGCCGAATGATCGCGGTTTTATCTATATCCTGCGGCGCTACACTAATGCAATGATATGCACGATTGGACAGTCGCGGATAGAATTCTTAGAGCACGACGTTAGCCTGGATGGTACTAGACCGCTTAATGATAAAGTTGAATCCATCGTAAACTTTCCTAAACCAGAAACTATAGCGGACTTATGACGCTTTTTAGGCATGCTTAATTTTTATAGGCTTCACTTACCGAATTTAGCTTATCATCAGTGTGAACTTGTTGTTGAGAATTGACCCTTACACCACCCACAGTAATGAGTGAAATTTTCGGGCCTCAGTTATGATTTTGAACTAACGCTAAAAGATGGTCAATGTCATGCACTCCCCAATATCAATAAATATATCAAAATGGTGACCGAGGCTGTCAAAATACAATTTTAATGGCCTATATCTCCCGTTCCATTAACCATAGAATAGGCGTGTTAGGAATTTTTTGGCTTAGCGCAACCTCTTCTATCGGCTCCGGTTGAGAACTTAAAACTAAATTTTTTGTGTCCTGATTAAATTTTTGTCCACTAGTAGCCTACTAGTTTGTCTCCTAAGCGGAATGCAGAAAACGTCGTCGCTCTAGTAAAATCCACTACAGGGTTATGATTTCTTAAAGATAAATCTGATGGCGACCGAAATGTCAATGTCAAATTTTCCGATCGAATATCTACGGCCCTATTTGTCATTGAGTACCCGTGTTTGGGTTTATTGTATTTGTAACAAATTTATTTATTTTAATTTAATTGACAACCCGAGTCTTCCACGAGCCCCGGTTAGGAAGACATTCGATCCCAAAGCTTCGCCCAAAAGAAAATATGCGCAGGTTTTGTCCACTTGGGTAATTTTGGGCGTGGAGGGTCCGAGTTTGGGCGGTCCCGTAATATGTGGTATTTATTTAAACTTACTGCACATGTTGTACAAAGGCGGACTTAATGCCATAAGGCATTCTCTCCTAATCAACCTTCAGGCGATGTAGAAATACGATGCGGTAGGTGCAAGGACTGACTATTTTCACATGAATAAAGTTTACAATATTAAAGAAATAACGAGATAAACCTAAATTAAGTAATACTAGTATACACAAATACTTATAATAAATTTACCTTTTTTTTTACGCGGGGAATGCTTTTCGTACCATACCCTTCTTGGGGGACAACGAAGGGTGTGTGTGGGACTCTCGGGCAACCGGCCTACCCACTAAACCCCGCGGTGGCCTACCTCGGCAGTCCGGAGAAACACCAGGATCGCAACAGCGGCTTCTGGTGTCCCCCCTGCCATACCACACAACTAGGGTACATCCCGGGGTGACTGGACTTACCTCCAGGGCAGGACGTTGTTGCGCCTGTCACCGCTCTGTGCAGTAAGAGGCGGAACATCGACCCACCTTAAACGACACCCCCACAGTTCAAGTATTTTACTTTTGTAGTCAGTTGTATTCATCACTACGGTAGCGTTTCCCTTGTCGGGAGAACTACCAGAATAGGGACTCATCGGTTTGCTTACAGATTAGGGACACTGTTAGTGTGGTATGCGACGGTACATGGCAAAACAAAAACATCAATAATATCGAAAATGTGCGGGTAATAAAAAAAAATTGGGGGTTTTAAGTTTGGCAGAAAAGTAAACTTCATTATTGGTGTCATCGTTATCTTTAAGCATAGTACAGCCGTATATGTAATAAGATAAATAAATAAAAAAAGCGGCCAAGTGCGAGTCGGACTCGCCCATGAAGGGTTCCGTACCAGCAAGTAACATCATATAAAAGTTCTTGTAGTTCGTTGTAACTTTCATCGATGTTTTTATACTAGTGTATTGATTGGATGAAAGGTATATTGCGTGTTACGATTTATGACGTATTAAAAAAAAACTACTCACTAGATCTCGTTCAAACCAATTTTCGTTGGTAGTTTACATGGTAATGTACAACATATATTTTTTTTAGTTTTATCACTCTCTTATTTTAGAAGTTAGAGGGGGGAGACACACATTTTTCCACTTTGGAAGTGTCTCTCGCTCAAACTATTCAGTTTAGAAAAAAAATATATTAGAAACCTTGAAGACCTATCCATAGATACCTCACACGTATAGGTTTGATGAAAAAAAAAATGTTGAGTTTCAGTTCCAAGTATGGGGACCCCCAAAATGTATTGTTTTTTTTCTATTTTTATGTAAAAATCTTAATGCGGTTCACAGAATACATCGACTGACCAAATTTCAACAGTATAGCTCTTATAGTTTCGGAAATAATTGGCTGTGACATACGGACGGACAGACAGACAGACAGACAGACTTGACGAATCTATAAGGGTTCCGTTTTTTGCCATTTGGCTACGGAACCCTAAAAATGTTAAATACACAAAATAATGTAAAATACAATAAATATAAAACAATACACTAAATTAATTATATATATGACGGCACGTGATTATGTACCACAAATTACATGATTTATTGTAATAATAGCTCAATGTATTAGTTTGTTTGTTTTAGTCGATTCTGTAATCGATATTGAATGATGTTGAATGTATTTAATGAATGATAAGAGCGGATTCGAATGATCTGATCCGAATGGGAGTAGTCTCATGTCGCGCCACTAGTAATGGCGGTTAGGTCATTCTACTGACGGCTACCGCACGGTGCACATGTGCTAACCTGTTGGCTCTTAACTCGTTTCAATCTTGTTAATCGTTTATGATTTTGTGTTAATATGTAAGATGTTTAAATAATACGACATTGAACAACACAAGTGTACACTTATTTTGAAATTCCTGCCGTTGCAACGCCCACGATATAGCCTCAACTAAGACCGCAGTGAGGCCTCCACTGACGCTCCGACATATATGATATTACCTTGATCGTATCTCTACACCACCCGCCAGCTCACAAAAAAAAAATTAACACATAATAAACGAATTTGAGAAGTAACTGTAATGAGAATACAAACAATTAAAGGAACAAATTTTAAAAAATTAAAAAAAAGCACATAAGGTGAAAACTATTAGAGTTCAGTGTGCTTAGTGCGAGTTTTTTTAACTACTTGAACGCGTTAAAGTTAACTCCAATTTGTACTGAATTGGATCAGCGCTGCCTAGCGGAACGTTTGTAAGACATATTTTGTGAGTGCGAGATTGTTTGTTTATATTACGATCGTGACTGTCGAGTAACTTTATCGAAGTGAGTATTTAAACGAGCTCGAATGACTCTTTTGTGAGTTTGAGTTGCAACGTTAGTCAATTTTGACAGTTGTATTGTTAACTCCTTCACTTTCGAGCAAGTTAACTTTGTCACTTAGCTTTTGGTAGTGAGAGTGAAAACTAACAAAGTTTTTAACATAATTTTTGTGTTGATGATGTATTGATATATATGATATTAAGATCTTATTAGATTAGCCCGATTATATGTTCATCCACCTTGTTAAAAGATATATTGATAATGCGATAAAAAGAGTTCCGTTATACATATTATGGGAAGGATCACTTATCACCATGAAAACCTTTTTTCCACTCTTCTGTGGTTTTTGTATCACCACTGCCATCACTGTTAAGCAGTGATGTAAGCTCCTGCCAATGCTGAATGGCCACGATCCAACCTCTTGCATTTCTTATCGGCTTACTAAGGTCTCCATGTCTAGCAAAAAGAAAACAATAACACAAAATGTATCACAAGTTCACTTCAACAACTCGCATTCACTATTATAAATATCTTGATTAGGTACTTACTCTTCCATAAAAGTTACTAATACTTCAAATTGATATTGGCTTGTTTACATTTTATTTTATCGTTGAGTTAAACAATAACAATTAATGCTCGCATAGATTGTTTACACAAAAATGAACCAAATCAAACAAGTGACGCCGAGCGTAACCCGACTATTTTTGATTATACAACGCCTCTATTCAAATAGCGTTCGAAAAACATTGTATTTAATTTAGTTGGATTATCGCATGGACGCTATAGTGCTGCCAACATTGACAAAAAAGTTTACGTTCTACGATTTTTAAGTAGGTAGGTAGGTAGGTAGGTAGGTAGGTAGGTAGGTAGGTAGGTAGGTAGGTAGGTAGGTAGGTAGGTAGGTAGGTAGGTAGGTAGGTAGGTAGGTAGGTAGGTAGGTTGTTTATCAAGCATGCTTAATTTGACATTTTGTGTTATTATGTCACTTGAGCCTTGGTTTGGTAATTTGTGTCCTTTTTCATTTATCATGGTATTTTTTTTTTTTTCAAGTGACTTTCAAGTGTTCGATGTGTATATACTAAGCATGCTTTTCCCTATTGTATTTCTCTGTCCTTTACCTTTGAATTTGGATTATATGGATCAGGTCTCACATTTTTTTTTTTTTTGATACATTTTCTTTCGGTTTGAGTTGCTTTAGGTTTAATCCGGTCAAACCTAACCAACCGAACAAATTTGTCCATTAGGTTGATACATCTTAATACTACGGCTTATTCTAGGCTTAACCGTGTCAAGCCAAGTTAGGGTAAGTTAAGTTAATAAAATCAATAAATTCAATCAATTCAATAATATCCAATAAAATGCAATAAGATCAATGAGATACATTATGAATACAAAATTCCATAAATTCAATAACAAGGGTAAAATTCAATTAAATTCAAGAATATACAAACAAAAGTCAGGGTAAAATTAGCATTAATTCATCAGGAAACAGTGAAATCCCATAAAATCATTAGGTAAATTCAATAAAACAATACTTAATTATAATTAATTAATGGAAGTCAACAAAACCGCTAACGTTCAATAACATCAATAAAATTCAATAAATTCTACAATACTCACTAAAACCCAATAAAATTAATGAGATACATAATATATACTAAATTCCATAAATTCAATAGGCTGAGGTAAAATTCAATTGCATTCAGGAACATACAGACAAAATTAATAAAATCCAATAAAATTAGTGAATTCAAAACTCATACGCATACTCTTGAGCCGTTTGCTCTGCCCGCTATTCGCATGATAGTTGAGCCATATTTCAGAATAGCGTCTTTGCTTTCCTTTTGCTCCATCAAGACCGCTAAGACACATTCTTTTAGGTTTATTCCCAGTCTCTGCTCGCAGTCATGGCGCTGGGATATAAATCTAGGGCACTGCCTGATAAGGTGTTCCACAGTCTCCTCCGTAATCCCATCGCACACACAGTTCGGGGAGTCGGTTAGCCCGAACCTGTGCAGATACGCCCTGATCCCCCCATGACCTGTCAGGAACTGCGTCAGCACATTATGGTGTTTGTAGTCGGCGAAGAATTTATAGGCCTCTCCTACGCTCCGCAGGAACATGTGTGTAGTCCTCCCTGTAGACGAGCCCTCATACCTCTTCTGCCACTCCTCCAGCGTTGCCGATCTTATGAGTCGCTTGGCTGCCGAGAGTGGGTAATCTGTGTATACAGGAGCCCTCTTGTCCTTAAGGGCTCCCTCCTTGGCCAGTTCATCGGCCCTCTCGTTGCCAGGTAGTCCCACATGCGCCTTTATCCAACACCACTGCACCTCTACTACTGGTAGGTAGGTAGGTAGGTAGGTAGGTAGGTAGGTAGGTAGGTAGGTAGGTAGGTAGGTAGGTAGGTAGGTAGGTAGGTAGGTAGGTAGGTAGGTAGGTAGGTAGGTAGGTAGGTAGGTAGGTAGGTAGGTAGGTAGGTAGGTAGGTAGGTAGGTAGGTAGGTAGGTAGGTAGGTAGGTAGGTAGGTAGGTAGGTTAGGTTAGGTTAGGTTTTTTTTTTTTTTTTTTTTTTTTTTTTTTTTTTATACTACACCTCCAACAGTATCGGAGCCTGTGCTAGCTAATTTTCTTTCATGCCAGTTCTCACGAGTATTCCTCTCGCACTTTCATGCTGCATACCTTTTCTTTCTTTCATTCATCCATTCAGTCCTTACGGGTGGGACTCCCGTCTAATTCCTATTCTATCTATTCTAATTTCTTTGTTTCTATTATTTTTATTTCATCTTAAGGCTTTAGGGAAATGAATGTACCACTTACTTCAAACTTTGTTTTTACAATTTTTGATCTTATATCTAGTTTCCTACGACACTCTTTTACTACAATTTCTCTTATCATTCCTTAGGTTAAGTTTTTATTTTATTTTTCTTATTTGTATTTTCCTTACATCTATTTAATTTCTACTTAGTTATTTACTATACATTGTTTTGTTTATTTTCTTTTTGCATTTTCTTCTTACATCTATTTTAATTTCTACTTATTTATTTGTTATATATTGTTACTTACATATAGGTATTATTCTTAAGACTATGTACTTATTCTTTTAACATTTCCTTATTATTCTTATGCTTAACACTAATATATTAACATTATATTGTGAAAACATAATTTCTTATACAATTGTTTTATTTCTTCCTATTACAATTTCAGCCATTTTTGTGCAGTAGTCTAAAAATATATCCCTTTTTTTACTTTTTATTATATTACTTATATTTCCTTCTTCTATTTTCATGTCTAATTTACATTCGTAGTTGTGTCGCTCTAAGGCAAAAATAGGGCAATGACATAATAAATGTGGAACAGTTTCTTTTATAGTTGGATCGCAGACGCAGGATGGACTTTCCTTGCATTTGAACCTCTCCAAATACTCGGAGAATCCACCATGCCCGGTCATTATTTGCGTTATTACATTTCCTACTCTTATCTTCCTTATTATTTTGTACGCCGCCACCGCATCTGGGAAAAACAGTTTGGTAATTCTACCAGTTTCACCAGTAATGTACCTATGGTTCCATTCATCAAGCGTTTCCTGACGTAGGCTTCGCTTGATGAAGGAAACCGGGCACAGGTCGTAATCTGGTTTTCTTTTGGATTTTTCGGCGGCTTCTTTAGCCAGAAGGTCGGCCCGCTCATTTCCCTCCACCCCTACGTGGGCTTTGACCCAGAACAAAGTAACAACTTTGCTCTGGAGAGACAGAGTTCTTATGTTCTCTCTAGTTTCCACTGCCAAGGGGTGGGGGCAACTCTGGTTTCTCACGGACATTAGTGCCGCCATGGAGTCGCTGCAGATGGAAAAAGTTATGGCTTTATGTTTATTTATCTCTCTGGTTGCGACACATATGGCCAGAAGTTCGGCCTGGTACACCGTGCAGAACGCTGGTAGTGTTAACTTGATGTTCTTAATCTCTCCTCTCTTATCCCTTACCGACAGCGCTGCTCCAACCTTACCTGCAATTTTACTACCATCTGTAAAGATGGCAATATCAAATTCTTCCGTGGGTTGGTCCTGGTGCACCAGGTTCCCGATCTCCAGGTCGATTCGCTCGGCAGGATGTGGTGCCAGCATCGCAGAGCGCATTCTTTCCACTTCCCTGTCTCCAAGAATTGTTTGTGGTACACCCCTTCTAGCCTCGTAAAGTGAGGCCGCTTCGATGACTCGAAGATCGAGGGGAAGTACTCCCGCTAGCACGAGCGACGAGTTTAGGGAGACAGTTTTGTATGCCTTGCATAACTTTTGCGCGACTCCTCTCTGTACCACTGCCAACTGCTTCACTACTCCTAACTTTTTAGCGGCTGGGGCCCATACACTGGCGGCGTACAAAATAACAGGTTCTATTGCCGCAGTATATATAATCTTTATTACCTCCGGGTGCAGCCCCCATGTTGTTTTGGCCGCCCTGCATAGCTGTTTGTACATTCCCGCGGCTTTGTTACAGACGCTTGCGACGTGGCTGTTGAAAGTTAGTTTATTATCTATTATCAAGCCTAGTAACTTTATCTCTTTGGACATGATCACGTCAACCCCGCCCATGCTCAGACGTGGGGTATCGAACTTAAGCTTCCGAGTAATTAGCATGGCGTTGGTCTTATGAGGTGCAAACTTTAACTTATTATCGTCTCCCCACGCCAGAACACGCGCGAGTGCGGCGTTTGCCTGTCCCTCTATTTCCTGTGCTGTATTACCCTCAAACATCAAAACAACATCGTCAGCAAACGCCTGACAATAGGTCCCCCCGTTTTCTAGTTCCTTGAGAAGGGGATCCAGGAGGAGATTCCATAATATTGGACCGCCAATCGAGCCCTGAACACAACCCTTTTCCGTGTTCCTTTCATGCTCTGCCCCCGCGTATCTTACTCTGACTTTCCTATTCCGTAGATAACTGTCCATAACGCGTCTCAGGTCTATCGGACACTTTTCCTCAGCCAACCGGGCCCTTATGGCTGGCCACCAGGCGCTGTCAAAGGCCCCCTCTATATCGAGGGACACAATCGCGACAAGCCTCTTTTGATCGATTCCGCCGCGAATGCGCCGTACCAAGGTATAGAGGGCGTCTTCAGTGCTCCTTTGTGGCATGAACCCGTATTGGCGAGTACTCATCCTTGGTAGTAAGTAATACTTAAGACGCGCTACCAGCATCTTCTCCAAAATCTTCCCCATAACCGGGAGAAGTCCGATTGGTCTATAGGACTTAGGAGTTAGGTAGTTTTCCTTCCCCGGTTTTTTGAGTACTACCACTGTAGCCTCCTTCCATTTTGTGGGGAAATGATGAAGTTCCAGGCATTTATTGAAGAAAGTCAGGAAAAGCTCACGGTCATTATTTATGACGTGGCTACATATATCTGCTGTAAAGCCATCTGCCCCTGGTGCCTTTTTGGGGTTAAAAGACTCGTGGGCCGCTTTAAGTTCTAACATAGTGAAAGGGGGTTCGCGCTGTTCGTTGTGTTCGTTTTCGTCAACTAGGTCCGCCCTTGTTCTAATGTAAGTGTGGTGAGGGCTATCATTTTGGGTGTGATCTTTAGGGTAAAACGTTTCCGCTAGAAGCTTAGCTGAATTTTGCGGATCTAGTATCACTCCATTTTCCTCTAGGGGTAGATCTTCTTCCCTCTTCGCCGTTCTACCTATCACCCTATAAATCCCCTCCCAGACACCCTCCCTATCCTGCTTCTTACAGAACTCCTTCCAGCTCTGAACTTGAGCTCTCGACGCTTCCATCTCATACTCTCTTCTTTTTTCCAGGTAATCTTCGACTACCATCGGCCTACGGGTTGGGCACGCACATCTCACTCTCCTTTTCTTCGTGGCGACTTCTTTCTTCAGCCTGTCAAGCTTCTCAGACCACCACGGCACGGTAAGTTCCTCCCTTGGTTTTTTCTTGGGTATTGTTTTATTACAAACTTCTGTTACTATTTCTGTTATTTGGTCTAATGTGTTTTCTATTTCCGCTATAGTATGAATTTTTTCTATATTAAGTTTATTTATATTTCTTTCTAATTTTAACCGGTTTAGTTTTTGATGAAATTCTGTCCATTTTGCTTTTTTCGTATTATATTTTCGCGTTGTTCTTTCTATTTTAATACCTTTAGATTTTACCAATTTAAGGTTAAACACCACTCCGTTGTGGTCCGAGCTTGTGAGAGTTTCATCTACTCTCCATTGGTCCACTTTATCCAGGATGTCTGTTGAGCAAGCAGTGACGTCCACGTAACTCCGATAGCGCTGGTTTCCCCTGATGGTGTCGAAAGTCGGGATCAATCCGTTATTTAGAATGTTGAGGTCGAGTTCCCCCAGAGCTGCCACCATTTGGTTTCCTCGGTCGTCGGTGACGGGGCTTCCCCACCACAGACTCTTTGCGTTTGCATCGCCACCGACAATTAAATTCCTTGTTCCTATATTTGAGGTGATTGTTTTTAGCTGGTCAAGGTAGGGCTCTATGGGTTTGTCCGGCTCGAAGTAATAAGATATTAAGGTAATCTCCCAGGCACTGGTCTGGATTCCCACCACCACTATGTTATTGGTGGTGAGTTTTGGGTACTGCTTGATGTTCAGGTTCTTGTCAAAGACAGCGATGGCTGCCTTTACTGTACTATCTCCTTTATCAGTGGCCTGGAAGACCCTCATTCCAGTACAACTTCCCATGATCTTCTTAGCACCTACGTACGGCTCCTGTATGAGCGCTACGGTGATGTTGTGTTTGTGAACCTCGGTAATCAACTCTTCGGTGGCTAACTTTTTTCTTTGTAAGTTCACTTGTACGAAGCTGTAGTGAGTTGGGCTGCCCTTAACAATATGCGACGGACGAGCGGGCCAGTTCATCCCATTTAGCACGCGTAGGACAGTCAGGGCTGAATGCATTGTGCTCGCTTTGGTCTATTTTAGCTTTGGCACAATTCCGACATTTTGGCGGAGCGCCAGCGTTCCAGTCTTCGCATTCCACCCTTAGGTGAGGTCCCCCGCAGTGGCTACACATGTCAGCGTCGTCCTTACAAAATCGCTTGCTGTGACCATAGCCCAGGCATCGTGTACACTGAATTAGTGGCGAGTGGTCTTCCACTTTAACTCTCTGCAAGTCAATGTGCACGACGCCCGCGTCCGTTAGGCGGCGCCACACGCTTGGTGGTACAGTCAACACAATATGTGACACGTGTTTGTTCCTTGTGCGTCGCCTATATTTTACTTTTATGTTAGCTATGCTCTGCTTTGACTCTTCGTTAAGCAAGTTCTTATTTTGGTTCAATAAGGCGCCTATAACCTCATCATCAGTAAGGTAATCCATTACATATTTAAGGATTATTAATGGATCCTTATTGGCTATTTCTTCTACCTGGAGGTCTCCTCCCGACTTCTTTAGTTTCTCCTTTACCCTTTCTATCTCCATTTTTGACTGGCAGCCTAAAATGATCTTATGATCTTTCGCTTTCCTTATTCTGTCTACCTTGACACCGTCTTCCTTGGCGTTTACTGCTTTTCTAACTCTGTCCAGTACTTGGTCACCGGTTTCCTTTTCGGCCTTAGAGGTAATTGTGATTGAGTGCATTGGCACCTCCCCTCGCACAGGGCGATTTACTGGGCCTGCAACTACTCCTGCATATGAGGCCAATTTGTGGTTTTCCTGGACCATAACTCCTATTTTTAGAATTTCCTCCTTGTTTTCCCTTAGAAGTCTCTCCTGTTCGTCCATTCTTTTGAGGAGTTTAATCTCCAAATCCTGGTCCAGAGTGCATGTTTTGTCTTTGTCTTCGGTATGGGCTCTAGGCTCTGCTTCTGTGATCGGTTTTTGTCCCTCTTCCGTTTCCGTTTCCTTAACAAGATAATAGAGACGATTAACTGCCTCCGATATTTCTTGTTTAATTTCGCCTTTCATGTTTTTGCTGTCACTTAGTCCTTTTTTGACTTTCATCAGTAGAGCCCTCGCCTCTGTAAGTCTGGTCTTATATTTAGAGGCTGTTTGTTTTGGTGGAGGCTTTACCTTTGGGGAGGTAGAGCCGGGATGGTGTATTTTTGCCTCTATCTTGCCTTCACTAAGTCGTGCCTGTGGCCGTGCCGGCTGCGAAGTCGAGGGACCTGTCTTCTCCGTCCTTTCTCCGTCACTACTAGGAGGTGTCTTCTCTCCTAACGCCATAGAGACAGCGCTTTTCAGCGGTGTGCGGTGTAAAGACATTTTAATACAATTGTTTGTTGGAGGTGGTCGTCAAAGGTGTAAAATAATTAGATTAAGTGTAAAATGTATAAACACACAACAAACACAATAAAAACAATAAAATGCAATAAAACACTAAAAGTAATTTCAATGGTATGCTAGAAACTAGCACCGTTCGTTTAGCCCTATAGCACGTAGAGCGACACAACAGTATTTGTCAAAAGTCTTGGAACTCTTCAGAGTTCTGGTCGTAAAAGTCCAATAAATATTCCCTGAGAATCAGGTTCGCTCTACCTAAAAGTTCTACAACCTGTAAAGAGGGTCGTAGAAGTCAATTACACTAATTTGGTCGCACCCTACTCTGAAATGGCTTGTTTTAAGTTATAAAAATTTTTCGACTCTATGTAGAGACGAACTATTAAGCTAACCAAAAAGGTCGCTGCAAGACCTTTCCGATGACCCCAAACTCGGCCCACCTAGCCCCAAGGGTTCCGGAGATATCCCGGTTCAAAATTCGCTGTTAAAAACCAATATGGCCGCCGCGAAATGTTTAAACCAAGTTATCTACGGAACCACAGGTGCGATTCTAGCCGTGTTTGGTATTGCCGTATTGGTCTCGACGAGACGCCTCCGAATTTCAGCTTTTCAGCACGAAAAATCTTCAGGCGCTGAAAACCCCTGAAACCTATACACCAAGGTAGACCAAGTCCCGCCAGCAACCCACAAACAAACCGCGTTGTTCTACGATACTCGGTTCGGAAGTTATAAACAACCAAAGTTTGACTTTGACAGTTCACAGCTGTCAAAATCAAACTTCAGCAGGCCGTAGAATTCCCCCCCGAAGTCGCAGATATACCGTGTTTGGGGTTTTCTGACTCGCCCCGATCTGCTCTTTCCACCCGTGGGGCCCCCGGGGCTCCGAAATCCTAGTTCTCAAAAGGGCTCAAAACCCAATGGATATGTCACAGAAGATTACCCCAAGCACCCGACAGGAAACCGCGTCTCTCTACGACCACCCACACCAAAGATACAGGCGGTCAAACCTCAAGTTTGACAGTTCGAAACTGTCAAAACCCAACTTCAAACCTGAATTACTCGGCAACCAGAGGTCGCAGAAAGACCGGGCTTCGAATGCACAGCTTGGTTCGACTCTCCGCGGACGTCCCCGTCAATTTCAGGCTGAAAAATTTTCAGCGCCTGAAAAGTCCTGAAAACTAATTTTTCGAAAAGGTTAACCTCTGAGTCAACCCTTAGTGAAAACCCGAAAGTCCTATCTCCAATAGTTCCGGAGAAATAACTGTTTGAAAAATAGTTACTAAAAAACAAAATGGCTGAAAAATTACAATTCTCTTAAATATAGAGCAATCTCACCCGAGTTTGGGCTTATGAGACCTCGCCTGAGTTGATAAAACACAATAATAACTTAAAAATCTAATTTTTTCTATTTATTAACTATTTATTTGCAAAAAACACTTAAAATTCAATAACTTCGCCAAAAATAAACCAAAAATTCTGAAATAAATTTATAAAATCGTGATAAATCTAGGACTATAGGATAACAATATAAAATTTAAAAAATTTCAGGTTTTTCAGCTGAAAAAATTTTGAAATTCAAAATTTTTAGTTTTTTAATTTTAATTCTAATACTAATTGTCCGAATCTCTTCAAACTTCGTAGACGTCTTCTCTAGGCTAGCGCGCAACGACGAGCAGTTGTACAATTTTAATAACTATAATAGTTCTTGAGAAATTTTGGGTCAAAGTTCAAAGTTTTAAAAGGTAATAAATAATTTACCTTATTGTCAAAAATTTTTCTGTTTCCAGAATCCTGTTCTGTATGGTTAGTTCTAAGTCCACACCAAATTTCAGCCTTCTAGAATGCTCCGTTACGATTTTCAGCACCACGTGGTTTTGTTTTTTTGTTGAATAACTCTGAAAATATTGATGATTTCAGGAAGCCGGAAATGCTGCAATGTGAGGAACGCGGAGTGGCACAGGGCTGCAATTTTTCAGGAAGCTGACGCTCCCCTACGTTCTGCAATCTCTGATTTACTGCCAAACCACGTGTTCGTAACCTCAAAAAATTGAGGTTTTTCACAATTTGTGCTTCAGGCGCTGAAAAATCACTGCATTCAACACTTTCACAAGATGGGGTTCACTTTTATGTATCTTTTGACACTTCGAACACGGAAATCGCGCAAGATTTGACCACTTTTTTGAATTTTTTAACTCGGAGAACACTTGAATTCGTGGCGTTCGCGTCTAGTAGCAAAGTGCGACTGGGTTAGGTTAGGTTAGGTTAGGTTAGGTTAGGTTAGGTTAGGTTAGGTTAGGTTAGGTTAGGTTAGGTTAGGTTAGGTTAGGTTAGGTTAGGTTAGGTTAGGTTAGGTTAGGTTAGGTTAGGTTAGGTTAGGTTAGGTTAGGTTAGGTTAGGTTAGGTTAGGTTAGGTTAGGTTAGGTTAGGTTAGGTTAGGTTAGGTTAGGTTAGGTTAGGTTAGGTTAGGTTAGGTTAGGTTAGGTTAGGTTAGGTTAGGTTAGGTTAGGTTAGGTTAGGTTAGGTTAGGTTAGGTTAGGTTAGGTTAGGTTAGGTTAGGTTAGGTTAGGTTAGGTTAGGTTAGGTTAGGTTAGGTTAGGTTAGGTTAGGTTAGGTTAGGTTAGGTTAGGTTAGGTTAGGTTAGGTTAGGTTAGGTTAGGTTAGGTTAGGTTAGGTTAGGTTAGGTTAGGTTAGGTTAGGTTAGGTTAGGTTAGGTTAGGTTAGGTTAGGTTAGGTTAGGTTAGGTTAGGTTAGGTTAGGTTAGGTTAGGTTAGGTTAGGTTAGGTTAGGTTAGGTTAGGTTAGGTTAGGTTAGGTTAGGTTAGGTTAGGTTAGGTTAGGTTAGGTTAGGTTAGGTTTTTTTTTTTTTTTTTTTTTTTTTTTTTTTTTTTTTTTTTTTTTTTTTTTTGAGGTCGTTATATTTGACCTCGCCACTTTCCCCCGTCCGTAAGACAGGATCTTTTACAGCAACTAGTCTATATACACTTATTATTAATTAATGGGATATATTGGGTATATACCCAATTTTGTTATTTATTGATCTATTTACATTATGTTTATTTTCTTATTACATTTGTTTTAATCTTTATATTTTACAATACTATATATATTTTCATAAGCTCTGTCATTGATTGAATCTATTTGCTATTTTTATTCTAAGCTTTGTGTTATCTATTTTAAAAGCTTTCTTTGTTTTGCTTATTTTATAATTTGTTTGTCTTAATAAATTATTTACATTTAAATTAATATGTATTTACAATATTACAACAAATAGTATAGTGATAAATAGTATTAAATAGTATAATTGGACAATGAATAATATAGTTATAATTAGTATTAATAGTATTAAATAGTACAATTTTATAATAAATAGTATGATAAATAGGTTGTGTATATATATATTAGTAGGTGGGCAGTTTGACTAGTTGATACTTTATCTTTCTGTATGTTTCTTGTACATAAATCGGCAGTGGGTATGATATTTTATTCTATTTACTGTCTTAATTCCTCTAGGTTATGTCTGTCTGTCTGTCTTTTCACCAAGACGCCCCACCATGATGTTGTATTCCAACAACGTCATATTTATGACTCGTGTATTGTTATGTTGTGTGTCTAGCGCTAGTGTTTATGTTTGTGTTAAGTTTATATAACTCCCTATCTTGTCAACAGTATATTTATATTCAAAAATATATATAACTGTTGACACTTCCGTATAAACTAGTTTGTATTGTAAGTGTTATATGTTGTATGCATGTTTTGATGTATTCTTATATATAATCATTATATATTTTATACATCAGTGTCTATGTATGTGTATATGTGTGTGTGTCTCTGTGCTGGGTATGTGTAATGTGGGTGGGTAGTCATAAATATGACGTGTTGGACCTGGCCAAGTAATCCCATTTTTGACGGGTTTGGCATTCGGCGCTGAAGGCGTTATGGCCGACGTTCTTCAGCCCAGAGTGCGCACAGTTGCAGCAGCGTGGTCCGATTCCTGCAGAGTGTTCAGGACACTTCTCGCGTAAATGCGGACCACCGCAGTGGCTGCACCTGTCCACACTCTCGGTGCAGAACTTACGACCGTGGCCGAATGCCAGGCACTTTGTACATTGGACAACCGGGGACTGGTCCTCCACTCTGACCCTTTGCAGGTCAAGGTAAAGGGTTCCAGCCCCGGTCATCCTCTGCCATACTTTTGGCTTAACCTGAAGTATAATGTGGGACGTCTCGGGATTCCTAGTTCTCTTTTTGAATTTTATTCTAAGTTCCTTGTCTTCTTGTGGTAGCCCCATGAAGACCTCCGCGTTTTGGGTGTAAAGTGCCCTGATCACGTCTTCATCGTCCCCATCGACGAAAACGTCTTTGAGGACGACGAGCGGATCCTTGTTCTTCATGGGCGCTACCACAAGCCCACTACCACTGCTTTCAATCCTCTCCCTCACTCTATCGCGCTCCCCTTCGGTGTCGCAACCCAGTATCACTGTTCGATTTTTGGCTTTCCTGGCCTTACTGATTTTTAGGCCGGTGCCCCTGGCGTCGACCGCCTTTTTCACCCTGGCGAGCACCCCCTCGGCAGTCTCAAGACTGTCCGTGGAGGTGACCGCCACCGAGTGAAGCGCCGGTCGGCACCCGGGTCCGGCTGCTGCGGCTCTGGCGTAAGTCATGGGGGGGACCGGGGCCGGGAGGCTTTCGGGCTTTTGTAATTTGATCGCCTCACCGATCGCCTCACCGATGTGGGACTTGGTCTCTACAACCAAGTCCCGAGCGACAGTCCCGACCAGGTCTTCGAGCTGGGACTGCGCTCGCACCACGATCCCCTCCATTGCCACATCAATATCGACTTGGGTGGACTCTATCTTTTCGTGGATTTTGTTGATTATCTCGACGCTCTGCTCCTCCATTTTTTCCTCAGCGTCGCCTATCCTATATTTTAATTTATAAAAAGAAAGGTCGATAATCTCGCGGATAGAGTCCTCCATCTCCTCAAGTCTGGCCAGGATTTTGTCCTCTTGTGGGAGGGGAGCGGTCTCCTGCACTGGGTTTGCGACCACCGTAGTCGCGCTTGCCACCTCAGACACCTTCTCCTCCAGGCACTTTATGCGCCTGCTCAACTCGAAGAGTACTCGGAGACCCTTATCCGAAGCTGACTCCAGGAAGGCTTTAATGTCCTTCCGCATTTGCGGGTATTGCGCACACTTCGAGGGGATCTCCTCGAAGGTGGTCATTACCTCCTGGAGTAGAAGGTCACTCGACTGGCTAGCGTAGGTGGTATGCTGCCTTTTATACTGTTCCATAAGGTCGAGTGACCTTCGCTTGGTTCCGGGTCTCCGTATAAATGTCTTCGAGGCGTCTTGAACAATTGAGGGCGAGGTAGAGGCGCCGGGAGCCGCGCGGGATGTTGGGGGGGTCTCATACATATTTGGCATGTCTGGTGAGAGAGTGAGAGAGTGGTTGACGGGGAAAAGTGTGTATACGTATATCTATTTGACCCTGTATAGGGGGGTTTGTGTCAGTTGTTAAAACAGGTAACTAATAATCAAATTAAAAACAATTAAAATAAAAAAGCTGTGCTCTGATTTGAGCCGGTCTAAATAAGTTGAGGTGTTAGGCCTCTGTCAATAATTAAAATAGAAGCTATAATATAATTTAAATTTAAATTATTATTACAATTAAAATTATTTACAGTTAAAAGGATAAATGTCAATAGACTAAAGTTAAAATATATACAAGTTAAAATTCTTAGCTTTGCTCTAATGAGCCGGTCTATAATTTAAAGAGGTGTATAATGCCTCTGTCAATTTGTTTAAAATACAAGCAATCACGTACAATAGAAATAAAATTAAAATAAAATTAAATTAATAATTTTACTTAAATATAGGCTTATTAGTTACTACGACCTGTATAAGGGGTCGTAGGTGTCTTATATATCTATAAAAACAGTCAAAGGTCAATGTATAGTCAGAATTGTCAAGTTTGATAAAAAGTCAGAAAATGTTATAAACCCCTGCTGCCTCTGTACCCCTGAAAATCGATATACCCAAGCGAAACTGGGAGGGTGGGCGGGCCCGTTTTTAAAAATCTACTCGTCGGATTTCGACGGGAGAGGTGTCTTTCGACGCGGCTAAATTAGCCCTATCTAAATATGCCAAATTTATAGTTTTAAGCCAAAGGGTTGCCGAAAAATTGTCGAAAAACGTTAATTTTGATGAATTTTTAGTGAAAATTTCTAAGTTTTCAGGTGTTCCTGCTCCGATGGTAAGTCGGAGGGTGTTCAACCGGTGGTGGTGTACAGCAGGGGTGTAGATGCAGTCAAAAATGACGAGCTCCGGGCAGCGAGCGACTCGGTTCGTCGGGTAAGTACTTTTTAAAGTTGGTTTTTTGTGATTTTCAGGTACTTTTTAAGTGTTTTATTGTAATTTTTTCAGGTGTTATACGGTGCAGCCCCGAAAACGAGGTACACACGTGTAGGCGACAATAACGCCGACTATATAAAACCAAAATCAAAAGATTTGGTTGACAAACGTCAAAGATATTAGCGTTTGGAATATGTAAAAACACTGAAATGCGTTAAAGTCCCGAAAATTCCCTAAAAATGTCAATAAAATGTCAAAAATACAAATAAAACAACGTTTTAGTATATAACTATGCCTATCTCAACCGCCAGAAGCTTCAAGTCAGTAGAATATAAAACTTTATTTTTCGAAAATGTATGAAGAATTCTGTAAAAATCACCGCTAAGGTAACCTCGGTTTGACACTTAGAAATTTCGTTTTATTCCCGTTTTTGAAAATCTACTCGTCGGATTTCGACGGGAGAGGTGTCTTTCGACGCGGCTAAATTAGCCCTATCTAAATATGCCAAATTTATAGTTTTAAGCCAAAGGGTTGCCGAAAAATTGTCGAAAAACGTTAATTTTGATGAATTTTTAGTGAAAATTTCTAAGTTTTCAGGTGTTCCTGCTCCGATGGTAAGTCGGAGGGTGTTCAACCGGTGGTGGTGTACAGCAGGGGTGTAGATGCAGTCAAAAATGACGAGCTCCGGGCAGCGAGCGACTCGGTTCGTCGGGTAAGTACTTTTTAAAGTTGGTTTTTTGTGATTTTCAGGTACTTTTTAAGTGTTTTATTGTAATTTTTTCAGGTGTTATACGGTGCAGCCCCGAAAACGAGGTACACACGTGTAGGCGACAATAACGCCGACTATATAAAACCAAAATCAAAAGATTTGGTTGACAAACGTCAAAGATATTAGCGTTTGGAATATGTAAAAACACTGAAATGCGTTAAAGTCCCGAAAATTCCCTAAAAATGTCAATAAAATGTCAAAAATACAAATAAAACAACGTTTTAGTATATAACTATGCCTATCTCAACCGCCAGAAGCTTCAAGTCAGTAGAATATAAAACTTTATTTTTCGAAAATGTATGAAGAATTCTGTAAAAATCACCGCTAAGGTAACCTCGGTTTGACACTTAGAAATTTCGTTTTATTCCCGTTTTTGAAAATCTACTCGTCGGATTTCGACGGGAGAGGTGTCTTTCGACGCGGCTAAATTAGCCCTATCTAAATATGCCAAATTTATAGTTTTAAGCCAAAGGGTTGCCGAAAAATTGTCGAAAAACGTTAATTTTGATGAATTTTTAGTGAAAATTTCTAAGTTTTCAGGTGTTCCTGCTCCGATGGTAAGTCGGAGGGTGTTCAACCGGTGGTGGTGTACAGCAGGGGTGTAGATGCAGTCAAAAATGACGAGCTCCGGGCAGCGAGCGACTCGGTTCGTCGGGTAAGTACTTTTTAAAGTTGGTTTTTTGTGATTTTCAGGTACTTTTTAAGTGTTTTATTGTAATTTTTTCAGGTGTTATACGGTGCAGCCCCGAAAACGAGGTACACACGTGTAGGCGACAATAACGCCGACTATATAAAACCAAAATCAAAAGATTTGGTTGACAAACGTCAAAGATATTAGCGTTTGGAATATGTAAAAACACTGAAATGCGTTAAAGTCCCGAAAATTCCCTAAAAATGTCAATAAAATGTCAAAAATACAAATAAAACAACGTTTTAGTATATAACTATGCCTATCTCAACCGCCAGAAGCTTCAAGTCAGTAGAATATAAAACTTTATTTTTCGAAAATGTATGGTTAGGTTAGGTTAGGTTAGGTTAGGTTAGGTTAGGTTAGGTTAGGTTAGGTTAGGTTAGGTTAGGTTAGGTTAGGTTAGGTTAGGTTAGGTTAGGTTAGGTTAGGTTAGGTTAGGTTAGGTTAGGTTAGGTTAGGTTAGGTTAGGTTAGGTTAGGTTAGGTTAGGTTAGGTTAGGTTAGGTTAGGTTAGGTTAGGTTAGGTTAGGTTAGGTTAGGTTAGGTTAGGTTAGGTTAGGTTAGGTTAGGTTAGGTTAGGTTAGGTTAGGTTAGGTTAGGTTAGGTTAGGTTAGGTTAGGTTAGGTTAGGTTAGGTTAGGTTAGGTTAGGTTAGGTTAGGTTAGGTTAGGTTAGGTTAGGTTAGGTTAGGTTAGGTTAGGTTAGGTTAGGTTAGGTTAGGTTAGGTTAGGTTAGGTTAGGTTAGGTTAGGTTAGGTTAGGTTAGGTTAGGTTAGGTTAGGTTAGGTTAGGTTAGGTTAGGTTAGGTTAGGTTAGGTTAGGTTAGGTTAGGTTAGGTTAGGTTAGGTTAGGTTAGGTTAGGTTAGGTTAGGTTAGGTTAGGTTAGGTTAGGTTAGGTTAGGTTAGGTTAGGTTAGGTTAGGTTAGGTTAGGTTAGGTTAGGTTAGGTTAGGTTAGGTTAGGTTAGGTTAGGTTAGGTTAGGTTAGGTTAGGTTAGGTTAGGTTAGGTTAGGTTAGGTTAGGTTAGGTTAGGTTAGGTTAGGTTAGGTTAGGTTAGGTTAGGTTAGGTTAGGTTAGGTTAGGTTAGGTTAGGTTAGGTTAGGTTAGGTTAGGTTAGGTTAGGTTAGGTTAGGTTAGGTTAGGTTAGGTTAGGTTAGGTTAGGTTAGGTTAGGTTAGGTTAGGTTAGGTTAGGTTAGGTTAGGTTAGGTTAGGTTAGGTTAGGTTAGGTTAGGTTAGGTTAGGTTAGGTTAGGTTAGGTTAGGTTAGGTTAGGTTAGGTTAGGTTAGGTTAGGTTAGGTTAGGTTAGGTTAGGTTAGGTTAGGTTAGGTTAGGTTAGGTTAGGTTAGGTTAGGTTAGGTTAGGTTAGGTTAGGTTAGGTTAGGTTAGGTTAGGTTAGGTTAGGTTAGGTTAGGTTAGGTTAGGTTAGGTTAGGTTAGGTTAGGTTAGGTTAGGTTAGGTTAGGTTAGGTTAGGTTAGGTTAGGTTAGGTTAGGTTAGGTTAGGTTAGGTTAGGTTAGGTTAGGTTAGGTTAGGTTAGGTTAGGTTAGGTTAGGTTAGGTTAGGTTAGGTTAGGTTAGGTTAGGTTAGGTTAGGTTAGGTTAGGTTAGGTTAGGTTAGGTTAGGTTAGGTTAGGTTAGGTTAGGTTAGGTTAGGTTAGGTTAGGTTAGGTTAGGTTAGGTTAGGTTAGGTTAGGTTAGGTTAGGTTAGGTTAGGTTAGGTTAGGTTAGGTTAGGTTAGGTTAGGTTAGGTTAGGTTAGGTTAGGTTAGGTTAGGTTAGGTTAGGTTAGGTTAGGTTAGGTTAGGTTAGGTTAGGTTAGGTTAGGTTAGGTTAGGTTAGGTTAGGTTAGGTTAGGTTAGGTTAGGTTAGGTTAGGTTAGGTTAGGTTAGGTTAGGTTAGGTTAGGTTAGGTTAGGTTAGGTTAGGTTAGGTTAGGTTAGGTTAGGTTAGGTTAGGTTAGGTTAGGTTAGGTTAGGTTAGGTTAGGTTAGGTTAGGTTAGGTTAGGTTAGGTTAGGTTAGGTTAGGTTAGGTTAGGTTAGGTTAGGTTAGGTTAGGTTAGGTTAGGTTAGGTTAGGTTAGGTTAGGTTAGGTTAGGTTAGGTTAGGTTAGGTTAGGTTAGGTTAGGTTAGGTTAGGTTAGGTTAGGTTAGGTTAGGTTAGGTTAGGTTAGGTTAGGTTAGGTTAGGTTAGGTTAGGTTAGGTTAGGTTAGGTTAGGTTAGGTTAGGTTAGGTTAGGTTAGGTTAGGTTAGGTTAGGTTAGGTTAGGTTAGGTTAGGTTAGGTTAGGTTAGGTTAGGTTAGGTTAGGTTAGGTTAGGTTAGGTAGTTTTTTTTTTTTTTTTTTTTTTTTTTTTTTTTTTTTTTTTTTTTTTTTTTTTTTTTTTTTTTTTTTTTAATTCTAGCACCTCCGATGTTCTTCGGAGCCTTTACTACTACATCCTTTCATTCCAGTTCTCACTAGTGCTACTGCTCGTACTTCCATTCCGCATACCTTTTCTTTCTATCATTCTGCCTTTCATACTATCCAGGTGGGATTCCTGGTTCCTACGCTAATGTTTCTATTTTTATTTCTATTGCTTATTTTCAGGGGTAAATAATACGTACACAGTATTTATTATAATATTTGCCCTACTAATTTACACATGCTCTTACAATTAAATTATGACAATTAAATTAAACCTAATACATTATATATGCTTTTATATTGTGCAAGTTGCTACTAATTTTTTACATTTTGTATATTATGATTTACGTTAATAACTACATTATTAAAGAATCATAACTTTAATCTACTTTATTGCGCTTATTCACTAATTTTATAATATTTGTACAATAATTTATAAACTTATTCCTATATTTGCTAATAACTATCTCGCTCAGATTTATTGTCACAATTTTTATGCCTATTTCTTGTTCTATGTTATATCTCTGCCTGCTATATACTGGACACTCTGTGATTAGGTGTGGGACGGTTTCCGCGACACTGGGGTCACAGATGCATGATGGGTTCTCCTTACACTTGAACCGCGTCAAGTATTCGGAGAACCCGCCATGCCCCGTAAACAATTGTGTAGTTGTGCCGGCGATATCCATCTTGCGAACCACGCCATAAGCAGTCAGCGCGCAGGGGAAGAAGAGCTTGGTAACGGAGGCGGTCTCGCCCTCTCTATACCTTCTGTTCCACTCGTCAAGCGAGGCCTGTCGAAGACTTCGCTTGACGAACGAAACAGGACACAGACCGTAGTCCGGTGCTCTCTTCAACCCCAGAGCCGCCTCCTTGGCCAGCTGGTCAGCCCGTTCATTACCCATCAACCCTGCGTGGGCCTTGACCCAGAATAAGGATATTTCCTTACCCTGGATCATGCCTTGTCGAATGGCGACTCTGGTTTCCACCGCGAGGGGATGTAAAATGTGACAGTTAGTCACCGTTTGGAGTGCGGCTCTGCTGTCGCTGAAGATGCCAAATGTGGTCTCGCCTCGCCTGAGGATCTCACTGGCCGCTTTGCATAGGGCCAAGAGCTCAGCCTGGTAGACGGTACAATAGGGCGACAACGCAAGCTTGAGGGCCTTGGTTTCGGCCCCGTTATTCCATACGGATAACGCCGCGCCGACCCGGCCCTCAATCTTGCTCCCGTCCGTAAAAATGCGTACCAAGATGTTTTCGGTATTGTTTAGTTGTTCCTCGTCTTCCAGGCACTTGAACTCCAAGGCTGTACGCTCCGCGGGGTGAGGTGTCTCAATAGCCGGAGCCATTCGTTCAACCTCCCTGTCCCCCAACCATGGCTGGCCTACCCCTCTCTTGGCTTCGTATAACGAAGCCACCTCACGAACTCTAAGGTCTAGAGGGAGCAGACCAGCCAAGATCAGCGCCGAGTGCAGGGAGACCGTCCGGTAGCTCTTACACAGCTTTTGGGCGAATCCGCGCTGTACCACATTCAGCTGCTTTCGGACACCAAGCCCTCCTGCCGCCGCGCCCCAACTGCTAGCACAGTACAAGATGGTGGGCTCCACAGCAGCAACGTAGATGGTCCGGATCACCTCGGGGTGTAAGCCCCAGCTGATCCGGGCCATCCTCGCGAGCTTGTTGTAGATCCCGATCGCCTTTCTGCAAATGTTTGTCACGTGTTTTTGGAAAGTGAGTCTGTGGTCGATGGTGAGCCCCAGGACTTTAATTTCGGTGGACAATCCAATGTCTATCCCGCCCATGCTTAGGCGGGGGAGATCGTACTTCAGCCTCCGCGTGATAACCATCGCACATGTTTTGTGCGGTGCGAATTTCAGCTTCATTCCGATCCCCCACTCCCGCACATGCTCGAGAGAGGCATTGGCTTGTCTCTCAATCTCGAGAGCAGTATCCCCATCGAACACCAACACCACGTCGTCCGCGAAAGCCTGTACATACACCCCTTTGCTTTCCAACTGATGCAACAAGGGATCCAGTAGGAGGTTCCAAAGTAGGGGTCCTCCGATTGACCCTTGGACACAACCCTTTTCAGTTGAACGGCTGTACTCCTCACCCGCATACCGTATTCTTACTTTCCTATCACTGAGGTAGCTGCCGATTGCTCGTCTCAAATTTACCGGACACCTTTCCTCAGCCAGTCGTATCTTTATAGCGGGCCACCAGGCGCTGTCGAAGGCGCCCTCTATGTCCAAGGAGACCATAGTGACTATCCTCTTTTCACGGAGTTTAGCCCTTATGCGCCCCATCAGGTCATAGAGGGCGTCTTCGGTGCTCTTCTGGGGCATAAAGCCGTACTGGCGAGTACTCATCCTCGGCAGTAAATAAAATTTGAGGCGAGCAATCAGCATCCTCTCATAGATCTTCCCCAGGACAGGCAAGAGCCCAATCGGCCTGTATGATTTGGGGGTATCATAAGTTTCTTTCCCTGGCTTCTTCAGTGCCACCACCACGGCCTCCTTCCATATCTTAGGAAAGTAACCGTGGCGGAGGCACCGATTTAGCAACCCTAGGAATAATGCGGGGTCCGTTTTTATGGCATGGGAGCAGATATCGGCTGTAAAGCCGTCAACCCCCGGAGCCTTTTTCGGGTTGAACTTTGATAGGGCATCGTTCAACTCACTGATTCGAAAGGGTGGATCATCACTATGATGCTCCTTTAACTCTTCATCCTTTCTTGCGGCGACACGAATTGCACGGTGCCCCACCCCGTCCTCTTCGATAAGATCTTCCGGGTAGAAGGTGCGTGCGAGTAGCTCAGCTGAGCCCCTCGCATCCAAGTAGACGCCATCCTTCTTTAACATCTGGTCCTCTTCCCGTACTGTTGCCCTACCTAAAACCCTATACACTCCCTCCCAGAGTCCCTCCCTGTCCTGCCTTCCGCAGAAGTCCTTCCAGCCCTCGACCTGTGCCTTTCTTACCTCAGACTCGTAAACCTGTTTCTGTTCAAGGTACTGCGAGACCACCCACTCCCTCCGGATCGGCGCTGCGCTTCTTATTTTTCGTCTGCTGGTTTTGACGTTTTTCTTCAACAGTGCTAGCCTCTCCGACCACCACGGCACAGTGAGTAACTCCGTCTTCTTTTTCTTAGGGATACTCCCGGCGCAGGCCTCCCCAACCAATCGACTGTATGTTTGGATGGTGTTTTCCAACTCGTTCGTGTTTTTTACGTCGTTACCGGTGATATTATTGTCAGATAATAGCCGGGTAAGCCGCGACCCGAAGTCGCCCCAATTTGCTCGTCTGGTGTTAAATATGCGCGTAGTGCGCATTATTCTAGTACCTTTAGCTCTACTCAGACGGATGTTAAACACTATGCCGTTATGGTCGGAGCTCACCAGTCCTTCGTCCACCTTCCAGCCGTCGATCCAAGCGAGCATATCGCTCGTACAAGCGGTGACATCTACGTGGCTGCAGTACCGTCTTCCACCTCGCACAGTGTCGAAGGTCGGAACGTTCCCACTATTCAGGACATGGAGGTCCATCTCCCCAAGCACACCACTCAGCTCTTCTCCCCTACGATCTTCAACCCCACTGCCCCACCAAGTACTCTTGGCGTTTGTGTCTCCTCCTACAACGAACCGCTCGGAGCCAAACTTGCGCCCAATCTTTTTTAAATGCTCCAGGTAGGGCACTATGGGTTCATCCGGTTCGAAGTATACGGACACCAGCGTGATCCTCCAGGCACCGGTCCGGACTCCCACCACCACGATGTTATCGGTGGTGAGTTGTGGGTACTGCACCACATCTAGGTGTGGTTCGAAGATAGCGACAGCCGCCTTTACAGTCCCTTCGCCGTTTCCGGTGTTCTGAAAGACCCTAACGCCCTTGTATCCCTTCATCCTTCTAGCCGTCCCCACATAGGGCTCCTGTAACAGGGCGATCGCGGCTTTTCGTTTGGAGGCTTCGATCATGAGCTCTTCGGTGGCGAGCTTCCGCCTCTGGAGGTTCGCTTGCAGTATCTTGTATGGGGCAGCATTCACTGAGGTGCCTTCAGCACCGGTACTGAGTGGTGGCCCTTGCTATATCGTCCCACCTTTTCCTCACTGGGCACAAGTTGCTGAATACATTGTGCCCAATGCTGCTCAGCTTCTCCTTCAGGCAGTTGCAGCAGTTTGGCTCTGTATTGGTGGCGTAATCGGGGCATTCGGCTCGCAAATGTAGCCCGCCACAATGACTGCACCTAGGCTCAGTCGTTGTGCAAAACTTCCTGCTATGCCCATACCCCAGACACAGGGAACATTGTACCAAGGGGGATTGGTCAGCTACCCTGATCGGCTGCAGATCTATATGCAGTCTCCCTATGTCTAGGGCACGCGTCCATACCGCCGGGGAGACCCTGAGCACCACGTGGCACGTATGAGGATTCCTCGCTGTTTTCCGGTACAGAACGGATAATCTGTTCTGTTCCGGGGCCAGGTTTCGAAAGATTTCTTTGTTCCTGGTCCTTACGGCGTTAATGAGGTCCTCGTTCTTGTGTGTTTTGAGGACGCCGTACATAATGAGTAGAGGGTCTTTGTTCTTAATACCCTCTACGGTGAGGTCCTTTTCCTTCTCCGACAGTCTTTGTTGTGCCCTGTCCCTTTCTTCTTCTGTCCTGTAGCCTATTATTACCCTTCTGTCTTTTGCCTTTCTTATTCTTTCTACCCTTATCCATCCTTCATCCTCATTCGAGGTTTTTCTTAATCTTTCCATGACCTGTTCCCCAGTTTCGTTTTCGTTTTTGGACGTGACTACGACTGAGTGCAGCGTCGCTCGCTCTGGGGCCTGGGCTTTTAAACCACTTGCTGCTGCCCCAGCATATGTCATTTGTCCTTTTCTTTCGCGTTCTTCGATTCTTTCCTTTAACTCTTCTATTACTCTTCCGTTTTCTTTTAATAATCTTTCATTCTCTTCTACTTTCCTCAGGATGTCGTTTTCTATATTTTTATTTATATCTCCTGCATCAGATGTTCTCACACTCTGTCCCTTTGTAAGTTTTCTTCTGTCCTCCTCATATGCTTTTATTATTCTTTCTAATAGGTCCACTCTGTCTTCAATTTCTATCCTTATTTCTCTTTTTAAGTTCCTGGCCATGCCTAGCTGTTCTCTAATTATCTCGCAGCTTTGGCTAGCTACCGAGACGCGTTTTAAAGGAGCAGGAACCATTAAGAAGGATCGTTCTGTAGATCCCTCTTTAGACTTTTGTGACTTGGTCGCCGTTTTCGTGTCTTTTCGTTGGGGAACTCCGCGGAGCTCCAACTCATCAACACTACTCCTAACTGGCCTTGTCGGGTTGACTTCAACCACGGGACTGGTTTTGTCACAAGGTGTCTTGTCTGGGTCTGATGGGGAAGAGGTGCTCGCTCCCTTGACCGGGGTTCTCATGCCGAACATTGTAGGTGCGCGTCTTTCAATGTAAGATTGATGGTTAAAATTTTTGAGTAAATTTGTAAAAGTTGTAAATACGGTTTTAAAAGTAAATTTGTAAAAGTTGTAAATACAGATCGCAAAACGTTTGCAGTTAAGTAAAGTTGTAAAAGAGTCTAATATGGAGTAGACTCGTCACTTGCAGGCTCTCTCTACGACTGGTAAAGGCGTTAGACTTCAACAGATGCCCCAGAGATAATATTGTCTAGTGTCAATGTCCGTGTACCTAAGTGCTTTGTACAGTGTATAATGTTAAGTGTTACTGTGTATGTTACCCAGGGTGTAAGTGTTTTAAGCGTGTAAAGTTGGGTTTACGGTAGATGTGTCTCTGTCCACGTTCTGGACAGGGTCTCAGTTCTAATTTATATTTAGGAATCTATTGGATTCTGAGTCTAATAAGTCTAGGGCTTATGTCTAAAAAGTCAGGCAGAGATATACAACCTCCGGGGTCAGCTCCAAAATTACAATATTAAAGTAGAGTACAACTTAAGAAAATAAAGATTAAAATCTTAAAACTATACAAGGTTCTTAAACTACTGAGCTCTATGTAGAGTCGAGCCACAATAAGGGTCAACGTGTTTGTTTTATTTACATACACCGGTATATTAAAATCCGGAGTCAAAAAAGTCAATAAATTCCTTTTTACAACAAAACTTATTTATGGCTCTATATAGAGCCTTGAAAAGTCGACTATCTGATAGGCTTTACTAAGCCCTTTCTAATGACCCCAAACTCGGCCCACCTAGCCCAAGGGGCTCCGGAGATATCGGGGTTCAAAAATCGCAGCTGAAACCAATATGGCCGCCGCGAAAAGATGAAAACCAGGATATCTCCCGATCCGCTAGTCCGATTTTAGTCGAGTTTGGTATCACTGTAATCGTCTCGTTGAGACGCACTTGAATTTTTGCTTTTCAGCCCGGAAAATTTTCAGGCTCTGAAAATTCCTGAAACCTCAGCTATGTGATAGGCCAAGTCCGGCCAGTCACCCACAAACAAACCGCAACCCTCTAGGACGCTCGGTTCAAGAGTTACAGTCGACCAAAGTTCGACTTTGACAGTTCAGAGCTGTCAAAGTCGAACTTCAACAGGCTATAGAAACCACCCTGAGGGTCGCAGGTATGTCGTGTTTGGGGTTTTCTGAATCGTCCCGACCCGCTCTTTCGGCTCGTGGGGCCCGCAGGGCTCCAAAAGTCGAGGTCTCAAAATCGCGCCAAACTCGCGGTGCAGCCCCAGACGGTCGCCCCAAGCACACCAAAGAAAACCGCGTCGCTCTACGACTCCCCAATCCAGAGACAGAGGCGTCCAAACCCGAGGTTTGACAGTACTCAGCTGTCAAATCCCAACTTCAAACGCCAATAACTCAGCAACCAGAGGTCGCAGAAAGACCGGGTTCCGAGTGCACAGCCTGGCTCGACCCCCCAAAGCCTTCCCTAGCACTTTCAGGCCAAAAAATTTTCAGCTCCTGAAAACTCCTGAAAACAATTTTTCCGGCTAGATACCTATCCGAGCTAGGTTTTCGCGCAAACCCGGTTGTCCTACCTAAATTAGTTTGGGAGATATACAAATTTAAAAAAATATTTAACAAAAAACAAAATGGCTGAAAAAGTTCAATTTCTTTATTTCCAGCGCAATTTTAGCCCGGTTTGGGCTTAAAAAGGTCAAAGTACACTGGAAAAACACAATCCTTATCTAAAATTATAATATTTTCTATTTATTTACTATTTATTACTAAAAAACATTAAAAATTTAATAGCTAAGTCAATTTTTGACGAAAAATTCTGAAAAAACTTTTAAAATTCTTTAAAAATCTGGTACTTTAAAACTGTAAAATAAAAATTTAAAATTTTTCAGGATTTCTCACTGAAAAACAGTAATTTTCAGAATTTTTAGTTTTTTATTTGTAGTATAAAAACTATTAATTAGAAAAATCCCAAAATTTGTAGGCTTCTTCCTTGGGTCAGCGCGCAACGACGTGCAGTTGCAGAATTTTGAATTTCTTTCTCGGTTAAGAGTTATAAGAGGTCAAAGTTCGAAACTTTGAATGTTTATTATAATTTATTG